>JAGGCT020000035.1:1932327-1959827 GCA_017654935.2 Phymorhynchus buccinoides
CAATGGTAGTATTTTTAGCATTTAGGGTTTAGATTAGAAAGAAACTGAAAGAACCAGATTTTGAAATTGAGAGTCGTGAACAAGATGGGGGTAAATATGTAGTAGGCTCAACTGTTATTTAGAAACTAAAAGAACCAGACTTTTGAGATTGAGAGTCGTGAACAAGATGGGGGGGGGGGTAAGGTAAATATGTAGTAGGCTCAAACTTTATTTATGAAACTAAAAGAATCGGACTTTGAGATTGAGAGTCGTGTGAACAAGATGGGGGGTAGATAGGTAGTAGGCTCAACTTTATTTAGAAACTAAAAGAACCAGACTTTGAGATTGAGAGTCGTAAACAAGATGGGGGGTAGATATGTAGGAAGTAGGCTCAACTTTTATTAGAAAACTAAAAGAACCAGACTTTGAGATTGAGAGTCGTGAACAAGATGGGGGTAAATATGTAGTAGGCTCAATGGTAGTTTAGAAATTAAAAGAACCAGACTTTGAGATTGAGAATCGTAAACACAGAGAGGGGTGGGTGTCAAACAACCTACAACTTAACTGTGTATAGTACTCAGAAACAAACACACTAAACATCAGGCAGGAAGGGAAACCTAACAAAAGAAAAAGCATATTAATATCACCTCCTTGACGGAGGTTAGGTAATAACGTCTCCAGGGGGGTAGGATTAATAAAGAGAGACAAACATCAGGGCATGTAGTCATGAGAACGGCTAAGGCAACTAATCCGGGATGGAAAAAGCAAATTAGTCTAAACTACCAATCAGATTGGCAGTTTAGACTAATTTGCATGTTCCATCCTGTAATTAGTTTTCTTAGCCGTTCTCATGACTACAGGCCCAGAGTGAGGGAAAAGGTGGTCAACTTACCAGTGTAGAAGTACCCGAATCTGGGATTAGGCCATATTTAGCACAGTACGAAAATAGCCTTTGGCATTCCAAGTGCAAAACGTTGTACCGATAGCACACCCACTACAGAAGACACAACAAACACACACACACACACACCACACCACATACACGCGCGCGCGCGCGCGCGCGCGGCTCGCACATACACACACACATACACACACCCACTCTCTCTCTTTATCTCCTGCTCTCTATCTCTATGCTCTCTCTCTCGCTCTCTCTGTCCTCTCTCTGTCTCTCTCTCTCTCTCTCTCTCTATTCAATCTCACTCTCTCGCCTCTCAATCTCGTCCCTCTCTCGTCTCTCCTCATCTCTCTCTCTCTCGTAGCGTCATTGATTATTTTGCTGTCTCAGAGGATTTATTACCTTTTTGTGATTTGTCTGTAAGTAACTGTGTGTTTTCTTGGCACTTGCCTGTAGAGTTAACATGGAAATATGAAGGGGACTGTATGGCACAAGAAAAAGAAGGCAGTTCAGCTGATGGAATGGAAGAGAAGGTGGTATAGTCGGATGAATTTAAAGACAATTGTATTGATGAAACACGTTCTGAACGTTTCTGTCGTGGACCCTTTTTGATTACCCCGCCACGTGGGCAGACACACTTCCGTCTTGTCTTCGGGGGATTTTAATGCGATTTGACTGGCAAAGCCGATGAACATGAAAGGGGGGGGGGGGGGGTACAGCCAACCCGCTCCCTTTGTTAAAATTGCTACAGACATTAATATGGGATTTTAAAAAAGAATGAACATGTACATTACATAAAATCCGCGGAAAATAACGATATCCAGTAGTGCTTGAATAGCAAATGATAAAGTGGTTTTTTATAAATAAAAAACAGGCTGAAATGTGTTTTTTAAGCGAAATATTATTGTCCAGAATACATCCAGGGGACTTGTGGTTTCAAATCCCTGCCACGCACAAATTCAACGTCACTTTATTATCCCATAGATTGAGAAATGACAGCCAGGTGCGCATAGCAAAACACCACATTGAACTGAACGCTATTAATTAAGCATAATTATTGATCATATTGAACCAACGCGGAAGTCAAAATGATGACGTTCTAGGGACTACATCCGGGGACTAAGACACATCCATGCCCAAGTGGACAAAAAGCTCTGAGAACATCTCACACACTCCATTAAAATTGCTGTCGCATTCTCCTCTGTTTCAATGCTGTCCATACATTTCATCTGGTCCTGCCTACCTCTCTAATTCTCGTTCACCTGTACTCACCCTCCAGGTCTCTCCGTTCCTCTTCTGACAAACTTATCCTTTCTAACACTAAGACAAATGGTGAACGTTCATTTTCTTTCAGCGCCCCTTCTGTCTGGAACACACTTACCATATGAACTTCGTTCTGCTAAATTCTTTCCAGTCTTTCAAAACCGCTCTTAAAACTCACCTCTTCCGGCAATACCTCTGATTTCTTCCTTGTCCTGTTTCCTGCCTTAAAATGATGTCCCCCACATTGTGGGTGGGGTGGGTGTGGTGTGCGCGCGTATGTGGGTATGGGGGTGTGCGTGTGCGTGCGTGCGTGTTGTGGCTGTGTGAATGTTTGTGAATGTTTGTGATAGTTGATATTGTAGTAGCTTATTTATGATTTATGTATTTATTTAAACAATTGTGAAGCGCCGTGAGCTCAAGAGAGAAAGGGCGCTCTATAAACGTTATTTATTATTATTATTATTATTATTATCATTACGCGCGCACTGCGAGGTGATGGGCCCCACAAGTCCAATCAGATTGATAGGTGGATGGGCCCCACAATGTCCAACAAGCATTTGAGAGGGGATGGGCCCCACAAGTCCAACAAGATTGATAGGTGATGGGCCCCACAAGTCCAACAAGATTGATAGGTGATGGGCCCCACAAGTCCGACAAGATTGATAGGTGATGGGCCCCACAAGTCCAACAAGATTGAGATAGTGATTGGCTCCCTCAAGTCCAACACGATGTTATATGGGGCTATGGGCCCCACAATCACGAATCAAGATTATAGAGTGAATGGGCCCGTGTCCCCCACAAGTCCTACAAGAGATTGATTTAGGGTGATGGGCCGCCACAAGCCCAACATTTGATAGTGGGAAGGAGCTCTACAAATCCACAACAAGAATTGATAGGGGAAGCCCCACAAGTCTACATGGATTTGATAGGGGATGGGGCCCCAACAAGTTCCACAAGATTGATAGGGGAGGCCCCCACAGGCCCGACAGATTGGGATAGGGGGAAGAGAGACCGCCACAAGTCCAACACAAACATATTGAATATGGGAAGGGCCGCCACAAGAGATCCAACAAAGTATTGATATAGGTGGAAGGTACAATACACCCTGCACAAGAGTTGGATTAGGTGGAAGGGCCCCACAGAGCGCCCGGCTCGAGCAAGATTGCGTACAAGGGGAAGTGTGCCCCACAAGTCCCAAGAAATTTGTTTTTTTCGGCATGAACATAAAAATGAATACACATTAAGACATTGATATAACCTAACAGAAGAGACAATTTGTGAAATAACATAAAAGCACATGTAATTGTCATAAAACATAGTTATCAAGCACACACACACACATACACACACACACACACACACACACCACACACACACACACACCCCCACACACACACACACACCCCACACAACCACACAACACATACACACCTAAACAAGTACACTGAGCATCCAATGATCCCCTTTAGAGGCTGAAAGTAATAATCAGAGATAACAATGACATCATAATAATAATAATGATAGCACATACCACAGAAAATATTAACAATATGACAAACCAGTTTGGCTATCACTTGAGTATGCACACCCGCCACCCACCCCCTCACTCCCCTCCCCCACCCTACTCACACATACACACCGAGCATATCGTAAGATCCCCCTAAGCTAAAAACACAGACTTTAGAGATAGAAATGAAACCAATAACATCACTTAATAATAATAATAATAATAATAATAATAATAATAATAAATAATAATAATAACAGCAAAATACTACCATACACTCAAAGTGTATTTGGGGAAATCCCCATTGATAGGGGAAGGGCCCCACAAGCCCGACAAGATTGACAGGGGATGGGCCCCACAAGTCCAACAAGATTGACAGGGGATGGGCCCCACAAGTCCAACAAGATTGATAGGGGATGGGCTGCACAAGTCCAACAAGATTGACAGGGGATGGGCCCCACAAGTCCAACAAGATTGACAGGGGATGGGCCCCACAAGTCCAACAAGATTGACAGGGGATGGGCTGCACAAGTCCAACAAGATTGATAGGGGAAGGGCCCCACAAGTCCAACAAGATTGACAGGGGAAGGCCCCCACAAGTCCAACAAGATTGATAGGGGAAGGACCCCACAAGTCCAACAAGATTGATAGGGGAAGGCCCCCACAAGCCCAACAAGATTGATAGGGGAAGGGCCCCACAAGCCTGACAAGATTGATAGGGGATGGGCCCGACAAGATTGGGCTATGGCACGACCATGCTACATGCTACAGCCAACATGACCTATGTGTGATGGGGTGGATGGGAGCTAGCAATGTGTCACTGGCAACAATTTGATGACCTATGTTTGATGGGGGTGTTAGCAATGTGTTGCTGGCGAAAATTTGATGACCTATGTTTGATGGGGGTGTTAGCAATGTGTTGCTGGCGACAATTGGATGGCCTATGTTTGATGGGGGAGTTAGCAATGTGTTGCTGGTGACAATTTGATGACCTATGTTTGATGGGGGTGTTAGCAATGTGTTGCTGGCGACAATTTGATGAGGCCACGATTGGCGATTGGGGACACCCATCCAAACTGTCACCGGGCAACGCTTTTATTGCGAATGGTAAATAAACACATTTTAATTTCATTTCAAAGTTGTATTTGTTTTATTTGTATTTTTATCAATAGATAATATGTTATTAAGAGTATGTGTGTGTGTATGCATGTGTTGTGTGTATGTATGTGTGTGTGTATGTATGTGTGTGTATGTGTGTGGGTGTATGCGTGCGCGTGCATACATGTGAATGTGTGTCTGTGCAAGTGTGTATGTTTATGTGCAAACGGGTATATGTTTGTTTATTATGCTTGCACCATATACGTGGGTTTAATCGTTGTTTCGTTTTCTTTTTATCATACATTATTCAAATCCATATTCATCCGCTGTCAATTGCTGAATAAGTAGCACATGCATCTCTTAGCCTCCTGCCTAAACTTCCTGCCACTCAATATGTAGATGTAGAAATTGATAGCGCTGTTGCTCGTATGCAGCACTAAGCACACTATCTCCACCAAAGCCAACTGCTGGTTCCAGACCTCATCTTCAATCTCACCATCATAGAACCCCAGAAAATCCAAGTACATTTCCGTCACGCAAAACGGTAACGTAAGCACCAGAAACGCCGCTGAGATTAAAATCAAAGTGGTTGTCATGGAAGAGACGTTGGCCAGTTTGGAAGGTCGCTGGTCTCTGGACCCTGTCGTCATCTTCCCAGACATCTTGACTGATTTGATCACCCCCCAGATGATAATGGAGTTAGCCACAATGAGGCAAATGAACGGAAGGAGAGAAGAGAAGCAGATGTACAGTATGGTGAATATCTGCGTCAAGTTTCTGTCCTTCCCCACGCAAGCAGGGTAACCTTCCAAATACTGCACGTGGAAGTGAAAGAATACCCACAGATTGAACAACAGGGACACGACCGGGAGACAAGAAGCGACCGTCTTCCCCCTCGTCACGGAGCACAGGAGCTCTACGCGATGCGGTATCACCACTGACGTCATTACGCTGACACGTCATGGCCACCAAGAGCCAGGCTGACGTCATGGCGGACACGTGACTGACGAAAAAGGGGACCGTGCAGGACAGGTCGTGGAAGTAGGCCATGGGTTGGTTGAGGGCGGTTTCTGGCCAGTACCACATGAACTGGGTGCACAGCTGGAAGAGGTCGGACAGCGCCAGAGGCCAGAGAGCGTGTTTTGTGGGGTGTTTGCGGTGAAGTACACTGGAAGGCATCCAGTGGAGTCTGAAGCCCGCGTGGCCCGCATGATAATTATTGTCATCACGTTGCCATAGCAACCCAGCACCAGCAACATGGGAAACCCCGCGGTTGCCACCCAGTAGGTGAGGTCATCCGGGTGATGATAGGACAAGAACGTCTTTGTGGGCTGTGTGTAATCGTCTGTGAAGACTTCTGTAGCATGTTCGTCCAAGGTGGTCCCGTTTGTTGTCATCCAAAGTTCATCCATGGTTCTGTAGCACCACCTCTCTTAGAGATACCAGGGGTCTTTCGTGTAAATAGTCTGCCAACCTTCTAGAAGTTCTGTTCTTGTAGCCTCCTCTAATCTGTCACTCTTTGACTCTGCCTTTTCCTTTTGCCTGCTGTCATCGACTACCTTCCTGGTCCATTCTACTGCCTTTGTTCTGGAAACATTTACGAAGATGTTCTCCAGCCGAAGACAGGACTTGCTGGGGCCTAACTATTTCTTAGTTAGACGCATAACAGCAGTTAATTATTTGCGCTTATTTGGACAGGAAACTGTAGATTTATTTTATTGTTCAGGACTCTCCTGTCTTTGTTCTAGAAACATTTACCAAAGATGTTCTCCAGCCGAAGACGGGCTTGCTGGGCCTAACTATTTATTAATTAGACACAGTTACTTTGTTATCGTTTTATATGACAGGAAAACTGTAGATTTATTTTATTGTTCAGGACTCCAAAAGAACACATCAAACGCACATCTCTTCACCTTTTTAGACACACGAAACGTTTTTGTTCTAAATAATCTGCTCCTTGCTTGTTGGAATGCTTGATTTCTATAGGTTGTTGTGGGTTAGGCTTCCGCTTAGGGTGATAGAGCTGCGCTCTTTTGTTTAATTGATTATTATTTACTTGATTAACAAATATTATGGTGACATTCATTGCTTTTGTCATTGTCATTGTCAACCAATCGAATATGCACATCAGGCGAAACTTTGTTTTTACGATTCCCTAAACAAAAAAGTTACTTAAAACAAGTATGGAGTAATACAGCTTAAGAATTAGCTTATAACAAGTTTTAGATGCAAGTATTCTTACAGAGATAAAGAGATATGAAGGAGATAGGCATCGTCAAAGAACAAGTTGGTTTGAAATATTTGCCGAATAAAACATCAGTTCTTCCCATTTGTTGCCTTTCTATTGTTTGAATGCTGTTTACGTATACATAAACATAGTTTGGCCTACCATTTAATCTTAACTTCATACTTTGGGGCCAACATGCTATTATGATAATAATGATACCCTGGAATGACATTAAACCTACATCAGTTATTAGGTATTTAGATTAGGTACTTTTATAGTCAGAGAGGCTTCTCTGTCTCTCTGATGAATTTTGGGTTGCTCCCACCTGGAGTGTGCGTCGCAGCCAGCGTGTTTTGTTTGTACCGCGTCGCAGCCAGAGGCACACCACGCAATTTTTTTATATTATTATATTCTAGAAAATGTTTCTAGAATATAATAATATACTTCTACGAAATACCAGTATTCTGTCTTGAAGTGACAAGTTTAGTCTCGCCATTTTGTCTCGCCATTTTGTCTCGCCATGATAATACTGAGCATTGAAGATGGGTCTTAATATTATTCCAATACTGTATCACTAATATCTATACATTTGATATCGGAAACTAATCAACAACAAAACCAGCTTCTTAGATTCTGAACTCGGATTGTTGTTATTTTGAGGGGTGTTTACATAAACTCTTCCACAACAAGAATAAAGAAAGGTGACAGACTCTAGCTCTTATGGCCTACACTAACTACAGTACGCGTTGTTTCGAACCAATATCACACTGAGGTGACAGACTCTAGCTCTTCTGGCCTACACTAACCACAGTACGCGTTGTTTTGAACCAATATCACACTGAGGTGACAGACTATAGCCTTTATGGCCTACACTAACTACAGTACGCGTTGTTTAGAACCAACATCACACTGAGGTGACAGACTCTAGCTCTTCTGGCCTACACTAACTACAGTACGCGTTGTTTAGAACCAATATCACACTGAGGTGACAGACTCTAGCTCTTCTGGCCTACACTAACTACAGTACGCGTTGTTTAGAACCAATGTCACACTGAGGTGACAGACTCTAGCTCTTATGGCCTACACTAACTACAGTACGCGTTGTTTAGAACCAACATCACACTGAGGCTACTCGGTTTTGTAGGACATCGTTTGCTTGTTTCATTCAACTAATTCTTTTCTAAATCAAATGTTCAGCTTTTGAAAAAATCAATCGAATCAAATCACAAACACTTTTTTTTAAAACAAAATCGATTAGAATGACACGACACTTGTATTTCAAAGGAAGAAGGGTCAAATTTTGCAGACATCTGTCCAAAAAGATAAGTAGATACTTTAGCCTACGTTGGGTTTAAACAACTTTTATTCAGTGTTAAAAAGAGTGGTTTAAGCCAGAACAGGCCAAAGCTTAGGTCTATCTCCCCAGTATTCGTTTTAAAATATACACAAAGAAGGAAAGTTAAACCCCCCCCCACATTTTTGCTGTAGATGAGATGAAATCGAAATTTATTGCAAATAATCAAGAAAGAAAGAAAACAACATTGATTGGTAAATGGGACCAGTTTGACTATCTGACTATAAGAAAACGCATAATTCAATGTATTATGTTTTACAAATGCATTCTGATATCTGAAACAAAAAAAAAACCCCCAAAAAAAAAAAAGGGGTATCATGTTCAAATTGTTTTTTTTCTAAAATACCATGTTTAAGTTATAAATGTAACAATTTTATATGGCTATATGAAAAGTTAATTATTGTGGAAAAACGTCATGAGGAGTGTCCAAAACTAATTTGGTAAATCAAAGTTCAGTAACGTGTGTTTCCTACCTGTGCCTGGATGACAGCTTCAACCCGGCGGATCATCCCTCCTGTCACGATTTGTAATAGCTCACACTCTGCTTTAAGGGGTGCCTAACCTTTTTTCTTTGTGTTAGTTCAAAGCATTTAGGATCGTGATCCCACTACAGTCATTAAGGACATGGCTACGGAGCACGCCCTTTGTTTGACTGCCAGTAACCTTTGGCCATTGAAACGAGAGTAGGGGAGGGTGTTGTGGTTACAAAGGGGTGGTTTTTTTCCGGTGAACACTGGATACTGGACAAACTTTATTTAACAAGGATAGCGATTTTACGCGAATTTTTTGGGGCCCTATTTTTACAAGCGGTCCTTGGATAAAAGAAAAACAATTATATTGTAGAAAACATGGAAAACAAATCAACTACAAAAAAAGCCAGCGTTGAACACCAGAATAGCTCTCTATCTCTTCGCTCGAGCTATCTTCTCTTCTCGAGAGATCTCTCCTCTCTCCTCTCTCTGTCCCTCTCTCTCTCTCTCTCTCCCTCCCTAGACTCTCTTCTTCACTTCCCTCTCTCTCGCTCGCTCTCTCTCTCTCTCTCTCTCTCGCTCATCGATCTCTCTCTCTCTCTCTCTCTCTCTCTCTGAGGGAAGAGGAAGGGAAGGTAGGTATGAAGTTAGTGTTAATGACTGATGATCATTAATTCATTATTCTGTGCACAGATCAATGAGAGCTGTAATTAGCAGGCTGCCTGTGTTATTTTCAGAGCGGTCAATATCAACAAAATACGCAACAGAGTACGCAAACATTGTGTGTGTGTGTGGTGTGTGTGTGTGTGTGTGTGTGTGTGTGTGTGGTTGTGTGTGTGTGTGTGTGTGTGTGTGTGTGTGTGGTGGTGTGTGCGTGCGTGCGTGCGTGTGCGTGTGCGTGCTGCGTGCGTGCGTTGTGTGCGTGTGTGTGTGTGTGTGTGTGTATGTGTGTGTGTCGTGCGTGTGTGTGTGCTGTGTGTGTGTGCGTGTGCGTGCGTGTGTGCGTGTGCGTGCGCGTGCGTGCTGTGCGTAGCGTGCGTGCTGTGTGTGTGTGTGTGTGTGTGTGTGTGTGTGTGTGTGTGTGGTGTTGTGTGTGTTGTGTGTGTGTGTGTGTGTGTGTGTGTGTGTGGGGTGGTCGGCTTGAATGTGTGTGCATGCTTATGTGTGTGTGGCGCGCGCTCATGAAGCGTGTGTGTATGGGCTGTGTGGCTATGCGTGGATGTCTGCCACGAGTATGTGCTTGTACGCATATACCATGTGCATGTGGCGTGGGCTGTCTGTGTGTGCATTGCATTAATGCGTGCACGTCGTGTGTTACTGTGTGCATCTGTATATTTATAGTGCCGCGCCACAGTGTGTGTGTGGAAGCGTCCCAAACAATTAGACAAACACAACAAAACTTGCTAGAAGACGCACAAACCAGATTAATCAAATAAACTATATGGCATCTTGTATGTCATTTGGGAACTCCTCAGATTCACAAAACACACACGTACAACAAACACAACACACACACAATACCACCACATGCATGCACTGCATGCACAACGCACACGCACAAGCAACACCACGCAACACACACACACACACACACACACACACACACACACAGAACACACACACACACCGCGCGCGCGCAAGCACGCACACGCACACACACCACACACCGCAAAACACACCACACTACGCATGCACAGCAAACACACACACCAGCACACACCCACACCACACACACACACCACACAAACACACACAACACACGCGCACACCGCGGCACACACCAGCCGCACTACGCACACGACGCACGCACACGCGCCGAACACACACACACACCCCCACACAAACACACACACCCACTCACGCACTGTGTATACGTCTATGTACGTTTAACATTTCGATCCTTTTAAAGACACACATGAAGTTTTCACCATACGTTTTTGTAGATTAACCCTCTATAACCTGAACATATACAAACTGATATAACAATTATTTCTTTGGACAAAATAACATCATACCATTGAAGAAATGCATTTCCAGTGAAATGTTATTCAAATCAATATTTTTTAAATGTCCAAATTAGTGTTTGTATCACAAGTGATACTTCAGGTCTTAACACAGAGTCCCGGTGTATCACAGGTGATACATAAAGTAATTACATGGTCAATCGGTGTACAGTTGCTGTTGCCGTGTAGTTCTCCTTAAGCATGACACTTAACATTATTGTCAGGGGTGTTGGAATACAATGATGCATGTTAGCATCTCACCCTTGGCTCTTTTCCTCTTGCAAAAATGATATAATTTATAGTCTGTGATTTGTATAAGACACTTTGTTGGCGGAGGTGTCCATTTAGGAGAATGTTAAAACTTCAAGAAAACAATTTCTTTCTTTCTCGAAGCAGAGCTCATGTTCTTTTTAGATTGATATGGTGCCAACAATGGGCTTACAACTCATCCATAATTTCACATTCCCCATCCCCCTCCATATGCATACACAAACGTCATTATCTCACATACAAACGTCCTATCGTGCACGGTACACTTTGGCCTAATATGCACACTCACGTGTACAAGTGTGTGTTGCGCATGCACACGCATGGCACGCACGCAACGACGCACGCACACACACACCCGCTACACAACACACACAAACACCCATAAAACATTCACACAGACACACACCACACTAAAACAGACAAGGTTTCATCGTAGGTTTGTTGTACTCGGCTAAGAGGAAAATAGGCACATGTACATTGGAAGCTGTAGGAACACTCGTAATTACATCATATACATAGCATCATTGTGTCAGGAATTACTATATAATATTATCTGAACCTTTTTCATAAAAAACCCATTTATTTTGATGTTGACAAAACAGAATAATTCAGTTGGTGTGCCAAGTTCGCCTCGAAAGCCTATTGCATCACAGGTGATATCATCAACACCGAGTTACTTCCGCGTTGGAACTCTCTGCTTCCAAGACCTACTGTATCACTGGTGATACACTGTTTTGAACACCTCCCCTCCCGCCCCTCCTGGTTATCACACCAAAAAACACCTGGGGGCCAAACTGGTGAGAAGCACCTTTGATCCACGGCTCCCCTCCACTAGCGTGTAGAATGACAAGAAACAAGAAACCACTTGGTCTGGAAGTACTCACGTGCTGAAATAATGAGGGGTGAAAACAGACTCAGACCAACCACGTGACAACATGACTTATTGTGGTTGACCTTGCGATAACAGAAAGCTGTCTGCAATGCCGTTTCAAAGGAGTGCGGTTGCATAGTGGTTAAAAAAAGCACAATAACCCTACGGTTTTTGGTTGGCTACAGTTTAAAGTACTCTGACATTAAAGCAGTGTTTGTAAAGGTGATGATGAAATGTTTGTATCAAAGGTGATACGTACGGCGCTAGAGGGTGAGAAAATGAAAACTCAAGCACTCTGGGCAAATCGGCCTTCGTGTATTCAAACACGCCCCCCCCCCCCCCCCCCCACCTCCGCCTCCCCCCCTCCCCCCCCCCCCCCCCCCCCCCCCCCCCCCCCCCCACTCTCCAGCACATCCACACATCCACCTCGCCCCCCCCCCCCCCCTCCCCCCCCCCACCGCCCCCCCCCCCCCCCCCTGTGGCCCATGCCTGTGGGTATACTGGGATATTTTGTACAAATTTGTTCCCCTTCCCATATTCTGGAAGTTTCCATGGGGGATGTGGGAACTTCCTCTAATCTGTCACACTCTCTCGGACTCCTTTGCTTCGCTCCTTTTACTGCTGTACTCTACGGTATTTCTGCCTTATATCTGTCCCACTCTCCTGCCGCTGTGTTTCTATCAAGGCTCTTTACAAAGATTTTCTCCAGCCGAAGATGGACATGCATGGGCTAACTCTTTCTTATGTGCGTAACGGCAGCATGGCGCTTGTATTATAAGAAGCATCACAGCACCGAGACTGCTGTTTTGAGCATTCTAGATTGCTTGCTATGTAAATCTGACGATAAACTTGTTTCCCTTGTAACCTTGCTGGATTTGAGCACTGCCTTTGATACGCTTGACCACTCCATTCTCCTTGAGAGGCTTAGAGTCACATTTGGTATTGATGGGGTGGTTCTCAGCTGGTTCAAAAACTACATTAAGGAAAGAACCCAAGCCGTTATGGTTGGCGGTGTTAAATCCGCTCTCTCTCCTCTGCTGTATGGTGTACCCCAGGGGTCTGTGCTGGGGCCAGTACTTTTTACATTTTATTCTCAGCCCTTATCTGATGTTATATCTGAACACAAATGTAACTTTCACAAATATGCAGATGATACAGAGCTGCCCAAGAGTGGCACTCCTGATGAGTTTCAGTTGGTTAAATCAGAGGTTTCTGAGTGTGTCAGTAGTGTTCAGGGGTGGATGTAACAAGATGAAACTGAACGGTGAAAAGAACAGAGTTAACAAAGGATGAAAAGTAACAAGCTGAAACAGTGAAGCAGTGAAAAGACCGAGGTGATGCCTGTTGGCACCTTCCCTCTTCCTGAAGAAGGTTGAAACAGATTCCATGAATATTGTTGGACTCTGAATTGCCATTTCGGAAGACTGTAAAGTACCTCAGTGTCTCCATCGATCAAACCATGTCGATGCATGAGCAAATATCTAGTGTTTGTCGTGCATCTTTCTTAGAGTTAAGGCGTATCGCCTCCATCAGACCCTTCCTGTCCAGAGATGCTGCTGTTAGACTGATTTTTGCCTTCGTGTTTGTCCAGATTGGGGGGGGGGAACTATTGTAATTTCGATGTATGCTGGCGGGCTTCCAGCTGAACAGATTTTTTTTCGCGCTTACAGAAGAGTGGCAGAAAAAAAAAAACAAACACAGGTGGCTGCTTCGTTTCTATTGGGTTCTTGTGTAAAAGGAAAAAAAAAAGGGCGTTTGGGAATTTCTTTTTTTCAAACGCAATACACACTTTTCTTTTTGGCTGGAATCTCCACTTGCTTCTTGTTTTAAAAATTTCCGGGCTTGGGGCAGTTTCAAAGATGGGGACTACTTTTCGCTTTTTTCGTTCACTTTTTGGGTGGAACAAAAAAACTCTTCCTCAGTAACCTCTCTCTGCTTCTATTTGCCCACCTAACCCAAAGCTCTCGCCAACATCTTTCGTTCTTCTTTCACAGGAACACTTCTTAATGTTTCCTAAAAAGGGGCCGGGTCCTTGGAAAAAAAATTCTTGTTCGGGGAGAGGGCCGTTTTAGTTGTTTTTTTGGGGGGGGGGGTTGCACCAAAAGGCGTTGGGAATGCTCTCCCCTGGGACCATTTTTTGACCCCCGTTAAAAAAACCCCAGTCCACTCTTCCTTCTCCTTCAAAGTCCCAAAATGAAAAAAACCCCAAATTTCTTTCAGGAAAAGGCTTTCTATCTAATTTAAAAGTTCTATGAAAAGCCTTTTCCCACATTCTTTGTTTTTCCCGCTCAATTGCGGACGTTGAGTTATGAGGTTTAAAACGTGCTTTGACGGGCGTTGTGTGTATTGGGGGTGGGGGGAGTTGGGGGGGAATGGAGGGGGGGGTGGGGCGGTGGGGGATGGGGGGTGGGGGGTGGGGAGGGATGGGGGGCGGCGTGGGGGAAGGGTTGTTGGTTGGGGGGGGGGGGGGGGGGGTGCTGGGGGCGGGTTCAAGGAGGTGGGGGGAGGGGTTTTCAAGGGAGGAAGGTGGCTGTGTTAAGTTTGTTGTTGTGTATTGATTATATGAATGCTGCATTCCTCTAATGTATTTCCATTTTCCATAGAGAGGTATGCGTGAGGTCGGAGGATACTGGTGAACAAGTCGGTAGAAATGTTGTACGGAATTGGTGATGCAAGTGAAAAAAAAAAAACGCCATTGAGTTGCCTTCTTGGGCAAGATTTATGCGCTATATAAGCATTATTTTATTTAATTATAATTATTATTATTATTAAGACAGGTACCTGAGCGCGGACTCGACGATGCATGAAGGAAGGGAGCAACACTGTAGTCATTAATTTCTCCTGCGTTGTTTTTAGAAAACAGATTACACAGGAGGTAGTTTGGATTTTCCCTGTCGGGTCGATATCGTGTTGGTAAACAGCAAATGGGGAATAAATTGAAGCCGCCAACAAGAAGGTCGCATTTTAGCAACCACTAGTGACATTGGATTTATCATGTCACTAAAGGGCAGGAAATTTGCGGGGGGTCTATTATCCAAAGACCCTATTGTCTTACTTGTTGAGGCACCAAACGATATAGATTACTTTTCAAGCCTCCTCAGGGATTGTTATGTTTAGTTTTGGTTTGGTTATTTTTCTTCCTCGGACGTACTCAGACCAGAGAAAAGCATTAGGCCATACGTTTTCTTTTTAGGAAGTAAGGATTTAATACCTTAGTTGCAACATCACAGAAGAAGAAGGGAAGACCCACCCAATAATAATTGCAGATGGATTTGCTGTTCTCTACACAGGTACATTTGATGGAATAAATAATATAAAATTTAATAATATGTGTTGGCTGTCTGTTGCTGCAACTGCTCTGAATGAAAGAAATCATGGTGCCCGGTGAGAAGGGTTGAATGTGATGAATTATTGAAAGGCGGTGGTTAGTGTTTTTTTGTGGAATTTGGGGTGTAAAGGGTTTTTTGGTTTTAATTGAAAGGTGGTTTTAAGTTTTGTTCTTTTTTTAAGCCTTCAAAATCACAAAAACACACTCACAAAAAAAAATGTTTGTTTGTAATTGGTAATAAAAACACTACATTTTTTTTAAAAATTAAAACATCATTCCTTAGCACATTGTTTCAAATAAGTTTGTGTTTTTTTTTAGTTCCTTAGTTTGTGTGACTTGTTTTATTTATTGATTGATTTTGGTTTTGGCCTTTTATCTTATTTCACTTATTTTGTTTTTTTGTTTTTTCAAGGAACATGAAAGGAGGGAAAGAAATGGGGGAAGAAGGGAAGGGAAAGTAGGGAGGGGGGAGAAAGTTACAATAAATGATCTCCTTTCACGGTCCAACTTTGTTTCACATTACTCATACTTCATGTAAAAAAAAAACCAATAAAAAAATCATAATAAACATGTGGGGTTCACCCAGCAGCCCTCGTTCACAAACACTGTTGTTGCTTTTCAGAGAAGGACGTGAGGTTTTTAGGTAGGTGTGTCTGTTGTGAGGCGTGTGGTTTCTCGTTTCCCCATTTCGACCTTTATTTAAGAAAAGGCATCCCATTATCATGCTTGGTGTAGGGTCTATTTCATAAATAAATAAAATAAAAAAATAAAAGACTCCCCCTCGTGAATTCCCCCATTGGGTTTATTCTTTTTTTATTTTTTTAAAACCAAAACTTGGTTCCTCGGGTTTCTAACTTACTTCTACATTTTTTTTTGCATTGTTTGTAATTAGCTTGCTTTTCTTTAAAACCTCCTTGACTTCCACAAAACACCTACCCCCCAACGTATTTTATACTCCGTACTGAATTGATATGAATAGAGAGGAATTAACCATGGCATGCTGGGCCTTATTTTTTGCGCCCTTTCCTACCCCCACCCCGTCCGCCCACTCCTCTTCCCCCCCTTCTCTCAACCCTTTGCTCTATTTAACCCAATTTCAAAAGAGAGAAAAAAAAGAGATCAAAGGGAGAGAGAAGGAGGAGAGTTAGTGGAGGAGGCCCAAAGAGAACGAGGACAGTCTAAGTAAAACGAGTTCCCCGAGGTGGAGAAGAGAGAGATTCCGTGGTTAGGGTGTGTTGACCCCGGCGTGGAGACGAGTTCGTAATATAAATCCTTCCTGCTCCCAGACCCTCTTTTGCCCAGATTTTCCAGCCCCCCAGGGATTGTTGGCTCTATCAGTGGTCTTTTTTTTTTCTTTTTTTTTATGGCAATGATTTGCCACAAATTTATTTTTTTTTTTTCCTTTTATTTTTGTTTTTTTTTTTTTTCTTTTTTTTTTTTTTTTTTTCTTTTTCTGGCAGGTCTAAAGGGTCATTGTTTTTTAATCTTTTCTTTTTACACAAGTGCTGTTCCTTTTTTTTTAATTTTTTTTTTTTTGTTTAATTTATACTTTAATAAGTTTTTTTAAAAATTTTTGTTTAATTTTTTATTTTTTTTTTTTTTTTTATTCTTATTATTTTTTTTTTTTTTTTCTTTTTTTTTTTTATTTTTTTTTAAATTTTTTTTTTTAATTAGTTTTTATAAAAAATTTTTTTTTTTAAAAGAGCTTTCACAGGGCGGGGGCTAGGTTTTTTTTAGCTGCCGCTTTTCTATATTATAACACCAAAATCAAGGAAGAGTTTCATTTTTATAATATAATTAAAATAAAAAAAAAACAACAATTATAAACCCCTTTTGCCCGGTGTGAACAATTATATTTTATATATATTTAAAGCCTTTGTCGGGGTGCGTTTTGTTTTTTTTTCGAGGTCTTGGTGTTTTTTGTTTTTTTGTTCTCAGGCGTTTTTGTGCGTTTTTGGTTTTTTGCTTTTTACTCACTCGGTGTGCCCCTTTTTTTTTTCTTTTTTTTTGCTACATGCCGCGGTTTTTGTACGGTTGGTTTTACTGGTCGGGTTTTTGCCCTGTTCAGGTTCGGCCGGGGTTTTTTGGTTTTCGCATCCGTTGGTTTCGCCATAACCTTTTACTAAGCTCATTTTCAACAAAATTCCTTTCAAAACGTTATTTATGACTAAATATAGAGGCTTTATAGTAGTTAGGTCTAGAGTATAGTAGGCCCAAAACCAATTTGTCTTTAGCTTTCTTAGAATATTAGAAAGAAACTGCTGAAAGAAAGAACCAGGACTTACTTTTGAGACCTGCGAGAAGTCGTGGAACAAGCAAGATGGGGGGTGTTCATGTTGGTGTTGTGAACAAGCCCAGTGAACTTGAGTCACCTTATGGTGTTGGTTCGTTTTGAACAAGATGGGGGTACTGGTTAACGTTAATTTTAGGGTTAAAGATGTTGAGTCAGTATTCATAGTATATAAAATAATTAAAGGTTGTCGTAAAGATGTAGTATCATCGTTAGTAGGCATCTCAACTGTTGTTTTTTAGAACTAAAAAAAAAAAACAGACTTTGAGATGATTGAGAGTAGTTCTAAACAAGAGAGGGTCTTCCGGTGTGGTGGGGGGGTGTGTTGTTCCAGTTAGTGGTTGTCGGTGTCATCAAACCTACAACTTAAACTGTGTATAGTTACGAGAAACAAAAAAACTACCTTAAACATTCAGGGCAGGGAAGGAGGAAAACCTAACAAAAAGAAAGAAAAAAGCCTCAGATGAATAGCACCCACTCCTTGGCGGAGGTTAGGTAATAAACGTCTCCAGGGGGGTCTGGTAGGTAGGATTAATAAAGAGAGAACAAACCATCAGGGCATTGTAGTCATATGAGTACGGCTAAGGCCAATAATCCGGGTCTATGGACAATGTAAATTAATCTAAGCTGCCAATCGAATTTGGTAGGTCAGACTAATGTGCACTTTCCATCCTGGATTAGTTTTCTTAGCCAGTTCGCATGACTACAAGGCCAGAGTGAGGGAAAAGCTCGGTCAACTTACCAGTGTCTAGAAGTACCCAAAATCTGGGATTAGGCCATCATTTAGACACAGCAGACAAAAAAATAGCCTTTGGCTAATTTCCAAGTGCAAACGTTGTATAACACACACACACACACACACACACACACACACACACACACCAACACACACACACTCTCCTCTCTCCTCTCTCTCAATCTCTCTATCTCTCTCTCTCTCTCTCTCTATCTCTTTCTCTCTCTCTCTTCTATCTCTTTCTGTTCTCTCTCCCCACACACACCACACACACACAAAAATACATACACACTCTCTCTTCTCACCACAAACACTCAATTTGCACAGCTACACACAGCACACGCGCTGCACGTTGCACACACACACACACGAACACCACAACACAACACACACACCCACACTCACACACACATACACACCACACACCACACACACACACACACACACACACACACACACACACACACACACACCACAAACACACCACACACCACACACCACAATCACACACACATGACCAATTCCGACACACTAGCAAGCACACTACAAACAAGTTGCGCAATGTTTTGGCTGTGGAACGTTCCTAAGGTTTTGATGTAGGCATATCTTATCTCTCTCTCCTCTCTCTCTCCTCTCTCCTCTCTCTCTCTCCCTATCTCTCTCTCTCTCTTCCTCTTCCACGCAACATACACATACACACACACACACGCACACATACACGGCGGCACACACGCACACACACACGCACATTCGTTCCCATCAGTTTGCCTTCTGAATGGAGGGGGAGGGGGGGGTTTTCGGTAGGAGGGGCATAGTGAGGGGGCTCAACAATCTGGCATGTCTGGTATAGGTTTTTTGGAAAATGTTTAAAATTGAATTTGGCCCCACTGACTCTGAATGAGAAGGAGGAATTTTAGAAAAAAAAAAAGAGGGCAGAGGGGTTTAGGGTAGGTTAATAGAATTAGAATAGTTATGAGGATGGGGATTAGGGTTTAATAGAGTAAGTTTAGAAAAAAAGGAGGGAGTCGGGGGGACGGGTAGGGGTTTAGGGGGCGAGGGTTTTAGGTATAGAAGGATGCTATGAAATCCCAGTGGGATTTTTCCTTAGCATCCTTCTCGTGCTTTAGGCTTCCTAATAAAAAGCTGGCTAGCTTCCGGTCAAGAGGGGATGGGGAGATGGGGAACGAGGGGGATTAGGAGGAGGCGGGGAGGGCTCTGGGACGGGGTGGGGGGAGGAGGGCTCTCCTCTGCAATCTGTCGATGTGTAGATGTTTTGAAGGATGTTTCAGCTTCCTAAAGCAATCTTGTCTTGTGCCACTCGACGTTTCTCCTGAATGTGGAGAAGGAACACTCGACGCTTTCTCTGAATTGTGGAGAAGAGGAACACTCGACGCTTCTCCTGAATTGTGTTGAGAAGGAGACACTCGACCGTGGTACTCTCTGAATTTTGTTGGGGAGAAGGACAACACTCAACGTTTCTCCTGAATTGAGGAGAAGGAACACCTCGACGTTTCTCCTGAATTGTGGGAGACAAGGAAAACACTCGACGTCTCCTGAATTGGGAGGGAGGGAAGGACACACACTCGACAGCTCTCCCTGAATGTGGAGAGAAGGAACACTCGAACGCTTCTCCCTGAATTGTGGAGAAGAAGAGAAGGAACACTCGACGTTTCTCCTCGAATTGAGGAGAAGGAACACTCGACGTTTCCCTGAATGAACTGATTGCTGGAGAGAGAAGGAAAAGGACAACACTCGACGTTTCTCCTGAATTGTTCGAGAAGGAACACTCGACGTCTCCTGAATTGTGTGGAGGGGAGGAAGGAACACTCGACGTTTTCTCCTGAATTGTTTGGATTTGAAGGAAACACTCGACACGTTTCTCCTGAAATTGTGGAGAAGGAACACTCGACGTTTTTTCTCCTGACATTGACGAGAAGGAACACACTCGACGTTTCTCCTGAATTGTGGAGAGAAGGAAGAATACACTCGATGTTTCATGAATTGTGGAGAAGGAACACTCGACGTTTCTCCTGAATTGAGGAGAAACAGGAAAAAGGAACACTCACGTTTCTCCTGAATTGTGGAGTGAGAAGGAACATCTCGACGTTTTCTCCTGAATGTGGAGAAGGAACCCTGACATTTCTCCTGAATTGTGAGAGAAGGAACACTCGACATTTCTCCTGATTTTGGGAGAAGGGAACACTCGGGACGTTTCTCCTGAATTGTTGGAGAAGGAACACTCGACAGTTTCTCCTGAATTGTGGAGAAGGAAACACTCGACGCCCCGTTTCTCCTGAACTGAATTATGTGAGAAGGGACAAAACAACACCAATGTTTCTCCTGACAATTGCTGTGGAGAAGGAACCACTCGACGGTTTCCTGAATGTTGGAGACAGGAAACCACTTGATGTTTCTCCTGAATGTGGAATAGGAAACTTGACGTTTTCTCGCCTGAATTGTGCGAGAAAGAACACTCGACGTTTCTCCTGAATTAGGAGAAAGAACACTCAATGTTTATCCTGAATTGTGGAGAAGGAAACACTCGAAGTTTACTCATGAATTATGGAGGAAGGAAACATGTGTCTTTATTTTCACCATCGGTTGCACTTGGTGGCATTAATCAAAATTGGCAAAGTGACCTTGATCACTACTTTCAAAGCTCATTCGGTTGTACATTTTTCCTTCTTGATCTTGTACCAGGGTCGTGAAGGAATTGGTGGACAAGTTTGTGTGATTGCGTGTGTATACGCGAATGGAAGCACCTTGAGTGCAAACGTAATCATCATAGAAAGGCGCTATAGAAATGCTATCAATTATCATTATTTATATTATTATATCTGTTTGAACAAATCCCGCAATCGTCGCCCTGCCCTGAGATAATTGAATGCTGAAACCGTAAACACAAACACACACACGCACACTAGCACACGCCACAGGCCACGCACGCACGCCACACACCCGCACAGCACACGCAAACACGCACACACGAACACGCACCACGCACGCACACCACCTTGCTTACACACGCACAAAGCCACCACACGCCCGCACAAACACCACACCACACACACACACCACGCCACTCTCTCTCTCCTCCTCTCTCTCTCTCTCTTCGCTCTCTCTCTCTGATCTCTCTCTCACACACCATACACCCCACCACACACACACCACTCACACACACACACACACCACACACACACAACACACACCACACACTACACCACACACACACCACCCACCGGCCCACGCACAACACCACCACACACGCACACACACACAACACATGCACAAAACACACACACACACACAACACACACACACACACACCACACACACCCACACACACACACACACAACACACACTACAGGAAGACGTTTTCTAGCACGAGTAGCACTTTTTTAAAACGTTTTTTAGTCACAATCGGCAATAATTATTAATATATAATAAAATAATTATTAAAATACCCCTTTGGTGTGGTGTTTTGGGTGTGAACAATGTTTGTTGGTGTGTTGTGTTTTGATGGGAGAAACGCTCAACGTTTCCCCTGAATTCTTTCGCCGAACTTCCACACAGTTGGTTGGTAGGGTAGCATGTGTCTCAAGTAGGTAAGTCGAGTCGTGAGCTTCGAACCTGGGTACAAGGTACAAGGAATTTTCCCTCTCACTTTTACTAGAGGCCTTATGGCTGCTGAAACGTGGAGGTCGTTCGGAAATGATGAGGAATAAAGCCGACCGAGTTTGTCCCATGTGCCCATGCACTAAACAAGTTAAACCCAGTTGGCAACGAAAATGTTTGTCATTTGTTTGTCAAATTTACCACCACCTCCCTTTAAGATGCGTCCCCCCCCCCTCTCCCTCCCCTCCCCCACTCCCCCCTTCCTCCCCCCTCCTCCCTCCCTCCTCCATTCTCGGTTGTTTCCATTTTTCCCCCGTTCTTGCCTTTCTTATGCAGATTCAGTACTTTCAGCCTCCTTCATTTTGCTATATTTCACATAATTTTCATCCTTTACATAATGAAAACCAATGCATTCAAATAATACTAGCAGAAGTTAAAGCAAGACGAACAAACTCAATGGACCAGACTGTGCCAAATGCTGCGGTCTTGTACTGCATACATAGGGGGGTTGGGGGGGGGGGGGGGGGGTGCGGGGGGGGGTCCTGGGGGTGGGGGGGGGTTCCTATATTGGGGGGGGGTCCGGGGTCCTATTTAGAGAATAACAGTTATGGCGGATTTGCGAGTGTAATATTCTTTTATCCTCATCTAAATGGCTTGGCTGTTATCACACGAGAGGCGCGGAGGAGGACCGACAGGAGGGCGGTTGATGGAGAGGGAGAGGAGACGGGGAGAGGACCCGAGGGTGATGGGTGGGTGATTATGATAATAAGGAGAGGATTGGGGGAATATATAAAAAGGGGTGATATTGGGAGGGGGATGATTGAATAAATAAAAAATAAATGGTGTAGTCCCCCCGGACCCGACGGGTGTGATGATTGTGATGTAGGAGGGTGTGATATGAGGTGTGATGTGATAGTGTAATAATTTATTAAACATAATTAATATTGATATGGATTGGATGTGATGATGAGGGTGAGAATAATAATTATATATATAAAATGGGTGATGATAATGTGTGATATAAACAGCAAGCCACGAGGATATAACGACGAGCGGCGAGATGTGTGAATTATATGATATGATAAATCGTGGTGATATAATAGAGAATGGTGATATTATGTGAGGGTGGGCTATGATGGAAGAGATGAAGGGACCCGAGGTTGATAAAATGCATGAGGGGTGAAGGGGTGAAGTGAAGAGGGTAGGGTGATATATGTTGGATTGCCCAGTGATATATAAAACAGTGTGAAAGATATATAAATAATGGTGTGATTAAATAGTTGATATTTAAACAGCAAAGCACGAGGATTGAATATCAGGGATCTTAATTTAAATTAAATTTAAAAAATTTTTAAATATGAGAGATTTAAAAAGTATATATTTATTAAAAAGCAATGATTATAATTCAGATTTAAATTGTAATTATAAATAAAAAATTTTTTATTTATATTTATTAAATATTAAAAATTAAAAAGCAATAATTAAATATCCACACTCGCAAAAATCCAAAAAAAATTAAGGAATATTATATAACCGATATTTTACCTATTTCACATGAATAATCAAACACCGCGCAACGAAGAAGCGAGGAACAGAAGCCATGCATACCACATGCATTGCAGATCTAAAATAATACTAACCACTTCACCGTAGTCCGTATTAGCAACGAGAGGGGAAGAAAAAATCATGTCCCCCACTGGCTCGTTTCCCTCACTCGTCGTAGCAAGAGAAAATAAAACAATTTAAAAAATATTTCCCCCACATTCACCACAACCCCACCCAAAAAAATATAATTTTAATAGCCTTCTCCAAGGGGTATAGAAGTTTAGAAATAGATTTAGAAACGAAAAATGTTTGTTAGATTAGAAGGAAAGGAAAAAAGGAAAAAGTCCGCTCACTGGAGTTTTGTTCCAAGTTCAAGTGGGCATTAGTGTCCTCTTGTGAGCGTATTTTGTTTGGCTCCTATTTTTGAATATATGGCACATTGACTATCTATATAGTATGAAATGGGGAGGAAACGGAGGGGGGGGGGGGGGGGGGGGAAAAACTGTAATTTTTTATTAAATCGCTCCCCGAAAAACATGACAACGCCTACTGTAGAAATTTTGCTGTTATATAAAAAAAAAAAAAAAATAAAATAAAAAAAAAAAAAAAAAAAAAAAAAAAAAAAAAAAAAAACAAAAAAAATAAAAAAAAAAAAAAATAAAAAACAAAAAAAAAAAAAAAAAAAAAAAAAAAAAAAAAAAAAAATAAAAAAAAAAAAAAAAAAAATAAAAAAAAAAAAAAAAAAAAAAAAAAAAAAAAAAAAAAAAAAAAAAAAAAAAAAAAAAAAATTCAGCCCCTTCTCTTTATGCTTTTTTTTAAAAACAATTGGACCAACCTATCACGTTTTTACCATTACAACCACAAACACAAAGCCATAGTAGTTTTTATTGTCATATGTCTCGCCTAACTCGACGAGCCCGACAAACTTTCAATCGATTGGGACCCCCGAACGTTATTTTCATTTGGGGCGTCGTGACTTTTTGCGTAAAGAAGAGTTAAAGTTCACTATTAAGGATGATACGTTTTTGTCTTGGGTTTGGGTTTTTTGTGTGTGGTTTTTTGTTTTTTTTTGCTCCTCAGTAATAAGGCCGCGGCGCCTATTTTTTTGCAAGTTTTTTGACACTAAACTTGAGGTTATTTACTCCAATCCGTGTGTGGTTAGTCAGCCGCCTAATACCCCCCCCACAACAACTTCACCGATCATTTGCCGCAATTTCACTCTAAAACCGTACAGTATGGGACCGAAAAAAAAAAATACAAAATAAAATTACGTGTTACTATATTAACCCAACCAAAAAAAAAACATTTTCAATTTTTGTTAAAAAAGGGGTGTTTGTAAAAATAAAAAGAATGCTTTGTTTTCATATTAAACATCCAGAGAAAAGGGAAGAGACCAGAAAACAACCTTTATCTTTTGCATCATTTTATCCGGGCGTTTTTTGTTTTTTTTTTTTTTTTTTTTTACGGCGGCATGCTAGCGGTTAGGCAGTATCGTATCGTGCTGTTTTGGAGCGCTTTCTTTTTTTGTTTTACTAAAACACATCACTGATTTGGCCAAAAAATAAAGAAAAATAAATATGGCTTTTTTTTCTCCTTTTGTTGAGGTACTGCAGAAGGATCCCATTAGTTCGCAAATCAATTTGCGAAGTCAAGGTGTGTTGATCTCTTGATCTTCTTCCTGTCATTGTGTTGAGCTCCGGTGTCCAGTGAGAGAATGATTAAGGACCAATGATTAATGATTATGTCAAGATCAAGGATAAATAACTTAGGTCAAGATACAAAAGAATAAATAACGGTCACGTCAACCCCGTTTATAATAGCAAACCAAACGGTTCTGTTTTTTGTTGTTTTGGTTGTTTTTGTGTTGTTTTGTGGTTTATTCTTTATCGTAATTCTTACAAGCTCATATTTCTAATCGCGTGTTTTACACTAAGCCTATAAGCAAAAACAAATGATTATTTGTTTTTCTACACTAAAAAAGCCTATACGCAAGATTAAAAAAATAATGAAATGAATATGATATGTTCAAGACAATGTATAAGGTTATTGGGATTTGGGCATGGTACATGCTTTTGTGATTCCAAGGACCTTTGTTCTTTAGCATACGAAGAGCTTCAGCTCGAGTAGGGCTAAGAACCTCCGGGTTTGTCGGAGGACATCACAAACAGGTTCATGTACCCATGCCAAAATGCCAAATAACGATATATACCGATCTTACCCTTTAATAAATAATAGCAGAAAATCACAATGCATTGAAGAGGCGAGATGCGCCTCCATGATGTTGCCCGCCCTCCTCCTCCATTGTAGATTCTGAAACGTATAGCAACCGCTTGCACCAACATAGCCAAAAGTCCATTAATATTAATCCACAAAGAATAGAGTCCGCAGGTTTACACGATTGAGAGCTTTTTTAATGCTAAATTGAGCAAATCTTCGCCAATAGCAATTGTCATGTCCCGAATGAATATTAGTGTTTAAAAACTCTTTATTGCACAGATATTAAGAATATATGAAACCGGATCAGTTTCGGGATGGAAAATTAATAAAGTAAACTTACGCATTTGAAAATAGGGGAACGGAGCTAGTCCGCCTATTTTTAGCTTTTCTCGCCATAAAAGGTAAGCCAACTGAATAGATAGAAGCTCAATATTTTTAGACCACTGTTGAGTAAATGTTTCATGGACATGTCGACAACATAAGTTTATAGAAAATTCAGTTTTGAATTGAGATTCATTCGTTACAAAATAATTAGCACAAATTAGACTTTTGGCTCTCAACTTTTCTCAAATAATGGGGACACTTTCCAATCTTACACAGGACACGGGCCAGGGAGGCAGGAGGACAGCATGAGGCTGTCCACAAGATCAAAATAATTCTACAGGCAAAAATTAGCAATAAAAATTCCGTAAAGACGGAGCTGTTCGCGGGGGTCGGGACAAGCCATGTATCCCCACTTTTGTTGCCCAGAAAAATTGTCATCACCCATTTTTTGTTTTGATGCCGTAAAAGTAGGTTGCTGACGTGTGAGAGTAAGCAGACAAGATCTTGTTTGGCTTCTCATAACAAAAGCCGCCACGAACGCTTCTGGTGGAAATCTAGTAGACTTTTTGTACATCAAATTTCAGAAGATAATGATTACAAACAAAAACAGATAAAGCTGTAAAAATCGTGGTTGGGTGGTAGTGACGAACGGAAAATACATTGAATGATATCATTATGTATCTTTGCCACAAAAACTAACAAAAAAAGGAAGTTAATGCGATAAATATATGTTACAATAAGTGTTTTGGTGGCACTCGGGCTGGGCCTTCTTTCTCATGTCTGGAGATCGGTATATTGTTTTTTATACCAGGCCTCTTTAGCGCTACTTGAAGATCGGTATATTGGCCTTGGATCATGACTGGGAGTAAAGTATTCCACAAACATAATAGCTGAAAATGTTAAGAAAAATGCAGCTTTTATGTCTGTAAGAAGGCAAAAGAACCCGGAAAAAATTGAAAACAACCGAGAAATGTTAGGGGGGTGGACATCTTGAACCTTTACCAAGATCCTTATACCTAGGACTGAAATTTTCTTTATGTATTGAGATAATTGGGGTGGGCTTCTTACCCGCCCATGCGCGTTTTACCCGTCTTCCCCCTAATACGAACGTAGAGTCAAAGATCAGGGCCTAAGTCAATTCAATTAGGAATTTTGAATTCTTTAAGAGAGAAACATTCCCCTTCTTCTTCAGTCAGCAATTAATGTGGACGATCATTCATCGGTCCAAATCAGCAAGTGTTTGTATTTTTGTCGTCTTTTTCATTTTTTTCATCATCCTATTTTTCATAGTACAATATAATAGGCTCTACTTCTATTTTGCAAGATAAATGTTATGCGAATGGAAAAAAAGCCCTAATTAGTGGCCGGGTGTTTGCATTGGCACAATGCCTTCGTGCTGCGCTCGGCGACTAACTAACAATGCGTTGCTGCCACTCGGCGATTTAGCCTTAGTTCGGCTTGTGCAGTGTTTTTCCGGGGCTGAAGGAAAATGGTGTCCAATGGACGG
>JAGGCT020000035.1:1962170-1977252 GCA_017654935.2 Phymorhynchus buccinoides
AAGCGAAGAGAGTTACCAAGACCATCCAAATTAAATTAAATAATCAAAAACAGATTACACAACAATTGACACTAATCACCAAAGTACTGTATAATACTATGCACCAGATTACTAGACAATAATCACCAAGGTACTATCAAGGATTTTTTGTGTTTGTTGTTGTTGTTTGTTTTAAAATGTAAGAAATTAAGTGTATGAGTAAGGGAACCAAACTCTCTTCAAATTCCCTTAAGGCATAGTTAAGAAAATACAGGTATTTTTCTTATTCTAGTCTGTTTTTAAGTATGGCTATGAAGATCTGTAACTTTGGCTGGACATTTTGTAATTTGCACTTATATATATAAAATTTGGCTAGAAGCAAAATAAAATCCATTGGCTTATCTGTCATAGTGTTTTGTTTTACTCCAAATAAAACCAATTCTTTGTTAATTTGAAGACAATCACAATGTTGACATTTTACTTTGAGCAGGTGTTCAAAACTAGTCCAAAATCTATTAACAATAGCACAATCAAACAACATGTGTGAAATAGACTGCTCATCCATACTACATAAATTGCATACAGGGGAATTAACAACTTTGATATTGAACAAGTATTTCTGAGTGGGGAGCAGTCTGTGCAATAGTCTGGTCTGAAACCATCTGAGCTGAACATCTGTGGTTGTTTTGTATAAATGAAAAAACATGTGTTTCCAGCTCAGGGTTTCAAACAGGCCATTCCATTTTATGACTGCTGTTGGAGTAGCATCATTTTCATTTAAAGTAGTTTGCACATATTTATTGCTCTTGTTAATGCAAGACCATGCTTTTGGGTCTAATATTTTATATCTATTGGCTAAGACCACATTTAATTTCTGACAGTATGTTCGAATAGCATTAACAATGCCTTCATACAATATAAAATTAGTTGTAATACCTGGGTATTTCAGCAAAAACTGGTTATATGTCATAACAGTGCCATTATCATTTACTACATTTTTTACAAAGTAAATATCAAAATCACACCATTCTCGTACATAAACTACCCTTCGTCCCCTTAAAATATTAATATTGCAATGTATACATTCAGACATGAATTCATGCACAGAGGATGGACAGCATTTCACACAGAGTTTTTTTATAATGTTTCAGAACATCCTTCCAGAATGGGTTTTCAACATTTTCAATAACAGTATTAGCATATTCAGCTCCAAAATGATGTACATTTTCCAGCCTAGGATACATTTTAATTGTAAAATCTTTCCATTCAGAATCACAATTTAGTCTCTTTAGCCAAGATATTTTCATGGAATACAAAAAATGTTTAACATTCAGTATTTTCAAACCCCCTTCACAATATTGTTTTTCAATCGACATATTTCTTTATTTTGCTTTGTTTTCCATTCCACAAAAATATATATAATTCTTTCTCTAAAGTTTTTAAAAAATCCTCTGGGGGATCAGGCAAGTTAATTAGTAGATGAATTATTTTTGAAAATACTAAGGTTTTGATAACGGTGATTTTTCCAAAGGGAGTTATTTGTCTTTTCCTCAAAAAAGCCAGTATGCGTGTCATTGCAAAGAGTTTATCTTCATAATTTAATTGCACAATACTATCAGTGTTTGTAGAACACTTTATACCTAAATTTTTAAAAGTTCCTGGATCCCAGACAAAGTTCCTGTCACACATATATTGAATGCCACAATTCTTCATACTTCCTATCCAAACAATTTGAGATTTGTCAAAATTAATTAAACCAGAAACATGTGCAAACCTTGTAAGAGTAGATACTGTTTCATTGAATGACCTTTCTGATCCATCAAGGCACAGCGATGTATCGTCCGCAAATTGGGACAATAAATTTTCTTTGTTATTGATTCTAATTCCTTTAATGTGCACATTACTGCGGATCATAATAGACAATATTTCTGCACAAATTAAATACAAATAAGGGGATGCGGGATCTCCCTGCCTGACCCCTCTTTCTATCGAGAACCAAGGTGAGTACTGACCATTAATAGAAACACATGTTTCTTTGAAAACAAAAAAAAAAAAAATTTTTCTTTTGAGTATAAAATTTTTTTATCCATGTAATTATGTCTGGGCCAAATTTTTAAAAGTGTAAACACTTTTGCAAAAAAGACCAAGAAACGCTATCAAACGCTTTTTCAAAGTCTACTAATAAAAACATGCCTGGAATATTTTCTTTTTCAGCGTATAGCAGTGTATCGTAGAGTAATCTGATATTTTCACCAATAAAGCGGCCTTTTAAGAAACCTTTTTGGCTTTCATGAGTTATACCTGGTAAAACACTTTTAAGGCAATTAGCGATACAAGCTGAAGCTATTTTATAAGTTATGTTCAGAAGGGAGATGGGGTGCCAGTTTCAATAAACTGCTTAGGGTTTTCCTCTTTGGGGATTAGTACAATTGTTCTTTGCCTTTGAATGATTTGACATCTGACCGTTATTACTAAAACCCTCATTGACAGAATGCACAAGAAAAGAGCCAATATCGACAAAGAAAGAAAAACTTAAAGAATTCAACAGTGAACCCATCAGGTCCAGGACTTTTTTAATTTTTCATATTTTTTAAAGCACTAGCAGCTTCTCCATATGTTATTAAACCCTCAATTGATTCACTCTCCTCGTCCGTTACAACTGGGGCATCAGGGAGTTCATTAGTTATGTTAACATCATTTACCTCTCTAACACAGTATAAGTTTTTATAAAACTGTTTTGTTTCATTAAGAATGCTCTTTTGATTTGAAATTACTGTTCCATTTTCTTTTTTTAAAAAGGTATGGATTTGTCTAAATAAGGTTGCAGAAATATTTATTAACCGTTTCACCCTGATTAATCCAGCGAACCTTCAAGTGCATTGCCATATCTTGGATCCTGTGATATCTAATTTCCTGTAATTGGATTTTTAGATCTTCCAAAACAGAAATATCACCTTCTTGCAGATTGTGTTCAAGATTACTGATTCTTTTTTCAAGGTCAAGCTCTAACTGGGATTCTTTCTTTTTCCTGTAAGTGGCATAAGAAATGGTTTTACACCAAATTTCTAACAATAAAGTTAAAAAAACCAGTTGATCATTAATCTGAAAAGGTAGATCATCATTTAAAACACTATCAGTGTTATCCAAATTATAAGGTAGCAATGCATATTGTTTCTTTACATCTTTAACCCATATATGCCTGAATTAAGTTTTTGTTTATCATACTATTTTTGGGGAAGGGAAATAATGTTCATAGACCATCCATAGCCATAAGAATGCAATTGTTTGTGTATCTTCATATTTACAGCCACTAAAAGAACTGCCCCCATATGGGGACGCTAGGCTCGAATGGGTACATGTTCATTGTCAGATCAATAATACAAGAAACAAGTGAAAACATTATTTTGAAATTTTATTTTTCAAAGTTTTACAGTTTGAAACTCTTCAAATCCTTAAACTTGTTGCATTCTTTGTGGCACACCTTAACGTGAAACAATCTCATCATCCAAGAGGTCAAATGTCAAAATAAAAGGATAAGATCTGTAATGAGCAGAAATGCACTATCTTGAAAACCAAACTATTCAAATTATGAATGTCATGTCTCTTTTGTTCTCACAAGCAAGGTCAGTCAATATACCTGTTGTATTAGAAAAATGATCATTGAAACAGAAAATATCATTACAACTGTAACTTCAGAGGAAACATACATTGAACAATAAACTGAAAAAGATAACCCAGCAGTCATTTCTTCTGAACACTGTCTACACAGTGTGAAATGCCTCAAAGCATTTTTGAGGTGTACAGCACATTGCATTTCTTGCACTACTGCCTTGACTTTCCTCCACAAAGTGCACAAGCGCAGCTGTTTGCCCATGGTCTGGATGAGATGATCTTTGCCGTCAAGGCGAATGGCTTGACGCACTCTGCGGTCAAGTCAGCGACATCGGCCAAGTGCTGGACAGATGCAGCTGCATGGGGGGGCTTGTGCCAGGTAGTTGTTTGCAATGGCACGTCGAACTGCCAGAAGATCCAGAGGGGTTGTGAAGCTTGCTGGACGGCCAGATCAAGGCACCAATGCAAATATTGGCCACCACCATTTCTTGCTTCTGATGGCCACTCTGTATGTGTTCACGTTCTGATCCATTCTGTCCACGCCACCCATCGTCGTATTGTAACGTCTGATGATGAAGGGCTGGGAAATCTGATTTTTTTGATGATCTGACCTGGACCACCGACCCGTTGTCTGAATCCTATTTTTGGCCTACTTTGTTGGACACGACGTTCATCACCAACATGCTCTCTGCCATCTGCCTGAATGACAGTAGCAGCTGCCCTGGCTGCCAGTTGCCGTCCATTCAGATTTTGAATAACGCCTCCCACATTCTCATCACCACTGTCAGTTCATCAACAGGAGAGGGCTCTATGAAGACATCTGCACGCTGAAAAACCTGTACCCATTCGAGCCTAGCATCCCCATATGGGGACACTGTTTTCTAAGTGAATATCTACAAAACTATAAAAAGTAAAGAAAATCTGAAAGAGGCATTTCTTATTTACACACAAAACCTTCATTTTTTCTTCTGTATTACTTATAAAAAAAGTTTATAGTGTAAAAATTATTAACTTACCTTTTTGGTGTAGACATTTCTTGCTCAGCAGGTCCTACTTTTCAACCAAAATGGCGCCAAGAGAAAAACAACTCCGGGGAAATAAGTGTAATGACCCAATGAATTTGTGTAAGCGTGCTTGTCTCTTTAACTGTTGAAATCAAACTTACTGCTTAACTACAGATATCTTCCTAAATAAATGCCTTTTAAGTAACTGTCCCCATATGGGGATGCTAGGCGTAAATGGGTTGACATTTTTAATTTCTGAAAAATATTTTTTATCTTTAAGCAAGCTATTGTTGAATTTCCAGAAAGGTCTATCACGCTTAAACTGTTCCGTCTTTAGAAGCATAGAAACCACAGAGTGATCCGATCTGTATCCTGGATCTGTATGAATATCATTAATTTCTGCCAACAATTCTTTATTAATTAAAAAATAATCAAGCCTACCTTGTTTCAATGAGTTGAATTTGCGCCAGGTATATACTCTTTTTTCCCGGATACATTTCTCTAAAAACATCAAAAAGATTCAAATTTGTCATCATGAAGAAAAATCTTTTTCCTTTTCCTTGGACGGTTATTAACACTTATATAATTTCTTGACATCTATTTTCATGTCCAAGGCACAATTCCAGTCTCCCGTGATGATCACATGTTCATTGGCAATGCACTCGATATGTTCACAGACATCATCAAAAAACTCAGGTCTGTCATAATTGCTGGGCCCATATAAATTTACTAAAGTACATTTTTTCTTCAAAAATTCCAAATTCATAATAATGTAGCCTCCAAGCCACAGAGCCAAACATTATAACCCCAGCTTGCCCGGATAACATTTTCTGAATCTGTTTTTAATTTTAAGTGTGTCTCTTGAAGACAATAAATATTGGCCTCTTTTAAGACTTCCTAAGAAAATCAAACACATCACTGTGTTGCTGTTTGTGCTGAGTGAAAAAATGTTCACGTGTACAGAGACAGAAAATAATATTAATTACTAGCGCAAATCCGAGTACACCGGTAATGCCTAGTAACGGTAACGCCTAGTACGGTAATGCTAAGTACTGGTAACGCTGAGTACAGCACATTTGAAGCGATTCGGTTAAGAAACGGCGGAGTTATAAGGCCCCGTTTCCCGTTGGTGCTGCTCTGAGAGTGACGCTCTCTCCCGATTCTCTTCAAATGTCCTGCCGGGCTTTGCCCCAGGTTACAGCAAGCCTGACCGTAAATTTGACAACAGATTCGGTTAAGAAAAGGTGGGGTTATAAGGCCCCGTTTCCCGTCGAGCGATGCTTCTGAGAGTGACGCACTTTCCCTAGTAATGGTAACGCCAAGTACTGGTAACGCTGAGTAAGCAAATTTGAAACGATTCTAATAAGAAAAGTCGGAGTTATAAGGCCCTGTTTCCCGTTGGCGCTGCTCTGAGAGCGATGTGCTCTCCCGATTCTCTTCATCGGGAGAGCCTGACAGCAAATTTGAAGTCGATTCGGTCGAAAAACGGCTGAGTTATAAGGCCTGTTTTGTGTTTCAGAAGACAGACAGACACACACACACACTTGCCTTTTTACGATATGATGTATTACTTTTGTCTCTCTGCCTCCTTCCATCTTCTTCAATCATCCCTTTCTACTACCCACCGCACCCCCCCCCCCTAATATCTTTTGTAACCCACTCACAATAATCCTTTGAAGTCATCTTGAAAGGAACGCTTCCCTGGCATTTTGAAATTTCAATGTAGTTTGCAAACGCAATCGTCAAAACTTCCTGAAATAATCGCATCGGTCAGAATCAGGCACAGTGAAAAGGGAGGGAGGAGGAGAAAAGGCCCAGGTGGGAGCAGGCGTTATCAATATGTGGAAAAATGCTGAGACACACAGCATAAATCAGTTCTCCAATGATGTTCATTACGTTAGCATGTTCGCAAAACGGTGTTGTTATATGCTTCATATTTCTTTTTCTTTTTCCTCACGCTTTATAGTTAATGAATTGTACACAGAACGTGACATGATCAACCTAGAAACGTTTGACCGAAATCGACTCAGCAAAATGCCACGAACTTCAGCATCGCATCTTGGTACCAGTGAACTTTTGCACTGAGTACCAATTCCATGCCGAATTCGAACCCGCTCCGTGACCCGTGTGTCTGCGTGAAGTAGAGCCAATGACCTTGGGTAAGCTGACTTAGCGTACTGGCTTGTTGCACACCCCGCCTTACTCGAACCCCACTCTCCCGCTCCCTCCCCCAGAGTTTGTGTCAGTCTGGCTTCTACATGCAGACTAATTTTATACGGCCGGTTTTTTGTGTTGGCAGTTTTTCAGTTCGTTCTCACGTCTCTTTCTTGCTTTTCCTTGCTAAAACAGGACTTAACAGCACCTGTTCACAAATTAAAAAACCTCCACTCATGATTTAAAAGGCCCTTACTTGCTGATTCGCAGCACTTAAAAGGCCTTTTGACCAAAAAACCAATTCAGTTGGTGCTAGCTTAAAAGGCCTGTACGAACCCTGTCCACCCAACCCATCTCTAACCTATCCCCCTCTACTCATCTCCCACGCCCTACCCTTGTGCTGAGTCATCTAATAGGGGGTTTTATGCCCTCTTCGGCCTTTTGGCCATGTGGGGCATTGTAAATACACAGATGCGTGTTATACAATCTCCCATGAGGTAATGCCCGCGACCTTAGCAGTGTTTAACCAGCTAAATGCTTCCGATCTTTCTTATCTCATGATATCACACTGCCCGTATCCCTCTTTCGCTGGCGCTCCTGAGACGTAACGTGATCTCTCCCGAGTTCTCTTCAAATTTGCTGCCAGGCTATGGCCGTAAACGTCTTGTGGGGTTTTCTCTTGTGGTCCCCCCCCCTTTCCGCTGGGCATCTTGAATGCCACTTCTAATAGCATGCTACATCTACACGTTTTATTGTACTGAACTATCGTGTGCCCGTCACCTCTCCCCAAATGGCGATCCACCCAGTCCACACCTAATACGCTCATGTTTCCACTGAAAGCCCCGAGCAGTCCGTCGCCCACTGACGCCCTATACATCCCACACGTTGTACTGTGTTGTTATATCTTATCATTCCTTAAGACCAATCTTCACAGTTGCGTCACTACACCGTCAGTGACGCTCCACTCCCAACTAAACCCCACCCCCCCCCAACGCATAAAACCCATCTTCACCCTCCCCATCCCAACCATCCCAACCTGCACCCCGAATTCTCACCCCCACCCCATACACTATTTTCACGTGCGCACGGAACGTCAATGAGTCTCTCTCTCTCTCTCTCTCTCTCTCTCTCTCTCCACCTTCTCTTGCTCTCTCTCTCTTCTCTCTCCTCTCTCTTTCTTTCTCTCTCTCTCCGCTCTCTCTCTCTCTCATCACTCTCTCTCTCCTGACTATCGTCTCTCTCTCTCTCTCTCTCTCCTCTCTTCTCTCTCACACACACTTACACTGTCTGTTGTAAAATAACTGCAGCTGTACAATACGCTCTGACTCAGTTATATAGCGCGATGTTGGTACCTTGGTAAAGTTAATCTCCGCTCTTCACCTGTCTTGTTGACGGGTCGCTGGCAGCAGCCGAGCTGTGTGTGCATAAAGTGTTGATTGAACTTAACGTCAGTTTTTGGGTCAGCGCAAATGTAAATCGGGTCCTATCGCGCACGTTCATGAACGGATGCTGTTGAAATTTTGAACCAAGATAGTCATTATCTCCTGGTCAGTCGCCTGTCTTCCAAATTGCGAGGTCATTGTCGGGTCTGGCTTACGCCGCCGCGTTTTGTGAAAATAGGTTAAGCGGCGTATATCGCGCGCGTTTGTAAATCGATTCGCTTCCAGTTTGGCACACCGATAGTCATGCGTCCCCGGTCATCTACTTTCCAAATTATGAAGGCAATCAGTCCAGAAATTTTGGAGATACGGGCGCCAAGAGGCCGGTGGATACACGTTTCGCGCATTTGACAAACCGCGGAAATGACACGGAAGTTTGAAGTACTTCTAATATTATGTACTAGCCGGTTACTACCCGCTTAGCGGATATAAGCGCAGTCAACTGTATTAAGAATCCACTGTCTTATTATCGACCTTCAAGGGGGAGCAACGCCCACTGCGGGAGGTATACGCGAGACATCCTCGGCGTCTACAACCCACAGTGGCCAGCTCCCCCAAGAGGGAGACAAGCACACTGGATACTTGAGGGGAGGGGAGGGGGAGGGGAGGGGGATTTAGGGAAGGGAGGGAGGGGGAAGGGGGAGGGGGGAGAGGGGTAGGGGGGAGAGGGGAGGGGGAGGAGGGGAAGGGGGGAATTTGGGGATGGGGGAGAGAGGATGGAGGGGGAGAGGGGGGATCTGAGGGGGGAAGGCCATAGTGAACCAGAAAATGGGGGTGGGGAAAATATGTTTTGCCGATATCAATTTTTTAAAAGTGCTTGTTGGGTTGATTGTTAAATTAAAAAAAAAGAAAAATTGGATGGAGCCAGTTTCGAATCCGGAACGTTTGTGTCCGTATGCGACGACTTAACCATTAGGCCATTGTATCTTGCTGCTGTCTGTCGAAAATTTTGCCTTATAGTTGTAAAAAGTAGTGGGTAGAACCACTGACCTGGTCGATCGCTTTCTTGACTTTTACTAATTACGTTAATTGCGGAGCGTGTTGCAGAATGTAATGTACCCTATGTTACCCCAGGATCATCCATCTGGATACTATGAAAGTTTGGTGGCAATAAAACCACGTTAAATAAATTGGTTTTACCCCCTGTGAACACACACAATCACACACACACACACACACACACACACACACACACAGCAAAGCTCGGTTATATATATAGATTAAGAGAGAGGAGAGAGAGAGAGAGAGAGAGGAGAGAGAGCAGAGAGAGAGAGAGACAGAGAGATAGAGGAAGAGAGAGAGAGTAGAGAAGAGGAGAGAGGAGAGAGAAGAGAGAGAGAGCGTGTATATGTGTGTGTGTTTGTTGGTAAGTATGACTGTTAGTTTGTGTAACTTATAACTAACTATGTGTCCAAGTGTCTATGTGTCCAAGTGTCTATGTGTCCACGAGTCAATGCATCCGAGTGTCGCTGTGTCCACGTACCAACCAGTGGTCAATGACAATAACCAGTGGTCCCTTTGATATTAAATTCACCAGATCATTTATGTACTTAGCTAGCTTCTTTTAGAGGACCAAAATAATCGTTCTCCGATAAATCATATTTTTTTTATGCCGATTTCATGACACAAATGAATGACAAATTAAGCACTTTGATGTTTGAAATTGGTTTCGATGCTGGAAAAAAAATCCCAGCAGGAGGGAGAGAGAAAATTAAGTAATAATATAATATTTCGCGGACACGGCGAAACTGGAACTCAGCGTTACCGGTACTTGGCGTTACCGGTACTGGGCGTTATCGGTACTCGGCGTTGCGCTAGTATTTATTAAGTTTAGAGAAGCACATTGAAAACAATATTTTAGAACATAGTAGTACATGGCATCATAACTGATTCGATTTAAGTTTGGAAGTCATCAGGTTAATTCAGTTGTCTTTAAACGCATAAGAAAATCTTGGGAGTATATCAAATTCTGGGTACCCATGTTATGCTTGGTGTCATTGCTAGTAGAAACACACTTGTTCTTCTTCTCCTTTGGTGGTGAGCAACTTCCCTAATCCCTTGCTCTCCCCCATACATCCTCTCACTAGCTGTTGATTAAATGAGAGCTGAATCTTGACTGTTAAACAAACGGTATCAATATGAAACCTGTTAACAAACTGAACATATCCTTCAGATTTTGGCAAGGCAAACAGAAAGGTTACCACAACGTATTTATGTTTCTTCATCTTATCTCTGCAACTGGTTTTATGCATGGAACACAACAGTTTGAGTACAAACAAAGTGCACACCCCAGGCTCTTTGAATCGATGGGCCTCTTTTACTCAGCATATGGAGAACATTCTGAAACATAACGACACCTTGACTCCAGAACATTTAGCGGAGTGCACGAAAGAGAAACAAACGATGTCAATAAATATAGCAAGGGAGTTGACTGTAGTCTATTCTCAAGATCAAACAGAAAGTGAACCACACTTGACTAATCTTTTGTCCAGTTTAGTCTGCTGGTTCAACGTCTCTACCTATGAGAAGAACAGGACGATGAAGATTCAGTTCCTCCAGCAGACGTGTTCCCATGTCAACTTTCTCTCTCTGAGCCTTCAGATCAACAACACGGCAGAGTTCCAGGACAGGAGGACTGGATGTGAAGACGTGAGGTCCCCTCTCTTCGTGGACTGGGTCAGCAGACGACAGTTTGTCCTCTTCGCTATTGAGGTGCACAATGTTCACCTGCCTTACACTGTCAAGGTGAAGGTGGAGACTGTGGACTCCGACACAAACAAACAACTACATCTGTATGCTATCACACCAACATCAGGTAAGGTATCATAATGTGATTAAAATGTTATTACACAAAGAATGCCTAATTTAGTAATTATAATACATTCCATATACAAGAATCTAAAAAGACACAAAAATCGTTATTATAGTTGCATCGTTATCTGAAAAGAAATCATATTTCATCTTCTAATTATGATAATCAAATACACAGTTTTGTGTGTAATATGCAACATGTTTCCCACATCCAAAAGAAACTTTTCTTGCGCTTGTAGCCATGTAAAGGATGTCCATGTTGTTTTCCTGTATACAGTCGTGGTTTTCTTGGATATGCACAAACTTGATATTTCCGCTGTAACGTTCTGAAGCACTTCAATTTTGTTGGATGTTCTCATTTAGCTCCTTTTATTGCACAGTGTAATTTGCTATATTCATTACAAGTGTAGCTTTTAGCAGGAATTCATATTCATCAACAATACTCTGCAAGCACCTGTTTGTGACTTCTCACATTATGTAGATAATAAGGATTTGAAAACTTAGCAATTATACGGCTTTTTCCCCCAAACTTTTGGTATGGCACACACTGTACATCTGAGAAAATAGCAACACCAGCAGTGTCTTTACGGATACAATCAAACATAGCAGTGCATACATATAACCGGGTGATTGGGATTGCATTTGAAAATATACCACATTTACAGAAATGAACAACCCAGCACTGGGAGACATATTGCTTGATTACTAATATGGATATGTGGGTACACATGATACAGTCTCTGTACAGATTCTCATCGACTGGTTTATGGACACCCATTCCTTTTGTATTTTGCATCTAATTAAGTCATCCTCATTACTAAAAGTATTCTAAACTTCACGTTCAATGTGAAGGAATGATCTTGCACATACATTTTTACCATTCTCTACCTTTCAGTTTGAACATGGGATTTTCATTGACGATACCATATTTTGAATTGTTTGGCGTGTACTGTCGTTAGTGAATCCAGTGTCGGTTAGGAGTTGTTTTCTTCACAACAATCGCATGCAAAAAATTGGGTGGTGCGCCTCTGGCTCCGACGCTCTCTCCAGGTGGGAGCAACCCCGAATTTCACAGAGACCCCTCTGTGACAATAAAAATACCAAATGCCAAATATCATCCACGTGTTTCCTTCTTTCAGGTTTGTTGCAGGACACCAGGATTGAAACCTGAGCTGGTGTGACCTACCCCAGTTTTCTGGGAGGATTGACCAGTGTGGTCAATATACCCAAAATTTTTTTTTTGTGAAAAACCTGGGGGGGGGATGGTCACGTCATGATGAACAGTTTCATTCACTACAAAGTGTTGAATGACTATTTGAACATCACGTTATCAGAACAAAAAGTACACTTACTCTTTTACAATTCCGTTTTTATTCTCCCACAGCAAATACCCCATATCCGTGAGGTATCAGACAGCACATGGCCCACATGAACCAGGATTCCGATTCTTGTTCAGCTTTCATCAGGTGGGTGCTACGTGGGTGCATCCCATAAGAGCGCGTTTCACACCTTTTTTAAAAGCGGAAGTCTGAAAACTGAAGCTAGAAACAGCGCAGTTTTGTGTTCGATAAGCGCGCATCTTTGCGAAGAAGAAGAAGAAGAAGAAGAATGTCAGAAGAAAAGAAATGGGGAAAAGTGACGTGAAAGGTTATGAGGAAGTGGATAGACAGACCAATAAATTTAGCACCAATCCCCCCCCCCTCCCCCTCCACAATCGCCAGATCGTCCATTATCTTGCCTCTGACCATCTCTGGCCCAATCAAGAAACTCAATCCCGTTCTTTTAAAGACGCACCAGTATCCATGATTGAAAATAGGGAGTTTCACGTTGTTTCCATCTGTCGCTGGTAAGAAATCTTATTTTTGAACAAGTTATTAGTTTTGCAAGCAGTCAATATAAGCAATAGACTCTCACACAAAGGACAGCAACACAACTATACGCACAGACAATCCTCTCTCTGTCCCCCAACACACATACACACTCACACACATACCATATAAACACAAATGCGCGCGCGCGCGCACACGCGCACGCACACACACGCACGCACCACGCACGCACGCACGCACAACACACACACACACACACACACACACACACACACACACAAACACACCCACACACCACACACAGAGAAAGAAGACTAAATGATCTTAGAATTGGCATCGATGACAACGAAACATCACCAAGGCGGCTCTTATAGCACAAAAAACACACATCAAGGCGCTCTTTTTGGCATTGAACACGCGCTTTATAGCATGCGAAAATGCGCTGTTAGAGCGCGCGCATAGCGATGCAGGCTCTTTCGATGTCTCCGTGCTACGTTCACTCTGAGGTAGATTTTCCCTGAACACATTCAGCGATGGGTTACTCATTGATTGGAAAAAGAAATCCTATCGGTGCATCCCCTCCTCATTATCCTTACCTCATGATCATCACATCATCATCATTTACTGTATTATTGTTCTATTTCTTTGCGTGATGTCCCGTTCATAACAGGTAATTCATGACATGTATGGGGTTCGAAGAAAATCGCTGCACGGGAAAATACCACTAGACAAATAAGAAAGAGAGGACAGTTAAGCACCCCGGTTAAGCTTGTGAGGACCCCAGGCGACCCCAAAATGAAAACAACAAAAACAAACAAAAAAAAGCAGTGTATGTTTTATGTACGGTAGCATCAGTACTCAAAACATCCTACAGAAAGAGCCAGTTCTTTACATAACTCTTTCACACACCTGGGAAAAAAACTGTTTATTCTTTGAACGGATTCTTTTTGGGGACTTTTTTATGCTTTTAACACATTCAGCCACACCTTCCGGCCTCAAGATCCTCTCTACAAGTCTGTCCTCGCTTGTCAAATGGATAATGAGCTTTTTCTGGTTAATCGATCAACAGTCTGTCCGCTTTCAGAACGCTATCTGTCTGTAAAGCACACTTCTCACTGGCCTCTCTCAAGGCTGTACTCTCACCTATCCTGTTCATCTATACACCAATGATTGATACTGCACTGATTCCACCCCACTGTGAAATACTCTGACGATTCAGCTCAACAAGACCTTTCCAACTCCTGAACTTGTATTATTTGGATCAAGTTTCTCGTTTACAGCATGGTGTAATCGAACACCTGACCTGAATGTTACAAAAAAACAAGGAAATGTAAAAATGATTTTTAGAAAACCCATCTGTGTGAGAGAATAGAGTGATTCCCCTGGAGCACTGCAGCGTGCGAAAACCACAGTGTTTATTTTTTGTGTAACATAATTATGCGTTTTTGTATATTTTAGCTGAAAGTGCTAAAGAAAAGGGGTAAGGTAAAGGATGTGCCACTCCCATGCATTTCGGTTAATTGTATTTTAGGGTTTTTTTGCTTCTTACCATACATGAAAGCGGTTATTTAGGACATTTTAAGTAATTACCTTTTTGGAAAAACCCTAACCCTAACCCTACCCCTAAAACCAACCCTACCCCCCACCTATGTACTGCAGTACCCGCGATTTATCACAGTATTGTGGTTCGTTGCGTTTCCGTACTTATACGGTGGGGGGAAGGTATGGAATGACTCTAGTATATTGTGGATAGTGAAGTTGAACTGTAAATGTGGCGCAAGGAAAATAAATGGGGTTGCAGTAATGATGACGGTCTACAGGCTCTACTGACTACTTGACACCACTCGAAAGGACTAGATCAGATAATCCAACAACGAAAACGAACCGCAGCGCAAAAAGAGGGAGAAGGGGGGGGAGGGGGTTGCTGTTACGAATGAGGCTAGAAAATACAAAACTGCCCATGCCCAGCATCGTTCTAGGAAACGCACAGTCAGCGTGAGAAAAGAATTCCAAGGCTCTGCACGCGGTTATCTACGTCAATACAGAGAGGATAACTAGAACTTGTTATGCTTCTCATAAACGTGGTTCCAGTTACACAGACTGACTCAGATTTGCCTGACTACAACTGAACATCAGAACCAGAACATGTAACTTCAAAATAGCCCAAATTTTGTTTTTTGATAAATGACATTTTATTACAAAAAGGCTGCATGGCGCATTGCAACATTTTAATTCGATACCATTATGGTTTATC
>JAGGCT020000035.1:1977752-1999532 GCA_017654935.2 Phymorhynchus buccinoides
ACATGTCTGATTTCGCGAGATTTATTTCTGAGGATAATTTATGTCTGATATGTTACACTGTTTCTCACATCCTCGCACAAACGTGAAGGAATTCTGTTCTTCTAGTTCACCGAGATACGACTTGGAAATATTGCGTAAGCGTTTTGTGAGGCTTTATAAATTGTAGTGGCCTACACCTTCTACTGTGTTCCACTATACGGAGAGGAAGAAAATTCCCGGAAAACATTCGGTCTCGCAGAAAAGCAAGTTTCGGTTTCTGAGGCATGTGCTAGTTTCGGTGGCCGATGCGAATGGGGTAGGTGTGTGTGTGGTTATTTTGTTGTATGTGTGGTGCTCTCTCTCTCTCCTCTCCTCTCTCTCTAGGAATCTCTCTCTCTCTCTCTCTCTTCATTACGACCGATTCAAAGGTAGTAAGCCTTTTCACGCTAACAACGTCATCGCCGAGCGGCAGATAATGTCCTTTGCCAGCTACGCCCTGTCCTGCCCCTTCTTGTACTTACCCTGCCCTGTACCTCCCTTGCCCCGCACACTTAGGCCCCCAGTCCTCCTTGTGTCCTTTGGGTGATACCACCTAAACACTCTTACTGATGCAAATCCTTTTCCGGGTGGCACACACCTTAATTGTGGGGTGTAAGCACCTAACACTGAGACAGGTCCTTCCGCTCGGCGACTTTTAAGCCCCACTGTGGCCACATTTTGTGCTACGATGTCTTTTAGTGTTAGACCCCTCCTTTATCGTATGCACCCCTTAATTAGTTCGGAGTGTACACCCTTCATCAATGGGGTGTACACGCGTAACTCGAATACATGTCTGCCGCTCGGCGACATTACAATTCCACGTGTCATAATTTGTACTGCAATGTCCTTCTACACTTCTTTTTACACTCCACACAAAATTTTTAGTGATTCTATCAGTTTTCACGAGGCATAGAGGATGAAAAAACGAAACATGTCTGCCGCTCAGGCTATCATTGTTTTTCCCCGCAGGGATAATATATGTACCGAATGGTTATTACTCTTAGTCTACATGTGAAGGGATCCTGTCTCCCTAGTTCACGAGATCAGCTTGGACAGAAATATACAGAGCAAGAAGAAACTTTTTGGCTTTTCAAGGTCACACGGCAGGTCAGCATGGCGATAATTTATGCTCGGATGCTTTCTACTCTAGTTTTTTCAGTACCACACAATCTGAAGCGCTTCTGTCAAAGTACAAATGTGGAAAATATGGCTAAAATCCCAATTTTTGTTATACCCTACCACTTCAATGCATACCGATTCTCCCTGACCTTGACCTTGATCGTATGCCTCATCATAACGTCCATAAACCAAAGTACTACATACAACGGGGTTGAAGTTATAGCCCTTAAATATTTTCGGTTTTCAAGGTCCCAGGATGGCGGTCATTTAATGCGTGGATGCCTCTTCGCATGGTGGACACAAACCACCACACAAATTTGAAGCGATTCGGTCAAGCGTTCGGGAGATATCCTTGGCAGACAAAGGGAAAAAAAGAAACAATTCTAATGAAAACATACTCCTTTGCGATCGTAGATCACAAAGGACAAAAATTAGTTAGACTAAAAAGCATCACGTCATCATACGTTTAACAGCAGAAAAGCTAAAATACAACTCCATTAAATACAAAAAATAGAAGAAAAATTATGTATAAAATCTTAACCACTTTCCCCCCTGCACTTTTCCCCTACCCTACCCCCTGCACAACACACAAATATTAAAATTGAGGCATAATATTATGACTAATATAAGACGGTTCAGTGAGGCACATGTAAGAGCAGGAGCTGTTTAAACTCGGGAAAAGAAAAAGCTTTATATTAAGTTTTTTATATCGCCGTTTTGACGGTTTTGATTTCTAGGAACCGGAGCAAAGTGGAGTGTTAGAGATTTCTCTAAGGGTGTTTTCTGGTGATCTCTACGTGGTTTCTTGCAAAAATATCCATCGGGGTGCACTTATTAAGCAAAAAAGCATGACTGAGCCTGACTCGATGTGCGGCACACCAGTGGCCTCACGAATAATCTGTTTCCTTGTTTCTTCTTCTTCTAGGAGTTTATAGTCCCTACACGCCTTCGCCATCTGGGGACTAGCGATAACAACAAAATTCAAAGATGTATAATAGATTACATAAAAGGGTGGGGGCTTTAGTTTAAGCAAAGATTATTAGCATAATACATTGCAGTGTACACAATTATTTTATGAGCACAAGTTATAAGCGCACTCAAAAGTGTTTCAGTTACGAACAAAAGGCTGCATCATAAATTAACTTAAATACTTATGAGAAAATACAATTGGAATAAGAAAAATAACTAAGCAACGATAAAGATATCATACATCATGCACCAATTTCATAACTATACAAAACAAACAATAGAAGTAAAAAGAAAAAGAAAAAACAGAAACAGGAAAGTAGAAAAACCACAAAACAAGCAACCAACAAAGAAAACTAGATGGGGGTGGTGTTACAAATACCATATACTAAGTACACTATAACCAACAATCACAAAAAAGAGCTAAGTTTTATATCAGGGGCTTTAGGTCGGTTTTTTTAAAAAAATTTGTAATATTTGGTGCGCAATCACTTCGCCTATTTACACTTCGCCTATCTTTGATTCTCGACCTTCCGTGCCGTGTCGTATTAATACTGTAGCCGTGGGATCGTGTCGCAGACGATAGCATTTTCACGTGGGAATACTGTTTGCAGCGGTATTATTTTTTTCTGAAAAACTGTCGCGTGACAAATTTTCCGAAAAATGTCCTATAAAAATATTGTCGCTCCAATTTTGCGACAAGACACTGTGCATATTGTAGTCATTAAATACTGTCGCTTGCGACACGTTTCCACATAAACATGTTTCTGCTAGAGTTAATATTTCTGTGAATATGGGTCGTAGCGTTAATATTTCAACAAGCGACGGTGAAATGCTGTCCCTGCGCAGCGCTTTATTTTGTAGGTAGCGACGCCTTTTATGGACATTTCTTGTGAATCCTGTCGCGCTCCCATTTTTTTTTTTTAAATGTCGCTCAGCGGACACTTTTTTCTCGAATAAGCGACACAATTTTATGAGCGACGTATTATATAACGACACCGGCATAACTTTCCTGTGTCACCGAAAAACCCAGCGTACCTTCCGCCTAAATCATCATCACGTCCTCGCCTAATCAGCCTCAACATGGTTATCGTGAAACAGCAGACAGAAGCCAATGGGCTGTGAAAGTTCATATTTTAATGCGAACCCTAACCCTAAACTATTCAAACTAAATTCCAAGCTGGAGTTCTGTATGCTCTTAACCTGTATCTGCCGATTCATAAAATATACTTAACGATACTATTTGCTGCGTTTTGACATTTTAGGAGAAGCGTTACGTATGATCGAGACTCGATAAACATTAGGCCACGTGTAATTAGGCGAGATATGATTAGACTAGATTGAGTTTGGCGCTCAGTGTGATTGCACCGTATATATATATATTGTGTAGGGGAAGACGGGGTAAAAAGCGCATGGGCGGTAAGAAGCCCACCCCAATTATCTCATGAAATGACAATTTCAGCAAAAAAAAAAAAAAAAAAACAAGGAATTCTCATTTTTGCCCATGAGACTAGCGTTAATGTCTGCATTCGTCCACGGCAAATTTTGACTGAAATTTTCTTTTATTTCATGAAGAATTTGGGGTGGGCGTCCTTACCGCCCATGCGCTTTTACCCCGTCCTTTCCCTATGTCAAAGCTTTTTTTTTGTTGCTTTTTTTTCAAAATAAATCCGATCGCTTCTCGCCTTTTGGCTCAGACAGTGATTCGGAACATAAAGTTTTGATTTAGACCATGTTGGTTTGTATTCAGCCCGTCGTACATGACAAAGCCGATACGCGACGTTTAAACTGAACTCCATCCAAAGCTATTTCTCTTGCAATTATCCTTTACAAGCAGTATGCCCCCCCCCCCCCTCGCATTTTCTTCCACTTTCACTACGTAGGGTGGGGTCCACTTCGCCTTTTTGATTTTTTTTTTTACACCCCTTTTTGCATGATGTTCTCTGCAGAATTCCATTTTGGTATAAACGGAACGCAACGTGGGGCAAAACTTTGTGGATAGCAACATAAACCTGTTTGATCCTACCGTAAAAAACACACAGTAAGTTGGGGGGTGGGGGGTGGGAGGGGGGTGTAGATCGGCAGACTACACCGTAGCTTTATGTCCCTTGACTTGTGAATTTCATCTAGGGTACCAATTTGAGTGTCAGAAGACAATGCTTTGGGAAGTTATTCTTTTTAAATTAATGTTATTGGTGATTATTTTGGTTGTTAATTATCTGTCTGTATATATTGTGTGTCAGTAGCAATTAACTAGTCAACACGTTTTTCTTTTAACTTATGAATATCTCGAGATACTATAAACCAATTGTAGATGCAATTTGGTTTTATTGCATAATGTGTAAAATCTGAGATATCGTTTGATGTAAAGAATGTTATATACACTCCACATACGTACATATTACGGGACACACACAGGAGCGCGACGTGCGCGCACAGACCCACAAAACAAGGCAGACATAAGGATGAGGACGGCGCTTTTTGTTAAGTCCTTTTGCGAACATTTGTCCTTTCGTGGATACCACGATCTACAATTATAAGCCTAGGGTCTCCCATAACCATTACATATTCTTGATCTGCATGTTAAAACAACATTGCGAATCAAACTTGGACCGTTTCCCTTGGTGGAGATTTGTAGACACGTTGTCATTGTTTTTCTTAGTTGGCAGGTGTAGGTAGACTTTCCTGTCAACTTTCATTTTTACAAGACGAAAACAAAATCTTAAAACAGATTTCATGACTACGAGCGAGCAACATTTAACAAATGTGACCAAGCACCACGAAAGGGACATTAAAGTCCGCTGGGCTAGTTCTTCTCAAAAAAATGCTTGGCAAGTCAAACGTCTCATTTTTTGTCAATTTAGAGTGATGGGTATTGTCGGGAGGGCTCTAAGCATCTTATCTTTCATACTAAATAAAGGATAATCTTTACTATGGTCTATAAATGATCTTATAAGTGTTTTAAAAAAATGAGTAGGTCAATGCATTTTCTAAAGCTAGGCTGGACATTAGACTGTTTCCTCAAAATGGCCGGAACGCTCACTTATCTACTACTTGTAAATGCTCATAACTCCTGGGAACGTTCTTGTATCTTAGCAGAGAATTTGTCGGAATTTTGCCACTGTATAGTTTTCTCATAATGGTCAGTTTTGTTGTTGTTTTGTGGTTGTTTTTGTTGTTGTTTGGTGGGTTTGCTTTGTGAAACTTTTCTCCTCCACACTCCTTTACGGACAATACCACACGAGTACAATAATAAGCGTTCGGCCCATTCCCTTTACTGACAATAACACATTCTCCCATTATCGGATATACGTGCACCAGTCTGTTTGGAACTGTTTGTTCTAAACATCTCCCATGTAGCTGGATCCGAGTGAAGCATCCTCTGTTTAGAAATGTTTGTACTGAAACCTGCTCCCAGTATCTTGTCTTTTTTTTTCTCCTTTTTTTTTAAACTGCACATACTCCATTGTTAGGTGAGAGTTTCATTGTACGAATACAGACCAAAAAGAGGCTCTATACCCCCCCCCCACCCCCCCCCACGCCACACCCACACACACACACACACACACTTTCATTCACACACACACACACACACCTCCCAAACAAACAAAACTAATTGTCCTTGTGTAAGCAATATTATTTCTAGATCCGTCCCATAATTTTTTGCTTACTTGTCATATAGGTGGACACTTTGTTTTTTTTTAAAGTGGAGGTGAGGTGGGGGGGGGATGGCAAGGGGGGGGGGGGGGTGCTATCGAGGCATTCAATGAAAGTGTACGAATCCCGACTCTCTGTCTGCTTTGCTATCTACCCATAATCATTTACCGTTTTCAACACAACTCTTACATAATAGGAGAACAAAATCTAAACAGGCGAACCGCGGGCGATTCAATTATATACCCATGCTTTGTCTCTAGCTCTGTATCCCTCTTCAGTCTTCTATTCTTCTAACCACTCTCCGACAAAAAGAAACGAGTTACAAAAACAAGATGGATAGCCTTTTGTTTCAGTATATTTGATACGACAACATCGCTCCCGCCGGATATTGGCCACACTTTTCGGTCTTCGAGGCGTGAGAGCGTACACTCTGCTTCCGCTTATAGGGACCTTCTGTTTGTTTTCGTTTCCCTCTCTTTCTTTCCTCTTTTACGGTATTTGGTATCTCTTTTCTGTTAGCATTTTGTATGCAATATGAAGATTAATAATCGAGAGGAGTCCCTTATATTTGGTGGTGTGTGTGTGTGTGTGCGTGTGCCATGCGTGTGTTGTGTGTGTGTGTATGTGTGTTGAGGTTAGGAAAATTAATGATGGAGAGTAACCTAGGGTTCAGGTCCTCGTAACTACACGTTGTTCATGTGCTACAAACCCTCTCCCCATGGCAACACAGTGATAGGCGAGTGATATCATTAGTAGAGTATCAGTGTGTTGCCATGCGGAAAGCGTGAAAACCAACAACGTGTCCATCCACCTTTTAGCGTCAGCAGAGGTGTGAGATAGAGGAGGAGGGGAGGATTCAGGAAGCAAGTAATGATTAGGCAAGATGAAGTGTAGCGGACAATATGTGTGGGTTGTTTTTTTTACCGTTCCTTGGCTATTGTTTTGTGTGGTGTATTCCATGGTGCTTTGTTTCTCTGTCCTGTCTGTATGCCTCTCTGTGTCTCTGTCTGTCTTTCTCTGTCTCCGTCTGTGTCTCTGTCTCCCCCACCCTCTGCTCTCTCTCTAGCTCTGTCTCTCCCCCCCCCTCTGCTCTCTCTTCTCAGCTCTGTCTCTCTCCCCCCCTCCCACTCTCTTCTCTCTCTAGCTCTGTCCTCTCCCCCCGCCCCTCTCTCTCTTCTCTAGCTCTTGTCTCTCTGCCCCTCTCTCGTCTCTCTCCTCTCCCTCTCTCTCTCTCTCTCCTGGTTTAAAATGTTTTATTTTCCAGTATCAAATGAACACACAACTACAACATAACTGAAGCAACAACAAAGCAGAAACTCTATGGCGTCTCTCTCTCCTCTCTCTCGTCTATCTCTCTCTCTCTCCTCTCCTCTCATCTCTCTCTCTCTCTCTCTCTCTCTCTCTCTCTCTCGCTGTTTAGACACACTCTCTGTCTCTGTCGCTCTGTCTATCTCTTTCCTTCTTGTCTGTCGTCCCGTCATAACCTCAAGTCAAAAATCATTTTTTTAATCCCTTTCCCCAGTTTGACCCCCTTCTTTTTTTTTTTCTTTTTTTCTTTTTTTTTAAACCCTCCACTGTCCCCGCCGTTCTTTTCATTTTTTTTTATTTTTTTAATTCTCTCTTTTTTTTCCTTTTTTTTTTTGGGCGGCACATCTTTTTTTGTTTCTTTTTTTTCTTTCTTTTTTTCTTCTTCTTCTTTCTTCTTCTTTCTTTTTCCTTTGCTTCTCTCATACATATATCTGTGTGATGTGAGCTATAGATGGACATTTTTCTTTCGGTATAGTTTAGAGTTTTAGTCCGATACGTAAGTGTCTGGGTTTCTGTATGACTTATGAGTTTGGTGTACTGACCTTTCAATCTGTGTGCGTGTTTACACGCGAGCGCACGCGCACGCGCGCACGTATATGCAGCATCAAACAATTATGCACGTAATATCAACCATTGACATTTAATTAATACACCATCAAAACCATATCTTCAATAACTTAAAAACGGCTTCATAGAATACATTCATTTTTTCAAGTGTTTACTAAAGAGTAACATTGCAATAAACTAAATTCGAAATTCGAACCGGAAGTGGTGATAATAATTGCCAAATATTTGGGCAACCTACTGTGTGGGGGAAACTAGACACTTTTTTTTTGCCTTGTTTTTTTTTTTTTTTAAAGATTTTTTTTTATTCTTTTATTTTTATGTTTTTTAAGGTTCCAACAAGCTGCAGATACTGCAAATGTTTATTTCGAAATATTTACATGATCATCAAGGAAAAAAATTCACCACAACGTCCGAACGAATAAATCACGTTAAATTGAAAGACGCGCAAGAAACAAAACCACTCGCGTGCTCAGAAGCATAATAGTACATTTACAATCACACACTGACACGCACGCAGGAGTGCACCTAATTTCACGCCCATTGGTGTGACCAATCCTGCACACACACAAAAAATAGATTTGTTGAGAACAAGAAATAGTGCATACAGAAAGATGTAACAACTAGAGGAAATGCATACAAAGAGAAATGCATACAAAGAGGTCAGAACAATTTTAAATTGCAACCATTTCTCTAATACATAATTCTCGCTCAAACGCATGGTATTTAATGGAATAGATGAGTTTGTTTTCTTGTAAATGCTGATGCACACTTTCCCCAATCAAGATGAGATAGTTAATACACTGTTTATCATTGCTACTAAAAGCTGTTTTGTCAGTGCCAAACAATATGTCTGTGTTGCATAAGTTAATATGCGTGTCAGTCTTTGTTTTAATTACTTGTTCTATAAATCTCCAAAAATTCCATACGACTGGGCATTCACAAAAGAAGTGTTGCTATAAAATCAACTGTATCAATGCAGTATGAACATTTGTTTGTTTCCTTAACTTTCATTTTATTCAGCATAATGTTTGTTGGATAGATGTTGTGCAGAATTTTCCAGTGGAGAACCCTGATCCTTGTTTCTTTGGTAACTGATTTCGCTTTGCACCATGTATGTTTGTCAATGTCTAAATCAAAATTTCTTTTCCAGAAGAAACAAGATGTTGGAGTTATGTTTTCTTTGTTTGCAGATATGTATCTTTTTAATTTGCTTTGTGTTTAGTTTATTGAATACTCTAGCGTCACAATGTTGAGTGAAATATTTCTCTCTTCTCCCATTTGAATCCACTGAGATCCATTGTTTGGGTATCGAGTTTAATCAAAGCATTGTATTGGAAGAGTGTGCATGCTCTGTTTTGTTCAATTATGTTATGAACTTCTTCTAAAGTTAGTAGTTCTTCCGTTTTCCTCAGGATGAATAATATCTTTTTATTTATTTCAAAGTTTTTCTTTATAAAACCCTGAAATAACAACACTTTATGTTTGTATTTGATTAGAACATTATTAAATATTGGCTGGGACAAAAAGTTAGTTTCATTTACATCAGTCAACATAATTTTTTTACTGTCTAAATAATGTGTTAATACTTGTTTCCAAAATTCATTTTTTATAGAATCCAGACCCATCATGTCATTTGTTCTACAGTTTATGAGAAAAACATTATCATTGTTTGAAAGAAATCTGAAATTCCATTTTGGAATGAATGTCCAGTTGTCTCCACTTGCTGCTACCGCAAGCCTTCCTGCCCACTGTAAGTAAAAGTACTTTTGCGTATCCACCATATTAATCATATTCAACCCCCCTTCCTCGACACTTGATTCCATGACCTTCCTTTTTACCTTTTCGAAGGCTTTTCTATTACTATAACGTTTTTGCCATACAAATTTGTATAACAGTGTATTTATCTTACTGAGCACATTATTAGGCAGACCTACAGATTGCATTACATATATGAACTGGTTCAACAAGAAACTTTTTATAACAACCACCTTGCCTTGTATACTTATGTCTCTTTTACTCCATAATTGAATCAAATGTTTCAATTTATTAATTCTTTCGTTCCAATTTTCTTCAATATACATTGGCATTTTCTCACTATGAAAATGAATGCCAAGTATTTTAATTTGATCTACAACTGAAAATGGGAGATTTTCATCTATTCTACGTCTGCCCATCCGCAATGCCTTTTTTTTTTTTTTGTTTTTTTTGTTCCACATTTAATTTTTAATTTTAATCTCCCAGTATCTCGATACGTGAACCAATCTGTTAGAAAATGTTTTGTAGGGGAAGACGGGGTAAAAAGCGTCATGGGCGGGTAAGAAGCCCACACCCAATTATCTCATGAAAATGAAGCAAATTTCAGTCTCATTTTGCCCCATGAGACGAGCGTTAATGTCTAGCATTCGTCTCATGGGCAAATGTGACTGAAAGTTTCTTATTTCATGAGATGATTGGGGTGGGCCTTCTTACCCTCCCAGGCGATTTTTACCCCGGTCTTCCACTACGAATGGTGAGTGATAAAGCGCATTCAGTTGCTTAGCAAGATTATACGCTATATAAGCACTATTAATTTTATTTCCCACAGCCGGGAGTGTGCCTGTCTCAGTCTTCTTGATCTTGGTCTTGACAGTTTGCCGATAGTTTAGTTTGACAAAAAGCATGCCATATAAACGTACTCCCCATTGCTGATATTTTTTAACACACGTGTGTGTGTGTAGTTTGTGTGTATGTGTGTGTGTGGAGTTATGTATATGTGTGTGTGGTGTGCGCGTGTGTGTGTCTGCGTTTGCGTGTGTGGTGTGTGTATGTGTGCGAGTGGGTGCATGTGTATGTTTGTGTTGTGTGTGTGTGCGCGTGCGTGCTTGCGTGTGGTGTGTGTGTGTGTGTATGTGTGTGTGCGTGTGCGTGCGTGTGCTTGTGCGTGTGGTGTGTGCGTTTGTGTGTGTGTGCGTGTTTGCGGGCAGACTAATATTCTCATCCATGGTCCACAAAAATAATTATTGAAGTCTGAAATCTTAAGTCTCTTCTTCTTCTTCTTCTTCTTCTTCTTCTTCTTTCTTGGGGATGTTTATCCTGCCCCACGCCCCAAGTCTTCATTTATACTGCAACTGGCGCACATCAGGATGCATGCTATGTGAGTTCGTGTCATCCCTCCCACCGGCACACACGTGCCAAGTCTAAATATTGTTGTGAGATTATCCCAACGTGCCTATCATCAGAATCATCAGAAGATAGTGTCATCACCCCATTACTGCTAAATAATCAAACCCCATCATGAGGGGCGAAGGCCTACGATGAAATAAACCATTTCATTTCATTCCAACATTCATTCATTTACTATATAATGGTGTAGATAATCCTCACGTGTCTATCATCAGAAGATAAGGCCAGTGACAAATATTGTTCTCCACTTAATTGCTCCTTAACAAATGGGTAAAGGGGATTTTTCCTCTCACCCCGCACTAGGCCTTACGGTCTGAACGACGAGTCAATTCGGATGAGACGATAAAACCGAGGTACCGTGTGCTCATGCACTTAGCACACTCTAAACCCAGTGGCAATGACAAGTTGTCGTTTGTCAATCTTTAGCGAGCTTGGTGTGTGGTGGGCTGGTGTGCCGGATCAAGAGAAAAACACACACACACACATACCTTTCCTTCCTCATACAACAGTCACATGGGACAGTGCGCGAGTGCAAATTTAAAACAAATGGGTGGCGCGCCTCTGGCTGCGACGCGCTCTCTCCAGGTGGGAGCAACGCCGATTCACAGAGACGGCCTCCCAAATTGTCTAGACTACTTGTGTTTGTTTCTGTATTCATTTGTAATGATGACTAGTATGGACTTGTACCCCCGTGTCGTCATTAATTCCGGCCACAAGGAGCGCGCGCATATTAAGGGGAGTACGGCTACCCTCATAGTCAGTAAGCTTAGTTGTTGTGAAGATAATGGTTCCATAGTTCGATGGCTGTTAACTACACACACATTAGAGGAGTCTAAGATGGCGACACTTGCGTTTGGAAGGGTCGAGATGCCACGCAGGTGGTGGGGAGCCGATTATGTATGTTGTTAGTGTGCTGTGCTGTTATGTGGGTGTTCACAAATCCATTGTTGCTGGACCGTTTGGGGGATGGAAAGGGGGAGGGGAAGGAAGGTGGAGAGAGTATGGTGAGTGGATTGAGAGGTGGGGGTTTTTGGTGTGGGAATGATCCATGTATTGCAAGTGTGTTTCACTTTGGGTCGATAGGTGGGCAGGACACGCTCGCGGCCCTTGGAGACATCGTGTCTACTCGTACAACTCCGCGGCCTGGATAAACGCATGACCTGGGCACTCCCCCCTATTGACAATAGCCGTATTGCCTGGGATGAGGGGGATCGCTGCGGCCGCGCGGCCCCCGCCCGCGCACCTTGCTAACACTACCCTTAACCCTCTTTTGTTTTTGTAATTAATGCATATGATTCATGTGGTCTTTTAGTGACACAATCCTATTTTCAAGTGAAAAATGAATTCAAAGTTTGCTTAGATTTAGTTTTGTCAGTGATATCATGCATCATAGTGATTTAGTACGCAACTGGAGCAAGAAGGATTTTTTTCATCATCTGATTACTTGATGAAATGTAGGAGTTCTGAACACGAGACTCAGCAAATGTGTGTTTACATGGTATACTCATATGCCCGGTAAATCAACTGACGCACTGATCATTAAAAGGGTATCACATTGGAAAGTCAATAGCAACCGAGAGAAGCCACGCAACCATGTATCAATTCAGAACGGAGTACTAGTAATCCTGCCCAACAAACCTTGGCAGGATGAAAAGTGTGGTTGGAGAATGTGAGAGGGAGCAGAGAAAAGGGGGTGCCAAAGCAATCACTACATCTGGGGGGGACGGCAGCGGGGGGGTGAAGAAATGTTCAGCTGAAGGTGAGTGAAGTAGCCATGCTGCGGATATACAGGGAAAGAGTCGAAACGCTCTGAAACGCAAAAGCGCATGCGTGCCCGTGTGTATGTGAAGCGCGCCCCATGTGTGTGCCGGTGCGGCACGCGTTGTGATTAATCATAAGGTGGGTATTATTATGCATAAGGGGGTACTGTCCTACCAAGGAATTGTCCCAGGGGAGAATTTTCACAGGGATAATAATGCCACTGGCAGAACAGATTGTATCAGATGTGTTTGTCCAGCGGAATTGAGGGGGGATTGTCACCAGTAGGAGGGGATTGTCCCTGACACGACTTTCATATATATGCGAGTTTATCGTCTGCTATGGCGTTTCTCGTGGTTGCATAACAGGTGTTCTATGTACTGGCGAGTATTGTTTTTGTCTGCTAGTCTTGCTCTTTTGTTATGGCGCATGGGCATATACAGAAGTGACCTTATGCATAAAATCGCGTAGGAAACATTTTAGTGTAAGTTTTATCTGTATATAGGTGCATACATATAATGTAAGTCAAGAGCGTTTGTTTTCAAAAGAGTATTTGGTCCAGTACTTAGCATAATGTACAAATTCCTTTTTCTTTTCATTCTAACTTAATACAGTGCACATATCTATATCATAAAGGGCACACTCAGCTAATCAATTGTTTTATTCTAAACGCTTGTGGAATATAGACGGACATAAATAAAAAAACGACGAAACAAAGTGCGGAAAAAAATGCTCCTTGTTGTCCCAAATGTTCGTTTTGATATCTTAATAATGAAAAATATATAAATGTAGTTCTTCTTTTGCTCAAAAAATAAATCAACATTTTTTGGGGAGTCAACAAGATTAACTGTTCAGACGGTCCCTTGCTTTTTGACTCCCGAAAGATGGCACAGTACGTTTTTAGGCATTCTATATTTTGAGTCAAACTGCGGCGTATCTTACCAGATGAAGATCGGAGTTTGACTCAAAATTCTCGCAAGGGCAGTTCTTTAGCTATGTTGCTGTAAGTTTTGAGTCAAACTCAGGCTATGTACAAATAAACGTATTTGACTCAAAATATGTTGACTCGAAAAGAGTCAAAATTTCATAAAAAGCAGCACAATATAAATATACCTTTGATACAAATTATTGTATTCAGTACTTTTATTTGATCAAATTTGGACATTCCAGATAACCGAGTTGTTTCTTTAAACAAATTATCCATGTGTTGATTTTGAGTCAAAACCCGGTACAATTCGATGTTTGTTAGTGATCAGCACATGCGATCTACAGTGTGCACGATGTAGTTTATTGCATGAGTAGCATGCGCTTCCGGGATGCGCGCACAGTGTAACTGACGGTGTGTTGTGAAATCTTGATTATCACAATGTTTCTCATATACAACAACACACACTACACAGCTGGAGATTTGGCGACAACAACTGCACTAGTTACGCAGGTCGCTCATCACCCGCAACAACGCGCACACATACCACACGCGCTTGCTCGCGGCGCGCGCACGCACGTACACTGTCAGTGTGGGTGGATGGATTCGTGGTCTGAAGACAATGACGTACAAGAATGTGTTAATTGAGTCGCTGTAGGTCTGTCCGCGATTTGCCGGAACTTCATGTCTTGAAGTGAACGTGCACGCCTGTAAACTGGTATAGTAGGGAATGAGAAAGAGGGAGCGGAGGGACTGATTTTGTTTTTGACTGTTGTAACTTTTATCCCCGCTTTACGGTGTCTTGGGAACAGTAAAGGGCTAACGGTATGGTTTTTGTTTTGTTTAAAAAGAAGAAAAATATATCGTTATTTACTTTTTTCCTGTTGGACACGTCGAGTGTTTGTGTGTGATATGTCTTTGCGAAGGCATGCGTGCATCAGCATTTCGCCTGAATGCATACGGTTGCGTTGCGCATATGCTGTTTATGGTTGTGGCATGAGTGTTTTGGGTTTGGCGTGGGCGTGGTGTGCCTAGTTCGCGTGCGTGATTTCTTGCGTATGCACGCACGCACTAATCGCGCATGCTCACGCACGAGCGAATATGCACACACATACACATAAAACACACACTCACGCCGTACACACAACACTACTACACACAATACACACACACACACACACACAAAACATGGTACATCAAAGTTAAGCAATCTATTCTTGCAATCTAAACTCCAACACAACCTGTGTATGGCTACATCAAAAAGTGAAGCAATCTATTTATTATTTCTAAACCCAACACAGACATGTATATGGGCACATCAAAAGTTAAAACACTATTTCCATTGCATTCTAAACCCTACACAGAGCATGTGATATTGTGTGCACGTCAAAAGTAACACCTATGTGCTGTTGCATTCTGACACCGCAAGCACAGACATTCTAGGTACATCATAAAACAGTGAACAAACGATTTCATTTCACCTCTTAGGGTTAACACCCGAAGTTACTGATAGTATAGTATGAGTTATAGTGGAGCAGGTCAAAGTGAAACAGGTATATTGGTATTTCATGTGTGCGTATATCCCAAGACAGGAACAATAAATATAGGGGAAAAGACAAAAGTCGAACAACGATTTATTTCATTCTGAAACCCAACACAGACCTATATAAATAAGTACAATACAAAATACTGAAGCAATTATAATTCTTGTCAGTTCTAAAACCCAATACAGCGCAATAAATATAAAATTGTACACTCCAAAAAAGTGTAAGCGACGATTTATTCAGTCCTAACCCAAACACAACATGGTACGGAGGATTTTGCCAAGGTGGATAATCAAGACTTATTTCTGGTGTTTCTTGCAGTTGGCTGAAATCCCAAAGAGCGGCATACGGATTGGGTGAGCGATCAGAAAGTGGAAGCAAGCGATTTAATTGTCTAGGTCGTAAGAGATCCCAATATCGAGACATGATCATATGGTTCTCACTCAGAAGAGTGAAACAACTAGTGTGTTCATTGTCATTCTGAACTTGCCAAAACAGGCATATATGAGGGTTGGTGACCGGTTGCAAGGAAGTGAAATTATTCTTTTCATTCTAAACCCAATCAGGCATATACGTGGACATCAAAAAGTGAAGCAACGATTTATTTCATTCTAAACCCAAACACCACATGGTACATCAAATGTAACACTATGTCTTGCAATCTAAACCCAAAACGACAACATGGTACATCAAAAAGTGAAACAAAACTATTTCTTGCATGTCCTAGAGACTCCAGAAACAGCCGATATAGATATATTGGCAGCTTCAAAAGTGAGAGGTGGGCAAGGCTATTTATTTCATTTGCTCACAGATAGGCAGTCCATAATATGGTACGGGGGCATCAAAAAGTGAAGCAATATTTCTTTCATTCTAACCAATTAGCAGGGGCGGGTTGTATGATCATAGGTAGCAGGGTCAATAAGTGAAGCAATTATTTTCATTCTTAAACCAAACACAGACATGTAATGGTCATCAAAAAGTAGAAAAGACAATATTTCTTTCATTCTACAACACCAACACAGACATGTATAAATGGGTAAAATATCAAGAGTGAAGCAACGATTTCTTCAATCATTAAGCCGCGCGATATACAAGTCATATAGTTGGGCACATCCAAAAGTGGAAGCGGGGGGGGGACACGATAAACGCGCAAGTACTCGTGATCTCTATATGGCACTCGAAAAATTGGAGAATATTGTTTTTTTGGGGGATTGTATTACAAACTAAGGCTAACCCCACATAATGGCACATAAAACTGAAGCTTTTATATTTTCTTTCTTAACCCAATACCACAAAACCACTCAAACATCAAGCTGAAACAATCATGTTCTTTGTGCGTTGTTTGTGTGTATATAGTTTGTTTTTTAATCAAACACAAGGAGACATTCAAGTTGCATTTAAGAAGAATGAATAAAGACAATGTTATAGCATTACTAGTATCCCAAACAAAAGAAAAACAAATAACACGCCAGACTTAAAAGTGCAATCAAACTAAAGCACTCATTTCTTATTAAACTATACCAATTGAATTGACATGATTTTGCAGCTGATCGTTTTGGTTTTTGTAGCTACAGAAAATTGTGTTTTGTCTTACATTACAAGATAAAGTATGTCTTTCCGATCTAATTAGTATCTTTCCTATGCTTAGAGGGGCTAGTTGGACAAAGTTGTGAGCGAACTGTTGGGGACAATCATGCCTCAGTTATAAAAGTGTTTTTAATTTTTACAATTTGATTTGTCCCACAGGACTTACACTTCTTGTTTGCACCAAACTCCAGTGAACGACAGTCATATTTGCGGTATTCTTCTGGATGCTACTGATGGCGGCTGCGCACCCACACCTTCTGTCCCTTCTGCAGCAGAAGTGAACATTGCCGACGAATCAGGCTGTGGATGTGAAAGTGATGCGCCCGAGGGGGGAGGGGGTTGGAGGGGGAATGGGGGGGTGTCGGGTGGTGTTGGGATGCAGGTAGTGTGGGCGTGGTTCCCAGTCAGGATAACAGATTTGTGGCGCAAAAAAAAAAAACTGCATTTTCTTTTGCTTCCAGATCCAATGAGGCGGTGAAGACAGTAGCATCACCGCTAGCAAGACTGATAGTGAATGGCAGAGCTGTATGTGTCGATAACACGCCGCCCAATGGTTGACTACGGTGATGCTAATGAATAATGATTGGACGAGGAGCGCTTCGTTTTTTTTGGATTTTGTCTATGGCCTTCTGGCGAATAAATGTGAAGGTCGATGTCTGCGGCACTGGTGTGCCTGTAGCAGCGCAAGTAATCAGGGCATGAGAGTAGTTTGAAGAATTGATAGATGTTCTAGAAATGAATGCGTAGAGGCTGCTGCGTAACAAGGTTCGTGGAGTAAGCAGAAAATCAGTGTGCGGTTCGGAGCATTGTTTGATTTCGCGCGCGCCGCACACGCACACGCACGCGCACACGCACAACACACGCACACCGACCATGCGCACACGCACTGCACTCGTACCACACACAAACACACACACACACAAACGCGCGCGCCGCACACCACGCGTAACGGCAGCCATCGACGGCAGCGGGCACGCACACGATCAGCACACGGGGCCACACGACACACACACACACTCACAGCACACACACCCCATGGGTGCTTCTACTAAAGGTTGGCGGCTGGAAGGAGGAACGAGAAAGCGGTAGTGCGAGTGCACAGCATGCCCTGTTGGCCGATGAAGAGGGCAATGCTCTCTCCCCGCACCCTCGCCCTCCCATCCCCCTCCTCCCAAGCTCAGTGACACATGTTATTGTATTAATGCATTTCACGAGGCTCTCCTTCAAGGCAGCACATAACAAGGCTATGACGATGGCAAAGTGAGGTTGGGCTTAAATAAACGTTCCAATCCAAAAGACGGCAAGGAAAGTGAGGAACGTGTCAAGAGGAACCAATTTACACCAAAAATACCAATCTTTCCAAAAAAGCGGAGGCGTGAATACGAACAGGATGATATAATCTCTAAAATCTAAATCACATGGTGTATGCACTTAAAAATACTATGATATGGAATCCAAAAATGAAATAAATTTAGTCAAACTAAGGAATAATGTAACTTAAAATAATATGTGAGGCCGCTAGTCAGAAGTAGAACTGCGCGCATTCATCAACACACCCAGTCCTGGCCTGCCGATCCGTCCACACTACTATAGTCTCAACCAACATATAGCCGATTCTCCCGCCATAGAGCTGGTCGATGCGCGAATCATAGAAACCTACGATAATATCTTTATCAGAGACACAATCGCACGCAAAACGCTCAAACATGGCTACACCTAATTACGCTTGCAACAAAATAAAAAGACTTTGTGACATAACGAACGCAAAGGGCTGCTGGTTCTCGATATTTTAGTTAAAAGGGTGGAAAATTCAGGCAGAGGCAACAGCCAAAAAAAAAAATGAATATGGTACATGCCGAAGAGCACACGTATACACACGCACGGTCGATGCACGCATGTGTGTGGCGGCGGCACGAACACACACACAACTTTACCCATTTTCCTCTGGAGTATCTGGGTCGACTGTGCATTCATACGCGTGCGCCCGATCATCAGCTCACTGACAAGTTATAATTTCTTCTGACCCTCGGTGTTCATACGAAACAAGAAAATATTACACTCGTGAAGTATACGTCCCTCTATTTTCTATCGAAGGACAAGCTCTATTTATCATAGACTGACTTGAATATTCTATCATGAACCTCGGCGATTGAGCGACCACAATTTACCTTGAACATCGTCCTCCTATTACTTCGTTGAGGGGCGTAGTGTTATCATCTGACTTGGAGCGGGTGTCAGTTTTTTTCACTCGGCCCCTTCTTTTGAAGAGATCCATCTGTCCAGCCTGCAGCCAGCTCTCTCCAGACAGCGAGCATGGATCTCTCTGCCTTTCACCCGATGGTCGCCCCTCCACGGCACTCGGCCCCCTGAACGCCAATATAGCACGTGCTACCTGCCAACCCAGCACAACATCCCTCCCATCACACACAGTAACCACAACCAACCCCTCAGGGCTGATGTCCTGACCAACACAGAGGCGCTGTCCAATGGAAGCCGCGCTATAGCGTGTTCCTCAGGGAAGCAAGAAGCCTTTGAAGCTGAGCTCCCACCAAAAATACCAACGACATCACCGTCCACATCTCCTGCCTGCGGATGAAGGTAAAGAGAGTACGAACATGTTTCCGAAAGGTTTGTCTTGACATCTGATATAACAACATTTAGAGGGAACATGAAAGCTTCCTGCCTGAGTAGCTTATTGTCTTTTCCTCTCAGTGTTGTGTGTTTAAAAATTCTTTAATATTTAACTGTTTCCGAGTGCGTATCAGGTCATTTCCCCACTCTATTCCCCACGCCTAGGACATTACCCCCATAGGGGAGGTGTGTTTGCCCCCCTGGCAACATTCCTCCCCTATGGTAGGCGGGGGTTGAAGCGTCCCGCTGAGGGAGAGGCGCGCGCGTTCGCTCGGCCCCGCGCGCTGCCCCCTGGGCCCGCTCGCGCCCGGCGGGGCCTCCGAGGGACAATTCCCCGATTCCCAGTAAATACTCACATAATCATTTAGTTTGGGCATAAAGAGGTTTTTCTCTTAAAGACTCCCCCACGTCACATGTCACATTCCCTCTTAGACAGGCTTGGAAGATTTCTTAAGGATTCTTACGCACTATAGGATGTAGAGTGAAAACAATGATTTAACACGTGACGTGGTCAGGAGCTCATTTAACTCGTTGCCTCTGTAACAATTGTTTAGATAGTGAAAGAAATGAACTGAAGGGCAAGCATCACTATAGTGGGCTGTTGACAATAGTTCATCTCTGTCTCTATCTGTGATGGTGACTGAGCAGAATCACATATGGTTGCTGACAAATCTTCATATCTGTCTCCTCTCTGGATGGTGACTGAACAAAATCACTATTACGGCTGTTACAAATAGTTCATCTCTGTCTCTCTCTGGATGGGACTGAGGGCAGAAATCACATATGTTGCTGACAAATAATTCGATCTCTGTCCTCTCTCTGTATGGTGACTGAGCAGAATCACATATGGCTGTTGACAAAATAGTTCACTCTGTCTCTCTCTGTGATGGTTGACTGAACAGGAATCACGTATATGGCTGCTGACTAAATATTTCATCTCTGTCTGCTCTGTGGGGGTGACTGACAGAATCATATGGTTGCTGACAAAATATTCTCTTTCTCGTCTGCTGCGTGGGCGTGTGAGGTGTGACTGAAGCAAAATCACAATCACTGTAGTAACACACGACAGCGCTGTTAATTCCTATCATGAGCGCACATGATGATTTTGCGAGGAATTGCATTTACAATGTAGTCTACTTTTGACCATGACACATATATTCATCGAATGGCAAACATCGCTCAAGACATTTTGTGTGGTCCCTATCTTTCTTGACGTTGTTAGATCGGATGAGGTTTAGTTAAGCCGGTGTGTTCGGATCATGGCTACTGTTGCTGTGGTTTTTTTAACGGGAAGGGGAGTGTGGGTGGGATTTGTTCTCGGGGGGGGGATTGAAATAAACAAACAACGAACTATCCCAGTAGCATACTCACATAATCATTTGTTTTTGGGCATAAAGAGGTTTTTCTCTTTAGACCCCCCACGTCACATGTCACATTCCCTCTAACATTCTTGAAGGATTTCTTAAGATTTCTTACCAGCTATATAAAGTGAACACCATGAATTTTAACACGTGACGTGGTGGGTCTTTAACACTGTTTGGCTTGTACAATGTGTTTGATAGTGAATGACTGGCATAAATCAACTAGTTATTGGCTGTTGACAAATTTCTCTCTGTCTCTCGTCTGTGATGGTGTGAGCTGGAGCAAATCACTATATGGTGCTTGCGTCAATAAAGCGTCATAATCTGTACTCTCCGTCTGTGATGGTTACTGGAACATAATCTAAATTTAACTGGCTGTGACAAGTATAGATTCAATTCTCTGTCATCTCTCTGTATATTGTGACGCGAGCAGAAATCCGATATGGGTTGCTGCCAAATAGTTGCTCTCTGTCTCATCGTCTGTTGATGTGACTGCGCATTAACTCTCATATGCTGTAGCATACTGTTCGTCTCCTGTGGCTCTCGCTGTGATGGTGACTGAACGAGAAATCACATAGTGGCCTGCTGACTGAAACTGAGTTCATTACTCTCTGTCTCTCTCTGTGATGGTGGACTGGAAGCATTAAATCACATATGGGTTGCTGACTAAATTAGTCATAAAAAAACAATCATGAATGCTCTAAAAAAATAAAGAACTACTCTCTCTATAGTAATGGTGAGGCTGAAGCAGAATTTCACAATCACATGTAGTAATTCAAACACATGCTCTTGGTATGGGGGGGGGGGGTCGTCCACAGGAGGTTCATTGGAAAGGTCAGTCTGTTAATTCCTTGATCATGAGCGCCATCATTATGATTTATTGCGTAGAATTGCGATCATATCGTGTTCTTTTTGAAACCATGACTACTTTCTCTGGGCTAACTAGGCTGCTTTGTGAGGTCCTTAGCTTTTGCTGTTAATCAATGACTTTTACCTATTTCGGGACATGCTTGCTACTGTTGGCTGGGTATTTTTTGATGGAAGCGGCAAGGGGAGTGTGGTGGATTTGTCTTCGGGGGGGGTACTTTGAGGAAGGTGGATGCGTGAGGGGGGGGGGGGGGGGGTGGTGTGTGGGGATTTCTTCTTGGGGGTGATTATCCGGGTGTTAGATTGTCAG
>JAGGCT020000035.1:2000032-2043578 GCA_017654935.2 Phymorhynchus buccinoides
TCTCATCCTACAGTCCACTGTCCTATCTCCTCTATGTTTTCTGCTGTCCCGTGCTCCTACATGTCCCTGTGTCTCTTATGTGTCTTTCCATCTCTTAAGTCCCTGTCTCCTATGGTAATCTCCATCTTACATGTCCCTGTCCTCTATGTGTCCCCATCTCTAAATGTCCCTGTCTCTATGTTTTTTTGTCCCCGTCTTCTACTGTCCCTGGTTCTCTATGTGGTTTCCAATACTCTACAGCCTTGTTCTTCTATGTGTCTCCATCTCTACATGTCCCTGTCTCATGTTGTCCCCTCTCTATGTGTCCCTGTCTTATGGTACCCCGTCCCTCTTACATGCCCTTGTCTCTAGTGTTTCCATTCTACATGTCCCTGTACTACTGTGTTTCCATCTACATGTCCCTGTATCTATGTGTCCCCGTCTCTACATGTCCCTTGTACTAATGGGTTTCCATCTCACATGTCCCTCTCTATGTGTGTACCCGATCTCTACATGTCCCGCCTGTCTCTATGTGTCCCCATTATACTACATGTCCCTGTCTCTCATGTGTCCCGTCTCTAAAATTCCCCTGTCTCTATGTGTCCCCCTCTCTACATGTCCCTGTCTCTATGTGTCTCCATCTCTACATGTCCCTCCTGTCTCATGTGTCCCCATCTTATACATGTCCCCGTCTCTACATGTCCCTTGTCTCTATGGTCCCCATCTATACATGTCCCTGTCGTCTCTAGTGTCTCCATCTATACCATGTTCCCTGTCTACTATGTTGTCCCGTCTCTACATGTTCCCTGTCTCTATGTGTCTCCAATTCATACATGTCCCTGTCTTCTTCTTGTGTATCCCCATCTCTACACTGTCCCTGTCTCTATGTGTCTCCATCTTATGATCCTCCCCGCTCTATGTGTCCTCAAAATGTCTTCTCTATCTGCTCCCTGCTATAGTAGTCTCCTTCTTAGATCTCCCCCGTCTCTATGCTTAATCCTAACTCTAACCTTTATCCCCAACCAATCATATCTTTAACACAAACACTTAATCTTAACCCCTAACCTAATACGAGGAGAGTTGAACGCATATAGATTAGACAGGGACACATTTTGAGAGCGGGGAACACACTGAGACAGGGACACACAATAGGTGAGACATATAAGACAGGGGACACATAGAGACAGAGGGTACATCAATAGTGATCTTTGTCAGCAATGGCTATAAATGCTGGGCCCCAAAACCGTCGTTCCTGGTCAATTGGAGAAATGGAATCATTATAGCAGGGCTCCCAGGGGCGACCCTCATTCGTGGTGGGTCTCTACATGACGCACTTACAATTCTGCGAGGACCTCTAAAAGAATGTTGCAGGGGGGTCCCAGGGATATTAGGGAACGGGTAGGGGTGTGGCGGCATGGTGGGAGGTACCAGGGACAATGCACTATGCACTCAATATAAAAATCCTCTATCAGCATTCACAATGTCCATTAGGACCACGCTTATCCCTCTCCACTAGGACACCCTTCTTATGCTGTGATGTGTGTGAGTGTGAAGGAATCCATGGGACCCCTGATTTGCGGGACGAATTTGAGAGCTCTGGTACTGTATAGGTCTCCAAAAAGCTTTTTTGTGGATGTGTGTCAAAATCGATGTGCACTCTGTTGCCATTGCTCAGACTATAAGGTGAATACTTTGTTCCTTTAGGACTGAAGCACCATGCCAACATTCTAGTTAGTAACCTAAATCAAATGCTGGATACAATGAGAGGGTGACACCTCATAAGCCTAAAATCAAATGCTCGAGTACAAATGAGGGTTGCACCTTATAACCCTAAATCAAAGGCTCTTGAGTTACAATGACTTGGGTTGCACCATATAACCTTAAATCAAATGCTGAGTACAATGAGGGGTGCACCTTTTATAACCCTAAATCAAATGCTGAGTACAATGACGGGGTGCACCATCCATATAACACTAAATCAAAAAGGCTGAGGTACTAATGAGGTGGTGCACCTTATAACCACTAAATCAAATGCTGAGTACAAGGACGGGTGCACCTTATAACCCTAAATCAAATGCTGAGTACAATGATGAGGGTGTTGCCACCATATTAACCCTAAATCAAATGCGGAGTTACAATGAGGGGTGCGCCTTATAACCCTAAATCAACATGCTGAGTACATACTGACGGGGCTCCTTATAACCCAAATCAAATGCTGATAACAATGAGGGAGATGCACCATTATAACCCTAAATCAAATGCTGAGTACATATGACGTGGACGTGCCCACCTTATTAACCCTAAAGCAAATCTGCTGAGTACAATGAGGGGGTGCACCTCTATAACCCTAAATCAAATGATGAGGTAACAGGTAACAATGAGGGGCTCTGGGGTTGTTGCACCATATAACCCTTAAATCAATATGCTGAGTTACAATGAGGGGTGCACCATATAACCCTAATCAAATGCTGAGTCGAGTGAGTTACAATGAGGGCGCTGTGCGCCCATTCTTCTTCCTTTTACTTATAAACACCTAAATCAAACCTTTCCTTATTTTTATAACCCTAAATCAAATGACTGAGTAGTACAATCTGAGTACACATGAGGGGTTTGCAACCTTGTTTTTGCACCGTATTATAACCCTAAATCAAAATGCTGAGTACAATGAGGGTGCGTGCGCCGCCTTTTTAAACCCTAAATCAAATGCTGAAGTACACAATGAGGGGGTTGCCCCTTATAAACCCTAAAACTCAAATGCTGAGTACAATGAAGGGGGTTGCACCTTCACTTTTAAACTAAACTCAAAGCTGAGTTACAATGAGGGGTGCACCGATAACCCCTAAATCAAATGCTGAGTACAAGAGCGGGTGCTGCGCCTGTCATAACACCTAAAATCAATGCTGAGTACAATTAGGGGTTGCACCGTATAACCGTAAATCAAATGCGGGAGTACAATGAGGGTCGCGCCTTATAACACATAAATCATAAATGCCCTTCTGCGTACAATGAAGGGGTGCACCGTCCCGTATAACCCTACTAAATCAAAGACTGCAAGTACAATGAGGTGGTTGTTTGCACCTATATTACCCTAAATCAAATGCTACTTGAGTACATAATGTGAACTGGGTGCACCTTTATAACCCTAAATCAAAGCTGAGTTACAATGAGGGGTTATGCACTTAGTAACCCTAATCAAATTAATGCTGAGTCAGTACAATGAGGGGGTGCACCTTATAACCCATAAATTCAAATGCTGCAGTACAATAGACGGGTCTGCAACCTTTATAGTGTCCTCAAAATACGGTTATTTGGCAAAATGCCATACTAAATGTTGTTGTGAACTTTACAGCACACAAATGTAGACGAAAGGCGAAAGAGGGTAAAATACCAAAGACTAGCAGTGGTGTGTATGCTGCTTTGTTGTTTCCTTTCTTAAGCGGACTTGAATCAAACAGCAAATATAAATGCAGCTGGAGAATTAGAAAATGGGATGTTTTGTCCTTGGCAAGAGCTGTACAGTTAAAGAATTAATCTACCACCATAAATGTTGAGTTGTTAGTGCAAGAATCCATTGCTGGAGTACATTGCCTAGTGGAAGGATGACAAAAAAAGAGACACCACATCTTTATCAGTCAAATCGCGTCGACAAAGAAATCGGTGAGTAGCCAAACAATACCGTTTAATTTTCGGACTCTATAAGGCGATTTTTCTCCAATGTTCGACCTGTGACCGGCCTAATAAACGAGGGCAGCCCGATGCAGTGAACAAAATCGTGTGAGAGAGAGGCAACGATTGCATACTCCGTACATATCTACTGTTTGAGTCACAACATCGAAGATAGTGGCAAACAAGTCGCTGATACGGACGAATACTCACATTAAAATGCTTCAAACTCCCTAAATCGTCCCGAGATACCATCCAACAGATGCCATAACCCTTCATTGGATGTGCAAAAGCACGTTTGTAGAGCTTAAAATGTCATAAAACTGTCTACCAGTTTATGCGAAGAGAAAAAAGTCCAAACACAACAACGGACAGTCGCCAAAAACGGAAGGTTTGATTATTGAGAAGGGAGCCAAAGCTATCGTTATGACAGCAGTAAAATGTGCGGTCGGTAAGCGTGTTTACAGGACGTGTACCCAGGACTTCAAACTTCGACACTCTCTTTTCCCGAGGTGTGCATCGCCTGATTAAATGAGGGCGCCTTTCTTTTTACTTTTATTTTTTCAGATTTTTCTTTAAAATTGCCTTTTCGCCTGTATACACCAGCAGCGCCTAAGATCCAAAAAAATACGGTAGTTGAAGCTTGTGTTCTGAAGAAGCAGAGCTCATCCCCACCCTTCCCTCTGCCTATTCTGCCATGAAAACGAATCACACACTTACACCATTGCAGGCCATGGTTTGCTGTGGTTTTTATTTTAGTTTATTAAATATGGCCCAATTCAGATAAGATAGTCAAATCAAAAAATCGATACCCTAAGGAGAATGCTTCTAGCCAGTAAACGCAAATAGCAATCACTAATTCATTAACTCATTAGTTATGTTTGCCGTTGGTGCCGTTTGTGTGAAATATCAGACATATGATTTCACAATGATGCTTTTTTTGTTTGTGGTTTAAAAAAAGGTATTTTTTAATTATTTTATATGAAAATAACTATAGAATAGAATATAGATATGCTATGAAAAAAAAAATTTATTATAAAATTAGACCAAAAAAAAAAACAAGCCCAAGACGTTTCTTGACAGGATGACAGAAAAAATTCAATACCTCCCTCCTAAAATTTTTAACTACAGAAAAAATCCCCCCCGCTCCCCCCCCCCCCACGCCCCCCCCCCCCCCCCCACCGGCCCCCCCCCCCCCCCCCCCCCCCCCCACCCCCCCCACCCCCCCCCCCACCACCCCCCACCCACCCCCACCACACTAACCCCACCTCAGATTCACCCCTTCCGCCACCCCCCCCCCCCCCCCCCCCCCCTCTAAGATTTAACTACAGAATTTTTTTTCAAAAACCCCCTTTTAAAAAAGTTATGTTAACTTCAAACGCCTAAAACCTCTCTGTCTCTCTCCTGCTTTCTTTCTTCTCTCTCTTCTGTCGTACACACTTGCACCGCAACAAACACACCACACACCAGTGTATGTAAAATTGCAAATACTGTTTATTTTGCTCTGCTGATTTTTCCATTATAAGCAGGGTGGGCGCTGATTTCCCCTATGCTAATTCCGCCACTTGCGCCCGACAATTTGTCAGGCGCCTAGTGCAACTACCAGGTGCCGGCAACCCGACAAAACTGGTCAGGCGCCCTAGTTTCATTCAACTACCCCAGACCTGCACCCGACAAACCTGTCTTTTGTCTCAAGGCGCCCTGCCCTAGTTTCAACTACAGTTGCCGTGCACCCCCAGACAAAAACGTAAGGGCGCCCTCCACTAGTGCAACTACCAGTACCTGCAACCGACAAAACTCGTAAGGCAGAAGAGACCTCCATTTACTTCCCTAATCAATCTAGAAAACTATAATGACGAAATGTGAAATGTGTGCACACACAGCAAGGATGGAAACGAAGGCAACTGAATACAAATAACTGGGGAGGCTAAGTTAATGAGGAATTACAATAGTTGGGTGAGGGCAACCGTAATGTGAAACAATAGTTGGGCGAGGGCACCAAAAGTCAAGATGATACAATAGTTTGGGGTGGGCCAACGTAAGCCTGATACAATAGTTGAGGGGAAGAAGGGCAAAAAAGTAAGGCTCTGAATACAATAGTGTGGGGAGGGCAAAAGTAATGCTGAATACCAATGTCGGGGTGGGCCAAGTAATGCTGAATACAATTATTGGGGAGGGAAAGTAATGCTGAATCACAATAGTTGGGGTGGGGAAAAGTAATGCTGGAAACAATCAGTTGGCGGCTGGAGGGCAAAGTAATGACTGAATACAATATTTCGCGGCGTGGGCCAAGTAATGAGTAATGCTGAATAACAATAGTTGGGTAGAGGGCAAAGTAATGTCTGAATACAATAGTTTGGGTCGGAGGCAAACAAACAGTAATGCTGAATACAATAGTTTAGTTGGGGGAGGGCAAAATTGAGGGCAACAAAGTATGCTGAATACAATAGTTGGGCGACGGGAGGGCACAGTCCAAACAGTAATGCTGATGAATACAATAGTTGGGGTGAGGCAACAAGTAATGCTGAATTACAATAGTTGGGGTGGGCAAGTAATGCTGAATACAATAGTTGTGGCGGTGGAGTGGGCGCTGTGCGTGGCAAAAGTATAGCTGAATAAATAGTTGGGGAGGGCAAATAGTAATGGGAAAATACAATGTTGGGGAGGGCAAAGTAATGGCTGAATACAAATAGTTGGGGAGGCAAAGTAAAGTTAATGTCTGAATACAATAGTTGGGGGAGGGCAAAACAAAAGTTACATGCTGAATAAATAGTTGGGAGCGAGGGCGAGGGCAAAGTAATAGCTGCTGAATAACAATAGTTGGGTGGGGCAAAAGTAATGCTGAATACAAAACCTTGGTTGTGGGCCAAGTAATGATGAAATAAAATAGTTGGGTCGAGGGGCAAAAGTAATGCTGAAACAATAGTTGGGGTGGCAAAAGTAATGCTGAATACAATAACTGGGGAGATGGGCCAAAGTAATGCTGGAAACAATAATGGGGGGGTGGGCAAAAGTTAGTAACAAAACAAATGTAATGCTGAATACAATAAATGGGGGAGGGGCAAAGTAATGGCCTGGAATACAATAGATTGGTGCTGTGGGCAAAGTACTATAGCGAATACAATACCCTCTGGGTGTGGGCAAAGTAAGCTGAAGAAATAGTTGGGGAGGCGCAAAGTAATGTATGGAATAACAATAGTGGGATGCCACGAAGGGCAAAGAAAGTAATGCTGAATACAATAACTGGGGTATGGTGGAGTGTGGGGCAAAGTAAATGCTGAATACAAATTAGTTGGCGTGATCTGTGGGCAAAGTAATGCTGAATACAATTAGGTTGGGGCGAGGTGCAAACAAAGTAATACTGCAATACAATAAGTTGGGGTGGGCAAAAGTAAATGCTGAAACAATAATACTGGGGAGGGCAAAGTAAGCCTGGAATAAAATAGTTGGGGGAGGGCAAAGTTAATGATGACATACAATAACTGGGGAGGGCAAAGTATGCTGAATACAATAGTGGGGAGGGCAGAAAGTAATGTGAATACAATAGTTTTGGTCCCGTGGGACAAAGTAATGCTGAATACATTAGTTGGGGTGGGCCAAAGTATTGATGAATACAAATAGTTGGGGTGGCAAAGTAATGCTGAATAAATAACTGGGAGGCAAAGTAGTCCAGTAATGCTGAAACAATAGTTGGGGTGGCAAAAGTAATGCGTTAAACAAAGTTGGGGAGGGCAACGTAATGCTGACTACAATTAGTTGGGGAGGGCAAAGAATGCTGAATACAAAGATGGGGTTGGGGCAAAAATAATGCGAATACAATAGATGGGGAGGGCAAAAATAATGCAATCAATGAACGGTATCAGTACTATACTCAGTGTTAAGGTATCGTATCTTGTACTTTACCACACACTGACACACACACACCTTACACCACACACACCCTACACACACCTAAAAAACACACACACACACACCACACACAAATTCCACAATTTTTCGCATTGAAAACTTTCAATGAGAAGCAACAATTTCTGCCATTTTGTGAATAAAGGATAGGGTATAGGACAGCCTATGTATTTTGCCATAAAACTGAAAGACAGCGCAGCTGAGATTGAGGGTTGTGAAATGAAGGGTTTCTGGTCTAAACCTAAGACATTGCCTAAGGCCTTTCTACATCACAACAGACGTTTGGGCGCGTGTTTTCGCCGTTCGTGCGTGGTTTTATGTAATGTGATTAATTAATTATGCATGCGGCAATGAGGTCACCTCTTTGTTGTTGGTGGTGTGGTTTGATGCCGGTCAAACACAGAGGAAGTTGATTTATGTTAATGTGATTAATAATGCAATGCTTGGCAATGAGAGGTCATCCTCTTTGTTGTTGGTAGTGATCCGTCAATACACAGTGGACGTGATTTATGTTAATGTGATTAATTAGGCATGGGCAATGAGTAGCGTCACCTCTTTGTTGTTGGTGAAAGTGATGCCCGTCACGTCAAACACAGATGGACGTGCTTATGTTATGTGATTTTAAGTAATTATGCATGCGCAATGAGCTGTGTCACCTCTTTGTTTGTTGGTAGTGATGCCGTTCATGCAAACAAGTGGCCAACCAGTTCGTTCTCCGAGTCCGTGGTCGCAATCAGGGAACATAACACTTGGGAAACACACACACCCACGTTTTTAACCCTATTGTGTTCAAATCTGGCAACACACCCACATCACATTACCCTATTGTGTTTCACATCTGGGAATACAACACACACACATAACCTCTTGTGCGACATCTGGGAACACACACACCACGTTTAACCAGCTTTGTGTTTCAAATCTAGGCACAACACACACCACATTAACCCTCTTGTGTTCACATATGGGAACACAAACACAAAATTAACCTTCTGTGTCACATACTTTGGCAACACACCACACGTTAAAACCCTCTTGTGTTCCACATCTGGGGAAACACACACACCACATGTAAACCCTCTTGTGTTCACATTTCTGGCACCACAGAATTTAAACTCTCTTGTGTTCACACCCTGGCAACACCAACACACCACATAATCCTCTTGTGTTCACATCTGGGCAACACACACCCTGTTAACCCCTTGTGTTCACATCATTTGGCAACACACCACTGGTGATGAAACCACATTAACCCTCCTTTGTGTTCACATATGGCAACACACAGACACCACATAACCCTCTCTTTGTTCAAATCTGGCCAACACACAAACCACATTAACCCTCCTGTGTTCACATCTTGGCAACAACCACACCACCACAATACCCTCTTGTGTTCACATCTGGCCAACACACACCACGTTTATCCCATCTTGTTTGTTCACACACGGCACACACACACCACATTAGCGCTCTTGTGTTCACAGCCCTGGCAAACACAACAAAGTTAACCCTCTTGTGTCACATTTCTTCTGGCTAAACTACACACGGTGATTAAACCACACTAACCCATTCTGTGTTAAATTGGCAACACACACACCACATTAACCCTCTGGTGTTCACATCTCCTGGCAACAAACACCACATGACCCTCATGTGTTCACATCTGGCAACACACCCACCCACAATAACCCGTCTTGTGTTCACATTGCAGGCAACACCACCACATTAATTAACCTCTTGTGTTCACCAATCTAAGGCAACAAAAACCCCCCACACACATTTAATTAACCCTATTGGTTCACATTCATGCAACACCACACAAATTAATTACCCTGCTTGTCGTTCAAATCCCTCCGGCCCCAAGGCAACACCCATTCTTCTTTCTGTTCGGTGATCGCGCAGATGGTTTGCTGTACATCATGGAGCGCAGCTGCGTCCATTGGCTGCAGTTATGATCCTAACTGAGAGAAATAGCTAGGCCCCATGCATAGTTAGGCTATTTAATTAGTTTGTGTTGGCGGTTTAGCTTGCTTCAATTTATTTTTTATTTGCATTCATACATATTTTGTAAAAGCACATTAGAGTTTCCTTCACTGGAGAGAAGCATTACATAAATTTTCTATTTATTATTATGTCATCTTCAGCTGTAGAGAAACATATTGTGTAAGGCCTATTCTAGAACAAAGGCAGGAGATAGGGGCCAGTAAGGCAGAAGATAGATGACAGAAACAAAAGGAAAAGTTACAAGCACAGAATTTTCCAGGAAGGTGAAGGAAATGTTTGTATGAAAAAGACCATCTGGTATTCCCATCAGATGGGCAGGGTGTTGTGGGCGGCGGTCCGGTAGGGCTGTTAAAGTGTTGTAAAAGTGTAGAACAAATCCGAAAAGAACAGACCATGGACATCTCAATCATACAAGGAACACAAAAACTACCAGAAAAACAGACATTGGACTCTCCATTCCCTTACAAGGCCACCACAACTACCAGAAGAACAGACCTGGACTCTCCATCCCTACAAGGCACACAAAACCAGAAGAAACAGATCATGGATTATCCATCCCTACAAGGCACACTACCCGAAAGGAACAGACATGGACTCTCTCATCCCTATCAAGGCACACAAACTACCAGAAGAACAGACTGGGCTCTCATCCCTACAAGGCCATAAAGAAGAACAGACCATGGATCCTCTCTATCAAACAAGGCACACAACTACCTAGAAGAAGAACAGACATGGACCCTCTCCATCCTACAACGGCCACACGAACTACCAGAAGACAGACATGACTCTTCCATCCCTACAAGGCACACGGAACTACCAGAAGAACAGACATGGGACTCTATCCTACAAGGAACACAACTAACAGAAGAAACAGGACATGACTATCCATCTCCTACAGGCACACGACTACCAGAAAAGAAACCAGACAGGGACCCTCGTCCATCCCTTACAAAGTACACTACCAGAAGAACAGACATGGATTCTCCATCCCTACAAGGCACACGACTAACAGAAGAACAGACATGGACTCTCCATCACTACAAAGTACACTACCAGAAGAACAGACATGGATTCTCCATCCCTACAAGGCACACGACTACCAGAAGAACAGACATGGACTCTCCATCCATACAAGGCACACGACTACCAGAAGAACAGACATGGACTCTCCATCCCTACAAGGCACACGACTAACAGAAGAACAGACATGGACTCTCCATCCCTACAAGGCACACAACTACCAGAAGAACAGACATGGACTATCCATCCCTACAAGGCACACGACTACAAGAAGAACAGACATGGACTCTCCATCCCTACAAGGCACACGACTACCAGAAGAACAGACATGGACTCTCCATCCCTACAACGCACACTACCAGAAGAACATACATGGACTCTCCATCCCTACAAGGCACACAACTACCAGAAGAACAGACATGGACTCTCCATCACTACAAAGTACACTACCAGAAGAACAGACATGGATTCTCCATCCCTACAAGGCACACGACTAACAGAAGAACAGACATGGACTCTCCATCCCTACAAGGCACACAACTACCAGAAGAACAGACATGGACTCTCCATCCATACAAGGCACACAACTACCAGAAGAACAGACATGGACTATCCATCCCTACAAGGCACACCACTACCAGAAGAACAGACATGGACTCTCCATCACTACAAGGCAGTACAACTACCAGAAGAACAGACATGGATTCTCCATCCCTACAAGGCACACGACTAACAGAAGAACAGACATGGACTCTCCATCACTACAAAGTACACTACCAGAAGAACAGACATGGATTCTCCATCCCTACAAGGCACACGACTAACAGAAGAACAGACATGGACTCTCCATCACTACAAAGCACACTACCAGAAGAACAGACATGGATTCTCCATCCCTACAAGGCACACGACTAACAGAAGAACAGACATGGACTCTCCATCACTACAAAGTACACTACCAGAAGAACAGACATGGATTCTCCATCCCTACAAGGCACACGACTAACAGAAGAACAGACATGGACTCTCCATCACTACAAAGCACACGACTACCAGAAGAACAGACATGGATTCTCCATCCCTACAAGGCACACGACTAACAGAAGAACAGACATGGACTCTCCATCACATACAAAGCACACGACTACCAGAAGAACAGACATGGATTCTCCATCCCTACAAGGCACACGACTACAAGAAGAACAGACATGGACTCTCCATCACTACAAAGTACACTACCAGAAGAACAGACATGGATTCTCCATCCATACAAGGCACACGACTAACAGAAGAACAGACATGGACTCTCCATCCATACAAGGCACACAACTACAAGAAGAACAGACATGGACTATCCATCCCTACAAGGCACACAACTACCAGAAGAACAGACATGGACTCTCCATCCATACAAGGCACACGACTACCAGAAGAACATACATGGACTCTCCATCCCTACAAGGCACACAACTACCAGAAGAACAGACATGGACTCTCCATCCCTACAAGGCACACTACCAGAAGAACAGATATGGACTCTCCATCCCTACAAGGCACACTACTACCAGAAGAACAGACATGGACTCTCCATCCCTACAAAGCACACGACTACAAGAAGAACAGACATGGATTCTCCATCACTACAAAGCACACGACTAACAGAAGAACAGACATGGATTCTCCATCCCTACAAGGCACACGACTAACAGAAGAACAGACATGGATTCTCCATCCCTACAAGGCACACGACTAACAGAAGAACAGACATGGACTCTCCATCCCTACAAGGCACACGACTACCAGAAGAACAGACATGGACTCTCCATCCCTACAAGGCACACTACCAGAAGAACAGACATGGACTCTCCATCCCTACAAGGCACACGACTAACAGAAGAACAGACATGGACTCTCCATCCCTACAAGGCACACAACTACCAGAAGAACAGACATGGACTCTCCATCCCTACAACGCACACTACCAGAAGAACAGATATGGACTCTCCATCCCTACAAGGCACACGACTACCAGAAGAACAGACATGGACTCTCCATCCCTACAAGGCACACGACTACAAGAAGAACAGACATGGACTCTCCATCCCTACAACACACGACTACCAGAAGAACAGACATGGACTCTCCATCCATACAAGGCACACAACTACCAGAAGAACAGACATGGACTCTCCATCCCTACAAGGCACACGACTACCAGAAGAACAGACATGGACTCTCCATCACTACAAAGCACACACTACCAGAAGAACAGACATGGATTCTCCATCCCTACAAGGCACACGACTAACAGAAGAACAGACATGGACTCTCCATCCCTACAAGGCACACGACTACCAGAAGAACAGACATGGACTCTCCATCCCTACAAGGCACACGACTAACCAGAAGAACAGACATGGACTCTCCATCCCTACAAGGCACACAACTACCAGAAGAACAGACATGGACTCTCCATCCCTACAAGGCACACGACTACCAGAAGAACAGACATGGACTCTCCATCCCTACAAGGCACACGACTACCAGAAGAACAGACATGGACTCTCCATCCCTACAAGGCACACTCCACTACAAGGCACACGACTAACAGAAGAACAGACATGGACTCTCCATCCATATAAGGCACACGACTACCAGAAGAACAGACATGGACTCTCCATCCCTACAAGGCACACAACTACCAGAAGAACAGACATGGACTATCCATCCCTACAAGGCACACGACTACCAGAAGAACAGACATGGACTCTCCATCCCTACAAGGCACACGACTACCAGAAGAACAGACATGGACTCTCCATCCCTACAAGGCACACGACTACCAGAAGAACAGACATGGACTCTCCATCAGGGACTACTGTCCCAGGAACACACATGGACTCCACTACAAGGCACACGAACATACATGGACTCTCCATCCCTACAAGGCACACAACTACCAGAAGAACAGACATGGACTATCCATCCATACAAGGCACACGACTACCAGAAGAACAGACATGGACTCTCCATCCCTACAAGGCACACGACTAACAGAAGAACAGACATGGATTCTCCATCCCTACAAGGCACACAACTACCAGAAGAACAGACATGGACTCTCCATCCCTACAAGGCACACGACTACCAGAAGAACAGACATGGACTCTCCATCCCTACAAGGCACACAACTACCAGAAGAACAGACATGGACTCTCCATCCCTCCATACCAGAAGAACAGACATGGACTCTCCATCCCTACAACGCACACTACCAGAAGAACAGACATGGACTCTCCATCCCTACAAGGCACACGACTAAGAAGAACAGACATGGACTCTCCATCCCTACAAGGCACACGACTACCAGAAGAACAGACATGGACTCTCCATCCCTACAAGGCACACGACTACCAGAAGAACAGACATGGACTCTCCATCCCTACAAGGCACACGACTACCAGAAGAACAGAAATGGACTCTCCATCCATACAAGGCACACAACTACCAGAAGAACAGACATGGACTCTCCATCCCTACAAGGCACACCACTACCAGAAGAACAGACATGGACTCTCCATCCCTACAAGGCACACAACTACCAGAAGAACAGACATGGACTCTCCATCCCTACAAGGCACACGACTACCAGAAGAACAGACATGGACTCTCCATCACTACAAAGTACACTACCAGAAGAACAGACATGGACTCTCCATCCCTACAAGGCACACGACTACCAGAAGAACAGACATGGACTCTCCATCACTACAAAGGTACACTACCAGAAGAACAGACATGGATTCTCCATCCCTACAAGGCACACGACTAACAGAAGAACAGACATGGACTCTCCATCCCTACAAGGCACACAACTACCAGAAAAACAGACATGGACTCTCCATCCCTACAAGGCACACGACTACCAGAAGAACAGACATGGACTCTCCATCCCTACAAGGCACACGACTACCAGAAGAACAGACATGGACTCTCCATCCCTACAAGGCACACAACTACCAGAAGAACAGACATGGACTCTCCATCCCTACAAGGCACACAACTACCAGAAGAACAGACATGGACTCTCCATCCCTACAAGGCACTACGACTACCAGAAGAACAGACATGGACTCTCCATCCCTACAAGGCACACGACTAACAGAAGAACAGACATGGACTCTCCATACAAGGCACACACTACCAGAAGAACAGACATGGACTCTCCATCCCTACAAGGCACACAACTACCAGAAGAACAGACATGGACTCTCCATCCCTACAAGGCACACGACTACCAGAAGAACAGACATGGACTCTCCATCCCTACAAGGCACACGACTACCAGAAGAACAGACATGGACTCTCCATCCCTACAAGGCACACAACTACCAGAAGAACAGACATGGACTCTCCATCCCTACAAGGCACACGACTACCAGAAGAACAGACATGGACTCTCCATCCATACAAGGCACACAACTACCAGAAGAACAGACATGGACTCTCCATCCCTACAAGGCACACAACTACCAGAAGAACAGACATGGACTCTCCATCCCTACAAGGCACACGACTACCAGAAGAACAGACATGGACTCTCCATCCCTACAAGGCACACGACTACCAGAAGAACAGACATGGACTCTCCATCCCTACAAGGCACACGACTAACAGAAGAACAGACATGGACTCTCCATCCCTACAAGGCACACAACTACCAGAAGAACAGACATGGACTCTCCATCCCTACAAGGCACACGACTACCAGAAGAACAGACATGGACTCTCCATCACTACAAAGCACACACTACCAGAAGAACAGACATGGATTCTCCATCCCTACAAGGCACACGACTACCAGAAGAACAGACATGGACTCTCCATCCCTACAAGGCACACGACTACCAGAAGAACAGACATGGACTCTCCATCCCTACAAGGCACACAACTACACAGAAGAACAGACATGGACTCTCCATCCCTACAAGGCAAGTACACTACCAGAAGAACAGACATGGATTCTCCATCCCTACAAGGCACACGACTAACAGAAGAACAGACATGGACTCTCCATCCCTACAAGGCACACGACTACCAGAAGAACAGACATGGACTCTCCATCCCTACAAGGCACACGACTACCAGAAGAACAGACATGGACTCTCCATCCCTACAAGGCACACGAACTACCAGAAGAACAGACATGGACTCTCCATCCCTACAAGGCACACTACCAGAAGAACAGACATGGACTCTCCATCCCTACAAGGCACACAACTACCAGAAGAACATACATGGACTCTCCATCCCTACAAGGCACACTTACCAACTAGCCCAGAAGAACAGACATGGACTCTCCATCCATACAAGGCACACGACTACAGTAAGAGAAGAACAGACCATTTATGGACTCTCCATCCCTACAAGGCACACTACTACCAGAAGAACAGACATGGACTCTCCATCCCATACAAGGCACACAACTACCAGAAGAACATACATGGACTCTCCATCCCCTACAAGGCATACAACTACCAGAAGCAGAACATTTCTCAGGACTGCCCCTCCCCCCTGAAAATTATTTTTGTAAAATCAGACAATACAACACACCTGTATACTAGCCGACATCCTCTAATTTCTTCTTCTTCGATCGCTCAGACAGTTTCCTGTCAATTATGAGCGCAGATGCGTCATGCTGCCATTATGCGCCTAACTAAGAAATAGGCCCAGCAAGTCTGGAGGAAATCTTTTTAAAAGGCTGCAGGAAATCTTTTTGAAAGCGTTTCTTAAAAAAAGGCAGGAGAATGGACCGTTATATATTTTTATATATATTTTTAATAGCAGAAAGATAGTAGATGACAGTAAGCAAAGGGAAAAGGCAGAGTCAAAGAGAGTGACAGATTAGAGGAAGTTACAAGCACAGAACTTCCAGAAGGTGGGGAACTATTTATACAAAAGATCCCCCGGCATCCCCACAGAGGCATATCTGTTTTATTATACAATGAAGACTGCCGTCAATGACATTGAAGTGGTCAAAGCGTCAATAGACAGGAGCACAATCTGTTCTTACCTTTCTGCGTCGGTCAGGTTTCGTGCCTCTTGCATAATTTCTCGCAGCAGCTTGGTGAGATCATCTGAAGAGAGAGGACAACGGCAACTGATAAGTCAATGCAGCGCAACATGGGAGACAATACATGATCCAATAAATGGCATAGCACTGCAACATGGAATAGCAGGCTGGTGACATCACCTGGAGAGAATATATAAGGGAAAAAAATACTGTCATATTATAACAGAACGTCGCAGCAATACAGTGAAGAAACCCCCAACCGAAAGGTCATCAAAGTGCAAACGATGCATGGCCACTCTAAAACAGCTTACAACTGTGCAAAAAGCCTTGTGCTAATTATAACTACCGTATTTCACAGACTATGAGGCCGTACTTTCCCCCCTGAGACCCCTGCGCCTTACAATGGGACTAATCATATAGTAAGGAAATAGAGAACAGTATGTTACAGACTATGAGGCCGTACTTTCCCCCCTGAGACCCCTGCGCCTTACAATGGGACTAATCATATAGTGAGGAAATAGAGAACAGTATGTTACAGACTATGAGGCCATACTTTGCCCCCTGAGACCCCTGTGCCTTACAATGGGACTAATCATATAGTAAGAAAATAGTCACAACATCTGAAACTTGTGCTAAATTTGGGGGGTGAGTCTTATGATCAGGGGCGCCTTGTAGTCCGTAGAATAGGGTACACATTTTAATCACTGGTTGACATCAGCCTGTAGTAAGGGCCAACAGTAAATGAGAGCCGTCAATAAATGATCTGACACAGTATTGGAATATCATGGCACAGCTTAATCTTTTGTGAAAGACTATGACTCTCAAACTAGGGGGCATTTGCACTGGCTCTAGTGTGCTGCAGCCAGAGGGATGGGTTGGTCTTTGGGGACCTTCTCCAGGGGTCTCACTCTGGGAGAAAAAAAGCATTGCCTTATACATGTAGTCCAAAAAAACATGGTAGACAATGTATTTATTTATTCACACACACACACACACACTTTCCCAATTATCTTCCTCGTAATTTAGTAAGAGTGCTTGCATGTGTAGTTGAGTTCCACTTCCTGCTTGCATGGTGTGCACAGAATGCAGCAGCATTGTCAGCCCCCCACTGGCAGCCAGTTGTAAGCATGGTGTGCACAGAATGCAGCAGCATTGTCAGCCCCCCACTGGCAGCCAGTTGTAAGCATGGTGTGCACAGAATGCAGCAGCATTGTCAGCCCCCCACTGGCAGCCAGTTGTAAGTATGGTGTGCACAGAATGCAGCAGCATTGTCAGACCCCCACTGGCAGCCAGTTGTAAGCATGGTGTGCACAGAATGCAGCAGCATTGTCAGCCCCCCACTGGCAGCCAGTTGTAAGTATGGTGTGCACAGAATGCAGCAGCATTGTCAGCCCCCCACTGGCAGCCAGTTGTAAGCATGGTGTGCACAGAATGCAGCAGCATTGTCAGACCCCCACTGGCAGCCAGTTGTAAGCATGGTGTGCACAGAATGCAGCAGCATTGTCAGTCCCCCACTGGCAGCCAATTGTAAGCATGGTGTGCACAGCAAGAGGCAGCATTTAGCTAAGCCCCCCCTCAGACTGTCAGAGAGAAGGGCTCCCCACTAATGTTCTCCTCACCGTCTCTCCCAAGCCTCTTACCGCCCCCTTCCACTGCTCTCAACCACCCTAAATCCCCCTCTCACAGAACAGAGTGGGTCCCAATCCCCCCCTCTTGCCAGCTAAGTGGCTGTGAATCCCCCTCTCTCTTCCATTCAACACGTTGCAAAACTACATCTGGCTTCTCCGAAACCACTGCACACCAATCTTTGCCCCCCCCCTATCTTTCATCTCCATGATAAGGGCCAATGGCCTAATTCATTGAACCATTTGTTCAGTTTTCACTGTTCTCACTCTCACGGCTTCTGCGCTATCTGTTTTACTTACCCCCTCCCTCTCAAACATTTCTCTTTAATTGCTTGATATCATAACACAATGTTTTTTCTTTTCAACAATGTTTGCTTTTAAATTCAACTCTAATGGAATGTTTTTCTTTCTTTTCTTTCTCATTTTCCTAGGTTTAGTATCCAAATTAGGTGTCCCCCTTTTGTGCCTTGTGTGCGTTTAACTGGTTATGACTGATGTTCTTCTGTAAATAGTTTTTAAAAAACCGTTTTTAATGACAGGTTTAAACTGTATCTACTTTTAATTTCCTTTAAACTATAAAATTTCCCTTTTTATTACCGTTTTCATAATTATAAGTCCCTTATCTGCTGCTTAAGCTTTCTAGCTGTAAGAAGGTTTTTTTTTTTAATTAATATTTTTCTAACTTATGAGCCTTTCCTTTTTCTTCCAGGCCAACCCCAAGAACTGTTCCCCCATTGCTCTACAACCCACAACATTCCACTTGCTGTTTCACAGCATTACGCAAACATTTTCATCATTTCTTTTTTATATAATTTTACACAAACTGAGCAAAGGGAGAAACAGCCTTAACGTCAACAGCTGATAGAAAAAAGAACTACTAACCAAAAATAAACTTAAAGTAAACAGAACAAAACAAAACGATGCATCAACCATTGCCAAAACACCTCTGCCATGGCCATCTGTAACAGTTTAGCACAGGGCCCCTTGCATGCAGGTATCATGCCAAGTCCATGGCAGATATAACGCTGATACAACAACTAATAAACCTTAAGCCCTTGCAATTGAGTTCGCAGGGCAAATATGCTGGATAATGCTGGGTACTCACGCCCCCAGCATTAACCAATTAACATTTTTTTTTTTTAAGTAGTAACAAGTTTTTGAACACCCAATTTGAAAACATAAAAAGACATTAAAATCACAAATTAATTGTCAAAAGTCCAACTGCCATAAAGCATCCAGAGTAACGCAAAACCAAACAGAATATCAAAAATTAAACAAACAAAAACATGAAAGCTACAAGAAATCGCCATCAGGAATAGACTGCGTTCTGCTGCGCGTTTTTCGGCGAATCCATTTTCGATGAATGGCGAATATCGTTTTCCATCAGCAGGGCGAAAGCCCCCGCTTGTAAATAAGTCCTCAAGCTTCCACTGAATGGCACACGCTTTAGAAATATTGACTTGCGGATACGCTTCGACTCCCTTATCGGGGTCGTGAAATGAATTTCCTGCGATTTTTCAGCGCAATTGTTGCAGTTCCACGGAAGTCAAGAGCGCTTGTCGTGGAGGTCTGTCTTGTTTCACTGCCTTGCCTGCTGTCTGGTTCCCTTTCCTGGAGGAAAAAGGGGTAACTAGGGGTAGAAAAACTGGTGAAGTTTGAACCGCTATCCTGCCATCGTCTTTATCCAGAGCGGGATCAATGTCTTTCAGAACGGATAAGATATCCGTGTACCCCTTCTTCCGTCCCTCCTCAGTTTCTTCTTCGGAATCGCTGTCAGATATCGAGGTCGGTGACTCATCGGCCTCGAACATCTTTGGTAATGGTCGTACATCTGAAAGATGCTTGTGAAGGACCATCCTGCCAGCCATCCTCCTCTCCGGAACTTTTGGAACCGTTCCTCATCGCTTGGGCGTCATGTGTTTCCTTGTCCGCAATTTTCCGCTTATTCTGACCAAACTGCACCTTTTCTGGAGCCGTCCCACGCCAGGAGCTTCCATCAAGGATTTCTTGAGCCCGCCAGCACCAGCCCCTTTCCCAGCATGGATTTTTCCTTTGAGCCGCCAGGCACCGTGTGCCCTTCAACATGTATTTGCTGTGAGCCGCCAGCACCGGTCCCCCCCCCCCCCCCCCCCCCCCCACCCCCCCCTCCAGCATGGATTTCTTTGAACGGGTGCGCCAGCACGGGGCCCTTCCAGCTGATTTATTTTTGAGCCCGCCAGCACAGGCCTCCAGCAATGGAGTTGTCGCGGGTTGGGGAGCCGCCCAAGCACCGGGCCCGTCCAGCAATGGTTTCTTTGAGCCCGCCAGCACCGGGCAGCCCTTCCAGCAATGGATTTCCTTTTTGAGCTGCCAGCACCGGCCTTCCAGCATGGTTTCTTTGAGCCGTCCAGCAACCGGCCCCTTCCAGCATGGATTTCCTTTGAGCCGCCAGCACCGGCCCTTCCAGCATGGATTTTCTGTTGAGCCACCAGCACCGTAGCTCCCCCAGCAATGGATTTCTTTAGCCGCCAGCACCGGGAAGCTTCCCAGCATGGATTTCTAGGGGTGCTGACTGGTGTTTGGGTTGTCCTCCTTGATGTCCGGAAAGGATGCGCCGAGCCGGCTCTGGGTGTAAAGCGCCTCATCTGGGTTGCTTCTTGACGAGCTCCAGTCTCCTCCTCGCGTGACGGACAAAGAAGCCGTGGAGATAGCGCGACCCGGCTGTCGCCAAGTGACTGACAGCATTCTCTCTCTTCTCAGCGGGACACTCACCTAGTCCGCGTAAAACAGCTTGCCTTGCCACCATGCAGCAAGGCCTGCACACAGAGAGACAAACGGGCGTCACGCTGTTTCCTTCAGCATTTTGGCTGCAGGTGATTCTAACATTATTTCAAGACTTTTATTCATTTTCTCTAATGAGAGTAAAAAGTATTTCTGAGTCTGAGTCCCTGAGACTCACAAATACTAAAGAGGAACTAAGTGCTAAAAATTTTTGTCAAAGTAGCGTTTTAGTAATGTCTTTATTCCATTTCTAAACAAAACAAAAAAAACCTCTTATAATTTGGACAATGAAAACTAGTTGGCAGAAGTAATATGCCTCATTGTGTTTTTCATCATGTGACTGAAAACTGCTGTCCATAGCAAGAGTTGTTGCAAAACATTAGCATACTAGTGTTGGGCAGAACTGTAACTATTGATAACTCCTTCCAGGACATCACTGCCTTACACAAACTTCATTACTGGCCCTTGGGGCTGCCTAGAACTAAAAATATAAAATTAAAGTACAACAAAACTCACACTAAGTAATGAATTCATTTTTTGAACAACAACTAACTGTTTGATTCGGGGTTATTTTTTGCCTTTCAATCGTGGTCCTTGCATTAAATCAGAATCTTTAGTCCTCCTTATTTAACTAGCATTGTGTAATGAAAACATATTTGAGTATTTTCTGATGCGTGTCCAAGGGCTATTTCTTTTTTTTTAAATACATTTTTTAAACATTAAAAGTGGAGAATTACAATTGCCAAAAACATATGTGAAATGAAAAGCTGGAAACAGTGATGAAGAGATGTAACTCGAAAAACGTGGTTTTTTTTTGGATGGAAAAAACCCACAGGGTTTAGACTAAAACATCACCAGGGGTTCCGCGTTTAACGCATGTTTTTTTCGTATTTTACGCATTCCTAGATATCGCAGACGCATTTTTTTCACTGCACTTACACTATGCTGAATCAGACTTTAGAAGGCTCACTGCCTGTTAACTCTACCGGCAAGAGACCTACTGAACTAGTGTGCCATGCCACACCCTTAGGCCTTGATCACCTTTCTTGGAACACAGCATAAATTGCTGAATCCACTTTTAGAAGTCTCCTGCCTGTACTGCTCTTGGGCTGCTACAACAGCGCCGGCACAGGCTTAGGCCTTGATCCCTTTTTCCTGGACAGACATAGAAAAACAACACTACTTTCTATAGAAGGGACTGTTCCCTCCTTTCTTCTTTCACTAGATTCCGCCCAGTTTTTACCTGCCTGGTGACCAATGGGCCCCTGAGCTGTAGAGGAAAAGTCAGCAGGCAATCAAAAATAGTCCCTAAGTCCATCCTCTGAAAAACCGCGGTAAAAGACCAAACCAAGGCCCCAGACTATAGAGGGACACGCTGAAATCAGTTTCCCCAACACCACCAATAGGCTTAATGACAATCCCCTTTAAATGCTTATCTACACAAAGACTAACACTCAATAAAAATGGCAAAACCTCTGACAGAGAAGCCAATTCCCTCTTGTCTAGAAATTCCTAATCCTCTGAAATCCTCTGATCCTCTGACAATTCTGATACCGTGGTCATGAAAAGGTGTCCAGAAACGCATTTCTTGGTTTTTGCTGACTGGCACATTATAAAGATTTAGTGAAATAATTTTGTGTTTTGACCATCAGGTATCTATTTATCAAACTGTTTTTTAAAAACCATTTCCTTTAGACATGGACCGTTTTTGTCAAAAAAACGTTCTGCATTGTTGCAGGCAGTGTTGAACTCTGAATTTTTTAGAAAAGGGACCCCGGAAAAAAGGATCCCCTTGGCTTCCCTTCACCAAACAAAATTGATTCGGCTAATAAAAGTTCATGTCTCCCCAACCATTTTAAAAACTTTTTAATTAAAGGTTTGTTTTATTTTCCTGTCAAATAAAAAGATTAAACCAGTTGCTGCAAACAGTGTGTGTGTTGTGTGTGTGTGTGTGTGTGTGTGTGCGTGCGTGTGCGTGTGTGTTTGCATACTGCAATGGAGAGGGTTGAGAGGATAGAGGATGTATGTGTGATGGGACAAGGAGCAAGGGATTGTTAATATATTGAGACAGTAGCTATAAAGGCACCTAAAATGAGGAAAGAGGGAATCGAACTTGGGAGAAAGAAGGGTGAAAACAAAATTGAGCTCCTCCGAAATCAGGTCTGCTGATTCAGCAGGATACCGAGTGGAAAACTGAAAACCACACAATTTTACCTTTACTCATATGGCCAGATGGCCTGCATGCAGAAAGAGAAATTGTGGTAAGGTAAAGAATGTGCCACACCCTGCATTTCTCGGTTAACATTCCATTTCCCCGTTTTTGCCTTTCTTTACAACACATAGTGTCTTAAGGAACCTTTTCACTAATTATCTCTTTTTTTGAATACTACCCTAACCCTATGAATTGCCCGTACCCGCCTCATTTGTGACAGTCGTTATTCATTGCGTGTTTCCTGGTCCTTATGGGTAGGGGGTGTTTTTTAGGGTTAGGGTTCTGTATCAAAAAAGATATTTGTGACCATGTTTTCTCACATAACAGCTTATGTTTTGGTAAGAAAGGCAAAAACAGACAAATGGAATTGAACCGAGAATGAGGGGGGATTGTTTTATGCCCCCGTCCACCCTACAACACACACCCCATCTAGAAGTGGGGAGCACCAGTGAACGGCAAAGAAAGTCCCCCCCCCCCCCCTCATCTCCCAACCTATCAGTGGAGCCACCAGTGGGACAGCAAGTAAGCCCCCCCCCCCCCCCCCTCAACCTTTAAGCTTCCCACAACACTATACAGTGGAGCCCCAGTGACGCAAAGTAAAGCCCCCCCCCCCCTGCCCTCAACACTCTCCCAACACTATTACAGTGGTCACCGTGACAGCACAAGTAAGCCCCCCCCCCCCCTCCAACACGCCTCAACACTATACAGTGGTGCCACCAGTGGGACGCAAACTAAAGCCCCCCCCCACCCCCCAGCCCTCAACACTCTCAAAACACTTACAGTGGAGCACCAGTGAACAGCAAAGTAAAACCCCCCCCCTCCGCCCCCCCCCCTCAACACTCTCAAACACTATACAGTGGTGCACCAGTGACGAGCAATTAAGCCCCCCCCCCCCCCCTCAAAACTCTCACAACTATACAGTTGGTGCACCCATGGACAGCAAACTAAAGCCCCCCACCCAACCCACGCCTCAAACTCTCAATAACACTATACAAGTTGGTGCAGCCAGTGACAGCAAATAAAGCCCCCCCCCACCCACCCCTCAAACACTTCTCAAACACGATACGGTGGGAGCACCAGTGCCCAGCAAAGTAAACCCCCCCCCCCCCCAACACTCTCAAACACTATACAGTGTGCACCAGTGACAGCAGAGGTAAGCCCCCCCCCCCCTCCCCCCCTCACCACTCTCAACACTATACATTTGTGCACCAGTTGACAGCAAAGTAAAAGCCCCCCCCCCCCCCTCAATTCACTTCCAAACACTATACAGTGGTGCCAGTGACAGCAAACGTAAAGCCCCCCCCCCCCCCCCCCCCCCCTCAACACTCCAAACACTATACATGGTGCACCAGTGGACAGCAAAGGTAAAGCCCCACCCCCTCCCCCCCCCTCAACACAGCTCAACACTATACAGTGGGGTGCAACCAGTTTGACAGCAAGGTCAGCCCCCCCCCCCCCCCTCAACACTCTCAACCACTATACAGTGGTTGCACCAGTGGACAGCAAATAAAGCCCCCCCCCCCTCCACACTCTCCAAACACTATACAGTGGTGCACCAGTGACAGCAAAGTAAAAGCCCCCCCCCCCCCCCCCCCTCACTCTCAAACACTATACATTGGTGCACCAAGTGACAGCAAAGTAAAGGCCCCCCCCGCCCACCCCCCCCTCCAACACTCTCAACACTATACATTGGTGGCACCAGTTGACAGCAAAAGAAAGCCCCCCCCCCCCCCCCCCTCAACCGCTCTCAAACACTATACAGTGGTGCACCATGACCAGCAAAGTAAAGCCCCCCCCCCCCCCTTCAACAACTCTCAAACACTATACAAGTGTTGGCACCAGTGACCAGCAAGTAAAAAGCCCCCCCCCCCCCCCCCTCCTTCTCAAACAACTATACAGTGTGCACCATTAACGAGCAAAAGTAAGCACCCCCCCCCCCCCCCCCCCTTCAACCTCTCAACACAATACAGTGTCGCAGGCTCTGGCATAAGTTACACCTACAATCTTTTTAATTCTTTTTTAGTGGCGAACAATATTCCCATTAAAACAAAACACTACAATTATTTTCAATTCGTCTTCGGTTTTTCACGAAAAAAGTGCATGAAACATCAAAATTGAGTCATATAAGCCTTGCACTAGCCCCCCCCCTTGTATTTTTTTTGGGGGGTCCTGAACGTGGAGTCTTTTCGAATGAGACCGATTAAACGTGTGGTCATGCACTTAGCACCGTTTACCCCATTGGGCAACGAAAAACTGTTGTCATTTTGGTCAAATTTACACACGCCACACACCCTTTCCCTTCCTCAGCAGTCCCACTACAAAATTGAATGCAAAAAGAAATATAGGGCCTACTGCTTGCGACCTCCTCGTCCCAGCATACATTGATTTTCAACAGACCCACGCAGTCTGTTACTATAACTAACTAAATACCTTTACAATTTATAAGAAGCAACTAAAGGTTTAACACGCCCAAACAGAACAAAATTTTTACAAATTAGAAAAAATATATAGACAGATAAATTTAGGATGAGAATCTGTCCACAATATAAAACGATTTTTGCTATCATTTCCCCAATGGCAACCCTTTTTCCGCCACCTGTGTCTGGTTTTTCAAGCTTCCGTTCATGTTTGTTCTGAACGCCAGCGGCTGGTGAGTACCTGTGGGCAGTGGTAGGTTAAACTCTGCTTTTGCACCGATCTGGAGGTCTGTGGTTGGAGAACCTAAAACAAAATGTTTCAATCATCTTAGGTCCCTGTGGTCGAGAATAAAACCAAAATGTTTTCCATCATCCGGATTGTCTGTGTTTGGAGAACCTAAAACAAAATGTTCACATCATCCGGCTGTCCCCCTGTCCGGAGAACATAAAAAATTTTTCAATCACCGATTGTCTGTCGGAGACATAAAACAAAATGTTCAATCATCCGATGTCTTGGTCGGAGAACTAAAACCAAATGTTCAATCATCCAAGAAATTTGACATTTCCAAAGTGTAGGAATGGTCCCTTTAGCTTCTGTGGTGTGTGTGTGTGTGTGTTGGTGGTGTGTTGTGTGGTGGTGTGTGCAACACATCCATTTGTTTATCTAATTGTTGCTATCAACTTTGGTGGCCCATACAGGCCCGCGCTAGCAGCCTCCATTGCTGCCTGTTCTGGCTTGAGGTGTGGTGTGCTGTGCAAGCGTGGTGTGTCTGTGCATGAGTGCATGTGTATGGATCCGTGTTCGCCTGCACCTGGGAGCATGTGTGCATGTGGTGGTGCCTTGAAAGGCATGTGCGCGGTGTGAAACCCACTTGTTGCTGCCGTTCTTTTTGTTGACGAGACAGTCGAGGGCCAGCCCGGTCCCTGGCTGCCTTTGCGGGCCCCACGGGAACACAGAGCAAAACTGTGCACGCCCCCCATCCTCCACTATCCGCTCCACCTCCCCCCCGCCGATGCCTAGAACACACAAAACACCACACAGATGCAATGGTTTTATAGGTCCCCAAAAAAGGATATCATTTGGTTTGGTGGCCCTCCGTCAACACAAAAAAACAACTTATTTCATTCAAATACAAACTCCATGGCAAACCTCATGCTAATGCAGTTGACATGCACTCCATTATTTTTTCAAAAAACCGCAACCAACAACAAACTTGCGACATCAGGCACACATCCTTCAATTTCCAATCTCTCTCTGTATGTCTCCTCTCGCTCACACACACACACACAACACACTACCGACACCTTAAGCACCCACACACACACACACGCTACGCCCACCCTTAAAGCACACCACACACACACACACACACACACACACTACGCACCCTTAGTACACACACACACACACTTCCGCACCTTTAAGTACACACAGAACCCACACACACGCTACCACCTAAGTACACACCCACCAACACACCTACGCACCTTAATAACACCACACACACACTACGCCACCTTAAGTCACCCACACACACACACACTACTCACCTTAGAGTTTACACACACTACACACCGACACTACGCACCTTAAGTAACACACACACACAGCACACACACACACACCACACTACGCCCTTAAGTACACACACACACCCACACACACACACACACTACGCACCTAAAGTACAACACACACACCCCACACACACTACGCCACCTTAAGTACACACACACACACAAACACTACGCACCCTTAAGTACACACACACACACACTACACTACGCACCTTAAGTACACACACACACACACACACGCACATACATACATACATACACACACCACACACACACCACACACACACACAACACACACACCACACTACCACACCTTAAACACACACACAACACACTAACACAACACACACACAATCACACACCCATACGCTGGCCACGCATGCACACACACACCACTTAAACACACACAACACACACACACAACACACATACAACACAACACACACACACGCTCGCACGCACACACACACGCATACACTACACACAGACACACACACTACACACACAAACTACACACAATCACACACACACAAAACATACACACACACACACAAACTACACGCAAAACACACACAAACACAACACACACACACACACACACACACACAAACTACGCGTTACACACCAACACATACACACACAACCATGCCCACCACACCACGCAAACAACGTACACCATTCCGTACACACACACATATACCGCACACACACCCATTGGCACGTACGCACGCCACACACGCACACAACACACACGATACACGTACACACACCCACTACGCACCCTCAAGTACACACCACACAACACACACACACACACACACTACCACTCTCACGTACATACACACACACCACTACGCAACTTAACTCAAGTTACACACCCACATACCCGAAACGACACACACACATACAGGGGTGGCAGCAACCTACAGCCACAAATTCCTGAAATCAATCTGAAGTTCGAGCTAATCTGAATCCAAACCTGAAACAGGTGAGCGTGTGTGGTGGTTTGTGTGTGTGTGGTGTGTGGTGTATGGTGTGCGTGCGTGTTGTGTGTGTAAATGTGTGTGTGTGGCTATGTATGTGTGTGTGTGTGTGCGTGCGTGCGTGGGTGTGTGTGAAGGGGGGGGGGGGGGGGGATGCATGATTTAAAACTAGTGTGGTTTTTTTTAATGGCAGTATGTCTCACTTTCAATCTTTTTATTTTATTTTTATTTTTTATTAAACATTTTTTAATTGTTTTCCATTTAACATATACAGAACCAAGAAAAAAGACAAATATATAACAAACATACAATGAGACATACATACCCCACATACATAACTTACCCCCATACATATATACACACTAACGACTACATAAACAGACATATATATCAGACTGGGGGAGAAAAAAAAAATTAAATCAACCCCCAAATAGAAAAGGAAATTACTTTAAGAATAAACGGTGGTTTAATAATAAACTATGAGCCAAGTAACAAAAAAAAAGGTGGTGTAAAGGTTACAAAATGAAGCGCTTTTAATGTGTTTACAGAAAGGAAACAAAAATAAGTCTTGTTGAGAAAAAAACAAGCAACAAAACTATGCCTTCTCTGTTTTACATATCAGATGGTGAGCAATCCGTTACAGCTGTTTTTTGCCCTGTTTTACCTCACGAAATAAGGGGTTTTATATTAATTTATACAGTGACCATTTGGAAGTAAAGTTCCTTCATATGCCATGGGTTTCTGCGTGCAATATATTCCTCTCGATTTTTGAAAACGATATTTAACCCTGCAGACAAACCTTCAACCAGTAATGCTGACTGTTTTTCAGTCCCCTACATTGACATAGATAATTCTTTGTCATGTAGCATATGTATAAAAAATATTCTCAATGCCATGTTTTTTATCATATCCAGCAATAACCTAATGATTTTGGTCAACTTTAAAATTAAATAACTTTTTTCAAAACTTCTCTGTTTAGAATGTTTTGCCAGTGCTTTTCCAAAAACTCTTGGATTTATTGGGCATTCCCAGAACTATGGAAAATATGTTATCTTTGATATGGCACAAAAACTAACATAGATCTTTTTTAATATAACCCATCTCCTTCATTTTACTTGGTTTTCCTAGGCACCTGTGGATTGACTTCTTAATGGAACCACTGAATACCATTAACATCAGAAATTTTGTTAAGAAATAAAAAAACCTTTCGTTCCAATCATAATCAATGTTTCAGTTTTTTTTTCATTCCACTTTGTACACCCTTTTACATGGACATCATTTGGAAATAATTGTGTCATAATATAGGCTTGGATCCTCTATGAATGGAAAGCATTGTTTTTTTTTTCCATTCCACTTTGTACACCCTTTTACATGGAACAATTCAATTAAGCAATAAGTTGTGTCATAATATAATCTTGGATTCCTCTTATTCATGGAAAGCAGTGGTTTTTTTTCCAGTCACTTTGTACAGCCGTTTGACATGGACATCATTGGCATTAATAATATGAGCTGGATCCTCTATGAATGGAAAGCAGTGTTTTCATTCCCCTTTGTACACCCTTTTTACATGGACATCATTGCACTACTGTGTCATAATATAGCTTGGATTCCTCTATGAATGGAAAGCAGTGTTTTTCATTCCACGTTGTACACCCTTTTTTACACTGGACATCCATTAGCAATAAGTGGTTGTCCTAATATAAGCTTGGATCCTCTAGAATGGAAAAAGCAGTGTTTTCATCCACTTTGTACAGCCCCTTTTACATGGACATCATTGGCAATAAAAGTGTGGGTCATAATATAGGCTTTGGATTCCTCCTTTAATGGAAAGCCAGTTGTTTTTGCCCTTCCACTTTTTGTACAGCCTTTTTACATGGACATCATTGGACAAATAAGTGGTTCCAAAATTATAGTTTAGATCCCTCTATGATGGACCAAGCAGTGTGTTTTAAGGCACAATGGTGTATCAAAAACATTTATTTATTCTTAACCAAAATATTTTTGTCTTTCTTACATATGGTGATAATGCTGCTCTTAGAACCTTAAATGTTACAAAATCTACATCATGTTGTAAGTTTGTGAGTAAAACGTTTCAAAGACAATCAATCCCATTATCAATCCCAGAAAACATGTGCTATGCTGTAATACATCTTTATGGTAAAAATCTTTTCCCCTAAAATTGAACATTTTTTTTCACTAATATTCTTTTATTCATAAAAAACTGGTTTTCATCCAAAAGGATCAACGAGTTCTTGTGCGACGGACTGTATTACGAAAAATAATTTTTATATGACAAAAACATCGGTCCAAAAACAAGTTGCTTTACGGATTGTTTGACACAATTTCTGGTACCTAGTTTTTTGTATTTTCCCTCCAAGTAGAGGGACTTAAAATGTAGCATAGCCTTTCCCATTTATGATTTGCTTTTTTGGTCATTTCTCATCAAGTTTAATTTTAAAGCAGAGGCAAAACGTTTTTTTCAATTCACTGGTAAACCAGACCCCCATTTATTATACTCTTATGTACAGTTTTTGTCTACTTATTTTTATATCACGCTTAGTGTTTTCCACACAAATTTATATAGCCACAATGTGTAGAGTTTTGAAAAAATGGGTTCTGGGGGTTTTGGCAGCAGGATCCACAAAATGAATTTAACTTTTACCAAATCGATTTAGGACCGGCAACCCTGCCCTATGAGTAGCTGGTCCCTTCGAACCCAAATTTTGAATTATTTTGTTATATCAGCTAGTTTTTTCTGCATAGTTTAAATTTCCGAACAATTTTTTTTTAAATCATTTGTAAACCAATCCCCGAATTTTTGATTTTTTGTGGAATTTCCACTCTATGTTCAGGTGATCCATATATTGTACCGTCCACAGTTTTTCCTGCTGCCCTATCCCAAAATGGCATCGTTTTTCTCATAATTCATGATTAAATACCCTGACTTTACTTTTCCAAATGTCCTCCACAGTTTTTATGCATGCCTTCAAATGATTCCCCTCCCAATACAAATTCTGTGTCGTCTGCATAACTGGGAAAAGTTTATGCTCTACGTTTATTGAATTGTTTATTCCCGTGTTATATCTTATTTTCTCATATCATTGTATCTACTATTTTCAATGCCAAAAAACACGAACAGTTATGGTGAAAAGTGGATCCCCTTTGAACGACAACCCCTTTTTTAATACTAAAACCAATGAGATATTTGGACCATTAACAAATAACACACGAATTGATTGTTTCTATGAAAACATTTTCTACCCCATTTCATATTCTTTCGGAAAACCAAAAGCTTTTCAAAACTCTGAAGAGAAAAATCCCACTAACTGAATCAAACGCTTCCTCTAAATCTATGTTTTCAACAAAGCTTCGGGTAAGTTATGCTTCTCCTAAATAATCAATTGGTCATAAATTCATCTCATATTGGTCCCCTATATACTATTCCGATAAACCCTGTCTGGTCTCACTGATGAGATCCGGCAGACAACAGTTTTTTTTAAAGCGGTTAGCAAGCACAAGATCCACTTTTATAAATGATGTTTTAATAACGACATAGGTCTCCCAATTTCGTATATAATGCCTCTACATTTTTATCACCTTTGGGAATACACGTTATATTTCCTTGTTTTTTGTACGAACCAAAAAGGTCTGCCCTTTTATGAAACTAGCAATTCCAAAGCTCTGACCCAAGAGTAACCTATTTTTACTCCAAAAGCACTTAAAGAATTCCCTGCTTGTGAATCCATCTGTACCCGGCTTTTTTTGTTTTTCGTATTGATTTTAATGCACAACTAGGCCTCTTCCAGAGATATTTCCCTGCTAAGCTGTTAGTTTTCGTCAACATTTAAAATGGGGAAGATTATCTGTACAAGATCATTGATTTCACACTCATCAACCATTTACATGCTTGTACAAAGTCTCATAGAACTCTTGAACCTCAATTTATGAGTTTCATGCCTTTTCAGTAAGGTAATACCCATACCTATCTATCACATCTAGTCCCATGTTTTTGCTACACAAAATGTCCTTTTTTTCAAATAAACAAAAGATAGTTTTGTTAGCCCTTCTCCCCATCAAGCAATCCGACCTGGCTCTTTGCCTTAAGAGAACGCCTTCAATTCTTTCTTCCCTCTCGAAATACTTTTAACTCTCTCTTTTTTGCATCTATGACTCCGAATTTTCATCTTCATTTTGGTTTTTCAGGTCTTTCTAATTTTGTTTTGTATTTCTTGTTGTAGTCCTACAATTGCTCCCTCTTTCAATTTTGTTTTTCATGTCTTTCTAATTGTTTTTTTGATGTCCTTTGTTGGTTAGTACATGCACGCCTCTTCCAATTTTGTTTTCATGTCCTCTAATTGTGTTGTATGTTCTTTGTTGGTAGGACTGCTCCCTCTTTCATTTGTTTTTCATGCTTTTCTAATTGTTTGGATGTCTTGGTTGTAGTACATGCTCCTCTTCAATTTTGTTTTCATGTTTTTCTAATTGTTTTTTTTCTTATGTCTGTTGTTAGTACATTGCTCCTCTTCTTTTGTTTTTCTTTTTTTTTCATTGTGGCGTATGCAATTGTCCTTTGGACCAATTTTCATTAGAAAGAGTATAAAAATAAAATACTCAGGAATTGTAAATTGTAACTGAGACAAGAAATCTGTTTTCTATCTTTTCCTCTAATAAGGCGTAGCTGCCATATTCCTTGTTTAACGTTTTTTATTTCTTTCATTTTATTTTCCTCAAAAAACCCTTATCCTTTAGAAGAGATTGCCTTTGAAATTTCCAAAAGGTGTTTACGTGTTAAAGTTTTTATCAAACCTTAGTGTTTAAACAAAAAATCAATGAATGGGATTTCTGTTTTCTGTAACCCAGTCAATGTTCTACCAAGAATAAACATGGTCCCCTGAAATTAGGAAAAAATCTACTCGAGCCTGCTGCAATGGATTGTTTCTTCTCCCAAGTGAATCGTCCTCCTGTCTTCATTCATTTTAAATCTCTCCAGACATCGTTTAGCCCTAACTCAATCTATCATGTTTTATTTATCCATTTCTTTAGCTTTTGGATTGTTACACTGTTTGTACTTGTGGATAATCTCTTGATGATCGAAACGAAATGAAATCTCCTATTTTAATTCTATTAACGCTAATAATTTCCTTTTATTTTTTTCTGGTTAAAACAGTATGAGAACTCTGGTCATCCTCTGTTGGGACCCATAAATATTTACATAAGAAAGTCCATGTCTTTTTTTTATTTTCAGCTTGTCTATAACAATGACCATCATTACCCTTATACACATTTTAAAACTTTGAACTCAAAATTATTATTAAAGAGTATGGGCCCAACCCCTCTTGCTTAGAAGCAGAGCTTGAAATTCCCTCATTATCCCCATTTTCGGAAAGAATATAATTTTTTTTGCCATTTTTTATCTTCAAATGTGTTGTCCCCTTTTGCCCAAAAAAGACTGAGTGTTTTCTTATTTCCTTAATAATGGAATACATCTCGTCTCTTGTTGTTTGTTTGGGTTCAGAGGCCTTGCACTTAACAGAAACAAACTGGATATAACTACTGTCCCATAACATTGCGTTAATCTTATATGTGACAATAAGTTTCTAACCCCACTATTATATGAAGAACATGCATACAGTAAATCCGGTTGACACAGTAACCAACGCATGAACATGCCAGGATATTAGCCACAAGCATCAAACTATAACTCCTTTCCTGCAAAACCATGTCAACAGTTTAGAGGGGGGAACATTATAGAAAACATCCACCCAATTCACCAACCCCAAAAAATATATATATATAAGTAACAGTGGACAAACCAATTCTCCAATACAAAATATATATATATTAAATATAATAAATAACAAACAGTGACGAACACAAACTCTCACCACTAAAAATAATATATAATAATAACACAGTGGCAAACACAATCTCACAATAAAAAAAATATTATATTATAATAACAGTTGACAAACACCAAATCTCACCAATACAAATTAATATTTGTTTTTTTTTTTTTAACAAAAGAAACAAAGAAATATTCTTCCGACGATCCCTGGCAAAAACAAGGAGCACACGACTCAAGTTTCAAAAAAAAGTAATTCTACAATGAACTGTCCAAGAAAGAAAAGCAAGAAGAGCGTGCATGTCAACTTTTACAAAAATCGCTACCCAGCTTCAACCCCCCCCTCCACAATTCCGTGCGACACATGACGGCAATCCTAAAACGGAGGCTCATGCACCACACGTTATGTTGGAAAAGAGAGCACGCAGGTCCCAACTTTTGTTTCCTTGTCCTCCCCCATCGCCCCCACCCTCTTTTAAAAAAAAAAAATAAAAAATAACAAAAGCCTGGCTGAAATTGCGTTTGCAATATATTGTTTTTAAATTCTATTTTTTTGTCAACGCTACACTACTCTATATTCCTTGCGCCCACACACACATCACACACACACACCACACACACACACACACAACCACATCATGCGTGCCCGTTTATACTATGTAAAAGTAAGAGGAGAGAAAAAAAAAGACTATGCCCCTCCTTTTTTTTACTTTATAAAACATAAATAATTAATAATCGTAGACAAAAACCGAAGCGTGGAGAGTCAAAACAAGGGAGTCAATAAGGGATCACCAACATTTCCCATTCAACCTCTCATTATACCAACACTACCAAATGTGACAAGTGCTGTCAAACATTTAACCAGTGGAAACGCGTAAGGTCCATTCACATGACATAAACAGTTCAGAATCCCATTTGAGGATTTAATCAAACATTTTTTCCCAAAATTAAAACGAAAGTCAAACAATCAACATCTCACAATTCTTCGCAGCCAACCGCACCAGTTTCGTATTTTCATACAATGCAAACCATTCCGAATAGGAAATTGTGTAAAGCAGATGAGCTGTATAAAGGCCCCCAAAGGCCAATTAAACAATCACAAAGGTGTTTTTGATGCTCGTACCTTTTCCTCACACACCTCGTCTAGGCTCATAATCACTATATTACAATCATCTACACTATATCGATTGGCCTTGGAGCCAAAATGGCCATCCCCAGACAGCCCCACCGACGCACCACCGGAACCCATCACAAAAAACCACACTTCCATCCAAACATGACTGCATTAAAGTGGCCCTTGCTTTCTAAATCTAAATGTTTTATTTATAAACTGTTAATCTTACTTTTTTGTAACAAATTTTATATGTTGTTTTTTTTGTGCTGTGAGTGTGAAGTGCGCACAACACCGCGGGTTGCGCATGTGTGCGTTTTGTCTGTGTGTGTGTGTGTGGTGTCAGGCAATGGAAAGTGGGGGGGCAAAGTGGTTTCAAATGGGTCCAGGTTCCGCAGAAAATTCATAAATTCAATAAATGCTGGAAATTTTGTTCACTGTTTTCATCATTTTCAATTCAATGCATTTTTTAATTTTGTTTCAACAGTTTTCGCAGATTTTTTCCTTTGCGAGGTCTATCCATGCCCCTGGTGTGTGTTTGTGTGTGGTTGTTGTGAATTATTGCTTTTAAAAAAGATTTGGTTTGTTCAAATAGTTACTTAAGACATGTGGTTTCTTTCCATTTCCAGTCATTATGTTTTTTTATAATTTCTGTTTCTTACCTTTTCGTTTCGCCGTTGGTAATTTTTCTTATCTAATGCACCCACTTGGCAATTAAGGTCCTGTAAAAAGCTATTGTCCAATAAAAACGTCCCCCATCTCCCTCTGTCTCTCTCGTCATCTCTCTCTCCTTTTCTCTCATCCTCTTCTGTTCTGCCTATCTAATTTTTTTTTCTCTATCTTCTCTCTCTGTATCTCTCTTCTCTCTCTCCTTGCCTTCCTTCTCCCATCTCTCCTCTCTCTCTCTTTTCTCTCTCGCTCGTCTCTCTTCCCCTCTCTCTCTCTCTCACCCCCCCCCCCCCCTCTCTCTCTGACAGAGACACACTTCTTCTTCGCCTTAGGCACCAACTTCATCAAGTTGAAGATTCTGCTGCACTTTAGTGTTAAGTTACTAAACAAGAATACGAAACTAGTAATAGAGTCAGTGTCCAGAAAGCATTCTGCATAACAGGCGAAGCTGCAATTCTGCATAGAAGTGGAAGACAGAGAGCTAAGTAAAAGAGAGAGAGGGTCCCCATTACAATTGTTGCAAATCCTTCTGGTTTGAAGAACCCGGGTTTACATTATTTTTAGGCCCGCCCTCACCATTCACCTCACCATCCGTCTGTCCGGCCTATAATCACTCTCTCCTTCAGTCTCTCTCCTCTCAGTCCCTCTCTCCTCTCATCCTCTCTCCTCTTCAGTCCTCTCTCCTCTCCGTCCGCTCCTCCCTCTCAGTCCTCTCCTCTCTCTCTCAGTCTCTCTCCTCTCAGTCTCTCTCCTCTCAGTCTCTCTCCTCTCAGTCTCTCGTAATCTCAGTCTCCCTCTCTCCTCCTCATTCCCTCTCCTCTCACTCTCTCTCTCTCTCTCAGCTGTCTCTGTGTCTCTCTCTCTCTCAGTCCCCTCCTCCTTCCTCTCAGTCTCTCTCCCTCTTCTTCTCTCTTCGTCCTCCATCTCCATCACCTACTCTATCATCACTCTCACTCGCTCTCATCCTCTCTCCGCACGACTCTCCTCTCCTCCTCTCTCATCCACTTCTTCTCCTCTGTGACATTCGTGTGTCTACCCTCTTCTCTCTTTTCTATCTGCTCTCTCCACTCCTCTCAGTCTCTCCTTCCTCTCCTTCTTTCTCGCCCTATCCCATCCTTCTCTCATTATTCGTGTGCCTCTTGTTGTTCTTGTTCCTGGTTCTCCTCTCTCTCTCGTCTCTCTCTCCTCTTCCTCTCTCTCTCCTCCTCTCTCCCTTCTCCTGCCCATCCCCCCTCCCTCCCCTCTCCTCTTCTCTCACACACAGAAAACACACTTCTTCTTCGCCCTTAGGTCAGCCAACTTCAATCAAGTTAAGATTCTGCATGACAACATACGGCTGACGGACGGATTGACGCAGTGGACTGCATGGGAAGACAGATAGTAAAAAAATAAAATCGGGATGACGGCATAGACAATGTGTGTCACTTACTTAGTTTTGGAAAAGGATATATGGGGTGACGCGAGGAGAGAGCTGAGAGAGGACGGATATAACTAGACGGCTTGAGAGAGAGAGAGAGAGAGAGAAGAAAAGAGAGAGAGAGAGAGAGAGACTGTCAAGGTGTTGGTTTTTGAACTAAGTAATATCGGGGGGAGGGTTTGTGTCAGATCTAGCTGTCCTTCCGTTTTTCTTTCCATTAAACAACCGGAATCCTTACTGTGTGAGTGGCGACTGAAGAGAAATGTAGTCATTTTGGTTGAAGGACCACTGCAAGGATGAACATTTTAAATTTTTCCTCTCTCTCGCTCTCTTCGGATCTCTCGTCTCCTCTCCTCTCGTCCCCTCTCGCTCGTGGGTGTGTAAGATTTGTAATTTCGCGTGGGTCGCGTTTCCTCCTTTCTACGCACGTAGACCCACACACACAACACAGTAACACATGAACGCGCGCGAGCAAATGCACGCACCACAAACCTGCATGCGCATTTATTGCGGGCAATACCTGATTTGTTGTTGGTTTTTTTAATTGCCTGCGGCGGCGATCGTCCTTTTTTCCTCTGTTTTCACATACGCAAAGATTTTTAGAACATGGCAAAACGCAAAAGCACGGCCTGGAACATCGACTTTCTTACGCCACTCATAATTATACACACGCCATCGGTCTCTTCTTGCAACCATGTTGATCGTAGGGGGCACTACCTCCACAGAATTCGGATCGCTTGTGAAGCTGAGCTGAATCTTCGCACGATCGTTTGAAGACTTCACTGAGCCACGAGAGACGTAAGCTTTCACGGGGAAGAAGAAGTCTTTCCGCCGATAGGTTAGGGTCGTTTTAAACTGAAATTCGTTCAAAACTTAGGTTACACTGCAGATTGAATGCGCAGGCACGGGAAAGGGCTTGAAGTTACCTGCCTTGATTTTTTTTTTTCCTCTGTTCCCGTACCAGTTTAGACTTTTTCTGACATGAGGCCCTCAGAATCGGATTGGCCTTTTGGCCGAATCAGAACAGGACTTTCTAGTTTCTCTCAATCGGATACGGAAACGGAATTTTCGCTACTGTTTGTTTTTCTCTCAATTCGGAACCTACTTTTGCTCCTAAATTTTCAATCGGATTTTCCCGATCTGATCGGACTCTGGCACCCCTGACTACACATACATACACACACACACGCACGCACGGGCAAGCACACACACACGACCACACACTCACCCAGACACACACCGCACACACAACTTCCAGACCACACACACGCACACCCACACCCCAGTCCTACCTGATGTTATGGTGTTCCAAAAAACAATGGGCTTTTTTGGTTTCCCAGAGGCCGGGCAAAACAGCCTCCATACCCCTTACACAACAATCATTTGCATATGGTTAAGCTATGCTCCATGACCCTGACACACATCATTCGCATATGTTAAGTTTTATGCTCCATGAATGCACCCTGACATACATCATTTGCATATGGTTTTAGCCATGCTTCCATGACCCTGACACACATCAGGTCGCAGATGGTTAGTATGCTCCATGCCTGACCCCTGGAACATACATCATTTCCATTATCGTTAGTTTAGGCTCCACGACTGACCCCTGACCCACCATTATCATAGTGTTAATTATGCCCCAAGGCCCCTGACATACATCATTTGCATATTGTTGTCAGTTTGCTCACGACCTGCACCCCTGACACACACCATTATCATATTGTTTTAATTATGCCCCCAAGGTGCCCCTGACATTAACATCATTGGCAATATTGTTTAGTTATGCCTTCCACCGACCGACCCCTGACACCACACATTATCATATTGCTTATATGCCCCCAATGCCCCCTAACATACATCATTGCCATATTTTTAGTTATGCTCCAAGACTGACCCCCGGACACACACCATTTCCGCATATTGTTAATTTATGCCCCAAGGCCCCCTGACATACATTATTTTGCATATTGTTTTAGTTTATGCTCCATGAACTGACCCCTGGCAACCACACCATTTTGCCTATTGTTAATTATTCTCAAGCCCCCTGACATATCATTATAGCATATGTTATTTTTTTATATTCCTTGACACCTGACACGCAACCAATTGTATGTTGGTTAACTATGCTCATGACCCCTGACCACACATCATGTCATATTGTTTTAGTTATGCTCCTGACCCCGGAAACACACCATTCGCATATTGGTTTTAAGAGGGTTTGTCATGGTCCAGAATCTTGCCTCTCCTCCATTTACATCATTCCACTGAATCGCTCTTACCTATCTAGCCCCCTCCTTCTTCCCCTCCAACCCCAATTCTCCCCCTCCCCTTAGCCTCCCAAATATATAAAGCCCCCCACCCCCCCGTCAGGGCAGGGCAAAAGGCAGGGTCCCATTGTATTACAACGGTTAGGGTTAACCTAAACCCCCACACCGCTGCCAAAAGGATTGCTTTGCAACCACGACAGTCCGCCCAAGATTAGTGTATTAAAAAAAAAAGAGGCCATTAATTTTCCAGAAAATAGCCCCCATCATGAAAATGGAACGGGAAAAGAGAAGAATCCATAACAACGGCCAACAACAAGCCCACACATTGCGCACGCACTGGGGGTTATTCCTTTCTTTTTCACTCTTTTGCCTCTTCTTCTTTTGCTAGTCTTCTCCCCATTTTCAAATGGCTTCCATCCTATCCATACACGAAAAGGACGGAGGGAGGAATGCAAATATCATTTCTGGGAATACAGAACCGCACTTATGATGATTGGGTCCTGCCTTCCGTTTTTCCCCCAATTCCGTCGAACATTAAAATGGAATCGGATTTGTCTAGGAAAACAGTATCCCCCCCACACACACATAATTTTTTTGCTTGATACTCCTCTTCTCTCTCTCCTGTCTCTCCCCCAAAATGTATTGCAATTCGATTTGACCATGAAACCTTTTGTCACACCCTTATTCCCCCCTCCTTTTGCTTGTAGTGAATGATTCTTTCCTCCATGGTTTCTCTTGCCTGTTTGCATGCTTTTGCATAGTCCCCCCACATACATCCTTTTTCGTTCATACCTCATCGAGTGCTTCCCTCCGTTTGTTCTCCTGCCACATGCTGCACACTTTCCACTACACCCTTTTTCTTTCTCACCTCTCGAGTGCTTCCTCCGTTGTTCTCCTGCACATGCTGCAACCTCCACATACACCCCTTTTCTTTTCTCCCGCTCCTCGAGTGCTTCCTCCATTGCGGCCGTGTCCCAAACAGAGGGGGAGGATGTAGCTTTTGCTGGAGCGTGTGGCGTCGCCCAAACTGGGGTAATCTTGAGGTGAGGTGTTTGCTTCCCGCTTTCATGACTCCTAAGACCCACCACGCCGATAGGTAGTTTTTCCCTCTCTTAATCAGAAAAATATCTTAACCCTTCCAAGACTTCATTGCCTTCTACCGAACATCAGGACTGGCCTGAAAAAAACAAAAAAAACAAATAAGAAACGCTACCAAAACTCACCACTGTGTCATTGATTCAGTTTTTTGACAACATTACTCGGTTGATCCAAGTTTATTTTTCGCTTGGTCCTAGTTCCGGCAAAAGTGCAAGTAGGCGCTAAGCGGGTGGCTCCGCGTTAACGGACCACGATTTTTTACCGGGCGCTAGCGTCCGCTCACAGTGGCTAAATGGGTTAATACTATCAACGGTTTTAGTGAAAACATATTGGAGTATTTTCCTGAGGCTCTTATAGTACCTTTTAACTTTTCCACATTAACAAAGTGTAAACAGAAGTACCCAACATAAGTGAAAACAAAAGTTGGTAAGAGTAATAAGGAAGTAATCGAAAAACTGATTTGGATTGGCAAAAAAAACCATGGATTTTTTAGACCACCTTTTAGACCCAGAAATGCTGTTCCGAGAATACTTCAGAATTAGGCCTCTGACTGGGCGTTCTGTTCCGAGCACTCGGGATCCCAGAATTCCGTCCCGATGAGCAGGACATGAAAGTGGATGAACGAATCAAAAAGGAAGGAGATTTTTTTCACCAGGAAAATCCTTCCACCCCGGAATTTTTTCACACCTAAACGTCGGAAGTTTTTGTTGAGGCGGGGTGTGGTGGGCCAGAACCCGTTCCCCAAAAATTTTTTCAAGCACAACATCTTTTTCCGACATTAAGAGGATTTTTTTTCAGCCGAGAAAAATCCTTGCCCCGATTTTTCACCTAACGTCCCAAAGTGTTTGGTTGAGTGGGGGGGGGGGGGGGGGAAGCATTCCCCAACAAAGTTTTCCCAACCCACCTTTCCCACCTAGCTCACGTCACAAGTTTTGTTCGCAGGGGATATAATCTATTCCGAAATGTGGTCGGACACAAATATCCTTCCACCACCACATTGTTCGCCTAACATCGCTACTTTTGTTTTTTGAGCGGGAGCTACTTCATTTCGTCTTTCCTTCGCAAAATCAAGCGAGTGGAGCTAAAGCGAACTTCCGGTTAACCGTTTTGAGATCGCAAATCAGACTTATAGAATAATAAGAAATAACGGCAAGATCGTCCCCTTTACGCAGAATGTTTTTTCCGCGGAGTTTGAAAAATTTCCGCTGATTTTCCTCCCGCGAAACCGGATTCTTTCATGCTGCTGAGTTTTCGATTTCTTACCAGCGAGAGAGGGAAAACGTGTAAAAAGGCTGATTTTCAACACAGTGGGGTCTTTAAAGAGCGTGTACTGGCATGAAACTTTCCCTGTCTGGGTGATGGTTTTCATAGTTAACGCTATGTCTGCAACCACTGCTTCAGTCCCGTCATGGGGCTCACATACACACCACACACACACACCCAACTCCGTGCCACACACACAAACATGCACACCACACACTCACCGGAAAATCGAACTTCCTGTAATACTGTGTTCCCCACCACCTGAAATAAGGCAATGAGTCTATTTTGTGTCTCTCACTCGCAACACACAAAATTAATATTAATATACTGTAAGCATAACACGGACATGAAATTGTTATCAACGTTGAAAATGTACCTACCAGTCCAGTAATTACTATATTTAGTGACCCAGCACCACGAACAGGAACATAGACATCAACTAAACCGTTCTGAAAAACCTATGCCTTTGAAAACTTCAGACCAATTGTATTATAATGAATACAAGACCATTCTTTGTTATTCTTTCAATCGAGAGTTTAAGAGCATAAAAAGTTAGTAAGGTGAGCGTCATGAGCGTCAGCCATTTTGAGAAAAGTCTAAAGTCCCACCTAGCTGAAGAAAAATTCATTAACCACTCGTTTTTAAACCACTATAAGACCAATTTGAGAAGACCATGTTTTTAAAGATTTTGTCCCTTTATTAATATAAAAAATAAAGATGTTTAGAGATACGAAATACCTATACTCAAAATTGACCCAAAAAAGAGATTTTTTGACTTTTCAGGCCGTTAATGTGAGAAGCTATCTGAGCGACGCATGTCCCCTTTTTTTGGTGGTGCTGGTCACGCATGAAAACCATTGTTTCAACCTCTTTCACTTCCTCTGTTGCCATGCATTTTTAATAAACGTGCTTTCCCTTGTACAAGTATCTTTTGGACACATTCTGAATTCAACTCTCTACTTTATAGAAAGGAAACACACAACAAAAAAAGATTATCATGAATAACCACGAAAATTGGTGGAAGTGAAGTAAAATGATGTAGATTATTTTTTAATTTTGTTAATCAATATTCCAAGATATGGTTTATTTTTCTTGAGAGGAACAAAACAGATCATTGTTTTCACACAGAAGGGCTGGTCACTATAAATTTATTTTTTCATTCTGAAGAAGGGAAAAACATAGAAAATTGGCAACTGATTGTAATTCTTATGGTTTCAAATAAATTAAAGTATACATGTGTACAGCTCTGATACTGTACAAATAGTGTGACAGTACGACTAAATTTTAAAATCAAAATACATGGTTTAAAATTTTATGTTGGTTGAAGACTGGCCTTCTCTTCTGGTTTTCAAAGTGATTTTTAGGAGCAAAGAACATTTGTGGGTTTTACTTTTATGGAACGAATTGAAATTCCAGATGTCACTAAACTTTCCTGCTCATAACTTGGTTTTCCCTAATGGATGCATAAATATGGCCAAGTTTTTTGAAGTGCACAGATCAAATGACTGTTTTGCATGTTTTTAAGGATATTTCAAACCATCCCAATTGACAAACTTATTATGAAGGTTTTTTACACCTTAAATATCTGAACATATGAAAAATTGGGAAACACCGTTTTTATGAGCAGAAGATTCCAGTAACTACCTTTTCATTTTC
>JAGGCT020000035.1:2044078-2066578 GCA_017654935.2 Phymorhynchus buccinoides
GAGGAGAGAGAGTAGAGAGAGAGTATCATTGTTATCTAATGTTCCGTGCAACACTAAAATCAGAAGATAAGTATGTCACACTATGTACCAATATAGTAGGGCGTACTAATATTTATATGTTCTCGATTTCGCTGTGTATGATACTTTACCCTTTGAATGATATGATACACACACACACCACAGACACTATTCAGTCAGTGTCCCAATTTTAGCCCACTGCCATGCTCCGAAACCCTGCTAGGTTCATCACAATCTTCAGCCACTTGCTGCGGTGCCCCCCTCTCCTCGCCCAAAACACCTAGAAGAAAGTGACGTACATGAAGGACCCCGTCGCCCCCCCGGCGAATCCCCCGCCACAGTGCGAACAGCTCTTCCACTTTACCGGAAGTGACGCCCATAACCAATGGCGACCCTCCACGGGCGCCATCAGAGCGAGCGAAGAGAAAGGTAGGTTTGCCGGGAGGAGAAGATGGGTGGGGAGATTACCGTGCTAGCTCAGGCCAGAGAGACGCCACGATGGTCCTTGTTGATGCGCTGGCGACGGTCATGGTCCCGATGTCGCCCGCTGTTTCCTGCAGGCCCACGGCCCGCCGTCGAAGATGGGTGTGGAAGGACAGGGCCAGGAAGATGGTGATAGCCGCACCCTGGTGGGAACGGTGAGCGCTACCATGGTGGTCACCTCCGTACAAGATGCTCTCTGCTCCCCGGCTCCCGGCTCGGGTGACACAGCTGCTGTTCATGGAAGTTGAAGCGGGGCTGTGGTTGAGTCAGAGAAAGAGATTCAGACTGTAGTTGACGGAGCTTGGTGTACCTGTCAAGGCTCTGGGGATTCAAGTTTGAAGAGTTTCTGCAGTTCCTTGCTCGTGAGCTCCAAGGCGTCGTTGTCCAGTCCAATATTGTTCAGTACCAACCTCTTCGGGATTCTCCGGCATCGTGTCCGTGAGATTATTGGCTCTGTCCTTTAGAACACGATGAGCGAATCTCCCACGAACGCTACGCTGAGAATGCCCACGGCTTGGCCAATGGAAGAACGGGTACTCGGAGTCACAGCCAGACCAATTCTCTATAGTCTTCGTACTCCTCAAAGCCTTCCCCAGAAGTTCAGGAGGCACTTAAGCCAGATACACCGTACAGAAAACAGTTGAGGAGAGAGTAATGGTTTGACCTCTTGCGGGGACATTCCGACCCTGACACTGGGAGAACGAAGGATTGCACTGACCCGGTTCAGCATTTGGTCAAGAAGAAGATGACCAGACTGATCCCTTTCGGAGCAGTGGTGTTCTGTTGGGTTTCCTTCCTAATCTTAAAACCTGCTGAACTAATTATGGTTTTTTTGTAAGCTTCAAAGATTCATATACAGGGACCTGGAAGAAAATAAACTGGTCAATTCCTTCTTGTTGTTTTTGTGTAGGCCATGTAGTTACTTATTTATTTATTGCGTTCCTCCGAGTAACGCGCACATTAAAGTCTTTGCAAAACGTTCTTGTTGAAAATACGCGTTTGTACTTGCTCTTATGGGTGTGTGTTTCTTCATTTGTCATCACAGTAAGCCAAAGCACTTTTCAACTTTTCTATTGAGCAACACAAACACAAATTGTTTTAGGTTGACTGAATTGGTCCGACATTCCCCCCACAAGCATTATTGAATTCCTAACACATGTTGTTTTTATTTTTGTCTCCGTTAACAAAGTGCAGTCATGCACAGTAGAGGAGAATAGATTTGTTTTCAAACTCAGGCACTTTGTCTTCGAGAGTCACTTTGGTGTAGACAACTTTGAAGATGTCTATTAGGTTGTTTTCATGATGGTGAGTTTTGTCACAAATTTAGCTTTTTTTCATAGGGCTCAACGTATACTAGATAACTAATAATTATCAAACGTTAGCAGTTTTTAAACTGCTTTGGAAACTATCAAATGGTCATCTACACACTGACCCACACTAATAACTGATAACAGCTGAGTCACTTATCTCCACGCCATACAGCATTAGACTCATTGTGAATCCGTTTCACACACAGTTTATTCGATTTAAAAGTTGTACTTGTTATGGGTGTGCGAACCGGTTTTACACAAGATCTATTGTTTTAAAAAGGAGATATGGCCTCCAAGAAGCAGCTAAGAATACCAGAGAGAGATTCAATCGTCTCAAGGTGACGAACCAATGGACTTGCTGAAGTATGATTTGCTGAACAGAATGATCGTCTTTATAAAGCGTAATCATTCAAGTAGGCTAGCAATGATGATCAAACATCAACATAAGTTAACAAACATACGGACGCTACAGTATTTTTTCAAGACTTCCTAGTGTTGAGAATGTTGAAATATTGCATTAGCCACTCGGATTATGATCGTGGTAGATTATAATATTCTATAAATAGTTGACACATCCTTTTTACGTCAGATCTGACGTCATAGAGAGCACATGTTGAGAGAAACTGGCAGCCATTTGTGAATTGAGATTGCAGAATAAAACAAGAGCCTCGTCTTTATTTTGGTGTTGCCTGACTCCTTCTTGAGTAGAATGCTGTTCTTGATTGTGTCAGAAAACGGCAAAATTATACTCCGTGGAACCCCAAGCTGCTGCTATGTGCACGTAGGTAAAGCTGTTGCATTGTTACATGAACTGATTTGACCGGACGTTTGTTCAATAGTTTTGTTTTCTGCTGCCGCGACACGTAAAAGCTGCGTCGTTTTGTTGAGTGCTGCAGTTTGGTGTCCCAGTGGTAAGACTTTGCAGGGGGAAAAAAAAATTATTTTGCTTTGCGCAACCAGACCTTTATCCTTTTGAAGGAATGTTTGCTGAAAATTGGAAGACTTAAAGCCTCGTGCGTTCCCTTGCTTGAGTAGCCTGCTCTGTCTGGGACCCATGCACTGAGGAGAACATTGGCAATTTGGAGGCGGTCCACGTAGGGGCAGCACGATTTTGTGACCATCAGTAACAGTCCTACATCAAGTGTGATCTCGCATGATCGAGACCTGGCTGGAATCACTGAGAGCAAACGGCAGAGGACCAGGATCTCCATGATGCACAAAATAAGCACTGGCGCTGTGCACTGCCACTCTGCAAAGCCCTGGTGCCTCTTCCTCTCGGCAGGAGTGACACCACCCTGCAGTTCAGCGAATCCAGTGCCGCACTAAGTACAGGTCAAACTCGTTCCTCCCAAGGACCATCATGGAGTGGAACGAACTGCGGCAGGATTCCATCAAAGTCTTCACTGCTGATGTGCGTGGCACGTTGGGACTGCAGGCTGACCAGTAGCTCATCAGTCTTGCCCCCCCCCCTCCCTTCCGCCGTCCTTGCTTCTCCCTTATCCACTCCAATCCCTATTTTTTGTTGTCCCACATCAACTGCCAAAACTGAAATTTGAACACCACCTGAACCCCTCTTTTTCAGTCTTTTTTTTCAAAAGGAACCAGAATGGTCAGCTCATTGACCGTATACATAGGTCCATCCGGCAGAAGAAGAAGAAGAAGCCGACGCGACGAATGAATTTGACATTTTCGATACAGGCTGCTTATGGTGGACAAAGATGAACGTACAAAGGCTTACATCCTACTCAATCTAGCTGGCAGAGAGGCCATTGAAAAAGAAAAGACTTTTACCTATGCTGGTGAAGTGAGAAGGAGAAGAAACGCTGCTGGCAACGTTGTGCAGGCTGCTGAATGCCATGAAAACCTTAAAGTGTTGAAAGCCAAGTTTAAAGAACTCTGCAATCCTCTCACAAATGTCATCATTGAAAGACACACATTCAACACAAGAGTTCAGCAGAACCTATGCAGAGCTTTCTCACATCGCTCAAAAAGCTCCACCTATTCCCCCCTGAATTTTAGCTGACAGTTGTGAATGTGGGCCCTTGAAAGACTCGCTCATCCATGATCTCATTGTCTGTGGAGTGTCATCACACACCCTGAGAAAGCAAATGCTGAAAGAAAGAGAGGTAACTCTTCCCACAGCCATCCAGATGTGCCAAATTCATGAGCCAGCAGAAACTCACTGTACACAGGTGACACAGCAAGAAAAGAGCCCACAGGTGACAGAACAAAGCGCAGTTAATGCCATTCGGAATTCACCAGCACAAAAAGACAAACCCTGCATATATTGTGGGAGGCTGCACCCAAGGAAGAAAAAACTTTGCCCAGCATTTGGCAAGAAATGCTCAGCCTGTTCTAAGCCAAACCATTTCGCCAAAGTCTGCAAAACTACAAGCAGGAGAATGCCTGGGACGATCAACGCTGTTAATGTTGATGAACCTGAGACAGCTTTTAAAATAGAAGCTCTGACACAGACTTCACTGCGTGATGAAATTCATTGCACAGCATACATCAACACACACGATGTCAGGTTTAAGATTGACACTGGTGCTAAATGTGACTGAGTTAATTAAAGTAGTCTACTCGTCACTAATTATTCAGAGCATAGTCTACTCATCACAAATTATTCACGAACAAGCACGACGATCTACAATTGCTCTATTATTGTAGGGAAATCCCTATGGTTACACCATGTCAGGCTGTCAGCAGACCGAATTAATTGCGCTTGTCTCCTTTTATCATTTAGTCACGCGGACCTTGTTCAAAGTCCAAATCCGCAAACAGGTTGTTACGCGCCCTTCGTTCAAACGATGGCGGGCTTTCAATTCACACATTCTACAGTCCCTGTTAATACACATATATTTTAGCCTCTCCCTTATTTTATTTTCATATTAATAAAATCTTTTATCATAGCTATGGAACTTATAAAGCTAATCATTTCCCTCTTTTCATCAGTACACCTAAACTGATCGGATACCAAGTATTTATAGTTCGTAGAGTTATTAACATTTTTAGATGCTTAGAACCCATTAAACTGGCTCTCAAAATACAAGGTCTCCGCCTAAATACATAGTCGATCGCCCTATCTTTTAATGTTTCATTAGTTTTATAACGTCTTTATTTTATTTGTATTTAGATTGTAGCTGGAATATATTCGCGCCCCATGTTACTGTTTTTAATGTGTTCGTTCATGTGTTGCTTGGCCTAAAACCATTTGCAGATATATATTGTGTTATTCAACTGTAAACAAACACACAATATCGGTATTAATATTATATAAAACATAAGTAACAAGTCCGATTTCGGTCTGCAATTATGTGGACGCAGGCTTTGCAAAACGGACAGTGCAATCCTACCCTTTAGAGTATTTAGACCTAGTATAAATTCAAATTTGGCAACGGACCTGGTATATTCGTGTGTGTCAGCTTCGACTAAGTAGTGATAGATAGGTCGGAGACCTACCAGCCACTCACTCCTGCCCGTGATGTGTACAAAAGCCTAACTGCTTTGCTGATGCCTACAAATGTTTGAGCATTTTGATTCGCTGCTCATAGATGTAAAGTAATCTAAAGCCATCGTGTTATTGTTTATGCTTTTATTTCTACTTTAAATCAAAACTGTTGTTACTTACGTTGTTTAGCTTAATCTATCGATTCTAGCTTTGTCACTGTTATTACGTAGCCATAGGAACTGAAAAAAGCTTGTTGCTATTTCTACACGTCACAGAACCAAGCGCCGTAGTTGTTCAAGTTGTTGAGAGACTGAAAATTAGAAACATTCGAGATCGCTTCTGCTCACATCAGTCCTAAAACCCCACTCATGTGTGATGTTGCTTTTTTTACATGTATTGGCTCTCACTATATTCCATTCTTTGTCGCGGAAATACAACTGTATGCGTGTCTTGCCTACATTCATATTATATTGTTTAAAAGCCTATTTTGCTAATTTTCTTGCTACTAGTATTATTGATCTAAGCTTATGCCATACTATGTGTGTAGGCCTACTTTGCACTGTTTCAGCCAGAGGCCTACACTATTGTGTGTGGGATAGGGCCTTCTAATACGGACACACTCAGCTCATATCATTGCTACTGGTGTGCATCAGACCTAGTTAAGCCCACACAGGCCTATGTGCACTTATTCAGTCATTATGCTAATGTGTCGTTGCTTCACACAATGTGAGCAGCCATATGTGACATACTTTCTGCTTGTGTGATAGCTTATGAATTGTATGATTAGCTGTTGTGTTAATACTGATACTATAGTATTAATAAGGCATTCCCTTTGACTGAGTTTCTTGCTACTTCAACGATAAACTCTCAAAAGGCCTACATTTTTGGTCTTTAGTCAGTTTTCCACATAAAAAAAACTGATCTCTATTCCAGCTTACTTTGATGTGTATATCCTATTTTTTAGTAACTTAGCATATGATGAATGGTTGAGTGTTACAATACCCCCTTTTTTTGGGGTTTGGGGTTAAAGGTCACATAAACCTAAATGTTTGTGCAATGAGTTAAGCAAGCCATATTTTGTATCGTTTGCAGGATTTGTATTTGCTTGCACTGTCTTTCTTAGTTCTTCCTCACACCATAATATACCTAAGTAAAAGATAAAGTCAAAAACAACTGTTTATGGTTTCCTCTTTATGTTCCTGGCCTGCCTCGGTGTGTGCATAATCCACACCCTCCTAATACCTTATCCTGATCCCTCTGTCTTCCTTTGTCTCATTGCTGACTGTTATCCTGTTTTGTTTTGTCTGTTTGTCTGTTTGTTTGTCTGTCTGTCTGTCTGTCTGTCCTCTCTCTCCTCTTCTCTCTCTCTCTCTCTTGTCTCCTCTCCTCTCTCTTTCTCTCTCTTCTCACTCTGCTCTTCTCCACCTCCCTATGTGCTGATGTGCCACGATCCTTTTGAATGAAAACTCGCTTGTTAGAAACGAGAAGTAGAACAGATACTATATGACAACTTCGTTGTTAAGAAACGTAGTACGTATAACAGATCAAGTATGGAGTGATAAAGCCGAAAGCGCGACAGCCAATGCGGGTGTGTGTGTGTGTGTGTGCTGTCCGTGATGTGCGTTGTGCGTGGGTTGTCAGGTTTTTGCTTGGTGCCGTGTGTGTGTGTATGTAGTGGAGAGAGACAGAGAGAGAGAGGGGGGCGGTACGTGAGATGGTGAGAGGAGGAGACGAGAGATGAAACTTGGAAAGCTTAACTTACCGCAAGGGTTTTAGGTTTAGGCCTATTCTTCCACATCAATCAATCAAGAGAATGAGAGGAGAGAACAGAACAGACAGAGAAACAGGATGAGGGCCCGGCCGGAGGGAGGGCGAGACAGAGAATAATCCTAGAAGAGAGAACAAGAGACCGAAACTGTTGCAAGGACATAGAAAGGAGCGGGAGACGGAACAGAGTCCGTGAGATGGGACCTGGATGGACGAGGAGAGAGAGAGAGAGAGGGAGAGACAGAAACAGAAACAGACAGAAACAAAGACAAAGACAGAGACAGAAACAGAGAAAGACACAGACAGACAGGGGCGGAAGGGGGGGGACAATAGGGACGCACACTGGACAGAAAAGACACAGGAAAGGAATTAGAGCAGACGAGTTTAGAGCTAGGTTAGAGACGACAGAAAACGAGAGAGACAGCAAAGCCAGACAGACAGAAACATGAGAGAGAGTTCAAGGGGAGAAGCAGCTTTCCGCAGGGAGAGGGTGCGGCGGGAGGCTGGAAAATAAACATAGAAAAGAAAGAGTAGGGAATCATTTGATGGTCAGGTTTTCTCACGAGGGTTTGCTTCTTCACTGTTATGGAACCCTCAAGGACAACAACCAGTGTATCCCGACGGCTGGTGTTAAGCAATAGTGATCCGGGTTTGTATGTCGCACGTAGAATCACAGACCCTGGGGTTGCTTTTTCTACGGGGGTAGCTTTTCGCTGTAACAAGGCCCATGGCCAGGGCAATCATATTGTGGCCCGACCCTTGACTACCGTCCGTGGCATTTAGAAACATCATCATTCCGTCTCGACCACCATGGATACCGAATGGCGGATTATTTGTAAAAAATAAAGTTTTGGAAAACCCAACGTTCACGAGCTTATCTTGACTCCAAACGAAAACAAAGGTTGTTTCTTCTTGAATGATTATTGCATTTCTTCTTTCTGTTGTTACTTCCATCTGCTTCTTCTGCTTTTTCTCCCTTCTTCTTTCTCTTCTTCCTCCTCTTCTGCTTCCTGCTTTCTTCTTGCAGTCATGTCCATGATCAATCGTATTGGAGATAATATTATCGTGGTTTTGCCGGCGGGTTCTCTGCGATAATATACTATTCCTATATTTTTACTTTTTGTGTCTCTCCCTCCTTCCATCTTCTTATCTCATCCCGTTCTACCACTCCACCGGCCGTCCCCCCACCCCAACTATTCCCCCCGGCTCCCCCCCACCCCTGCCCCCCTACGCCCACCCCCCATCGGCATAAACACACACACAACCTGCGGCGAACGTACACGCCACATCGTACAACGGTCCAATGAGCTGGGAAAGAAAATGGACAATTAGCGGTGATTAGCGCGTATATGGTACCATCCCTAAAGTAACTCTCCGCTCTCCAACCCTTTCGTTCTGTCCCGCGCCGCGCGCTCTCGACAGAGTAGGAGTCCCAGTCAGTAGTAGTGGAGTGTTTCGTTGTAAAGTGTTTGTCGGGACGTGCATTCGATGAAATACGGCGAAATAGTAAATTGGCTCATATCGCGCGCGTTTATGAATCGATTGCTGTTGACACATTTTTGCACCAAGAGACTAGTCACTATCACCTGCCATAACACCTTCCAAATTTCGATACGCACGCGTTACAATGGTTTGGGTCTCGTTTTTTGCCGCATGGTTTGTGAAAAAGTCAAGCTGGCCGCATATCCGCGCGCGCTTTATAAATCGAGATTCGCTTCCAGTTTGGTCACACAGTATAGTCATTCGTCACCAGGCTCATCTATCTGCAAAGATGTGTTATTTTGAATGGCAGGTCAAATCCGTCCACGTAAATGCCGGAGATACTGACGGGCGCCCGAGATGCCGGTCTGGAATAACGCCGTTTCAGACAGCATTTCGCCAACACGCGCTCAAATGACACGGCCGCCTCGGTTGCCCCGTTTTGCCATTCGCGACGGTAGGGTCTTATCATTGATAGCAAATTTGAAGAGATTCTGTCGAAAAACGGCGGAGTTACAAGGCCCGTTTCATGTGTTCCACAAACACACAGAACACACACACCACAATCAGAACACACACACACACACACACACACCACACACACGGGCACAGTTGGCTTTAATTAATGGGGCTGGTACCCACTACGTTGTCGTCATAATCCGGCCCAACCCCAAGGAGCCAAGGAGAGCCATATTATGGGAGTCCGCCATCTTAGTCCTTACCTTTTTTTGAAAAATGCCAGATCGATCCTGCGTATTTGGCTGTTCCAATTCGAAGGGGTGGGAGGGGGGGGGGAAACTTTATCTAAACTGTATTTATAACATCTGATTGTTTTCTTTACACATTTAGATGACATTTTTCACTTTGATTACACACAAATAAGGACTAAGATGGAAACACTTCTGTTAGAAGGGTCGAGATGCGCACGCAGGTTGGGGGGAGCCATATTGATGGAAAGTGAAAATTGCGGAATAGCAAAGTGGAATTATTAACAACGGGTACCGATGACACTTTTACGTAGTAGTTCGGGCTATCCTGACACACTATAACTCAGAAACACGTCATACACTCGCATCATTACGGAGTGTTTATCAAACAAAAACAGCAAGCGCACACGTACAATTACAAGGCACCATCAGAGCTCAACATAAATCAAAGAACTCGAGTCAATGAGTAGATCACTAGATGTCAATTATTTTTTTGGGTGGCATCACACACCGTTCACACAGGCTCCGATCGTCACCGGGCACGTAGCGACATAGGCCTGGGCCGTGTGTTATTTTTAAATATCAGTCTTTGTTAAATGACAATAGACTATTTATATTTTGGTTATTTGTGGTTTCATAATTCAGCTTCACCATATGGTGTCATGACCATCCAGCATTCACCTTTCGCCATTTTCTGGTATTTTCCGGTATTTTCGAGCATTTTCCGGTGAATAGACACACCCGTATCTGCAGCCATGTTGATAGCAGCTTCCCATACTGTGTACTACTCAGCCTCGTTTTCGCCCGCGTGACCTTTGACCGCTTAGCTAATTAAGAAACGTGAATACGCCCTGGAAACGCAGAAGAAGAAGATGGGTAAAGGTCAAGATGTCCCACTAATCCTATCCCTAACCCTAGCCCTAAACATAAACCATACCTACCCCCCACCCTATCCGACTGAAAGACGCAACGAACCATACCTGTGACAAATCGCAGTGTACTGCAGTACATTATTGGGGGGTAGGGGATAGGTTTAGGGATAGGGTTTCACACAGATCAACATAAATCAAAGAACGCATATAAGTAGAGGTCAAGTATTGTCGGGATAGGGTTAGTATTCAAAAAAGGTGATTAGCTAAAAAATGTTCTATAAAATACAGCTTTACCTTTACCATAACGATGATATACAAACGTAATAGGCGATTTTGTGGGGTGTATGGTTTTAGTCACCTATGCATTTTGACACCTTGAGGTGCTGTTAGGTCTTACCTATGTAAGCTTACTTTCACACACAAGACTCATGCTCACGGGCGCACACACACACACACACACACGCCACACACACACCACCACACACCACACACACATATGTTTTACAAAGCGTGGAGGACGGGGTTAAAAAGCCCATGGGCGGGTACGAAGCCCACCCAAATTATCTCATTAAATAAAGAACATTTCAGTCACATTTTGGCCATGAGACGAGTGTTTAATGTTTAGCATTTTGTCTTCATGGGCAAATTTCACTGAAATTTTCTGTATTTCATGAGATAATTGACATAGGATTCTTACCCACCCATGTGCTTTTTACCCCGTCTTACACAATTGGGAACATCGTAAGGAGTGGTAGTGGTGGGAACTGCTTGTGAAGCATGGCTTTAAGCTGTGAGCCAAGTGCCCTATCTTTGCGTAAGCTCCAAGTGTCTTTGCTTTGACTCAGTGAAGTAATGAGAAGATAGGAGCACAACTGTTCCATTTTTGGATCTGTACACTGACATGGCACACGCATTTGAAAGAGAGTTAAGTAGGCCTATGCGTTTCATCTGTGCACATTATGTGTCTCTCATACACATGCACACACACACACACAATACAGTACACACCCCATGCGCAAGTCAAGCACGGCACGCCAAGGCACGCACACACATAAACACACCACACACCAGACACACGCACGCACGCCCGTACACATACACACACAACACAACAAACACACACCAACACGCCGAACACGAACACACACACAAACACAACACACACACTCAGTTATTTTAATCTCTGTGAAGGTGGTTTTGCACTGCGTCTCTCTTTATCACAAGCTTACAACCGCAGTGTGTCCCATTTCGAGATGAGACGATAAACCCATCCCGTAGGCCCGTGAGCCCATGCACTTAGCACACACTCAAATCCCCACCCAGTGTCAACGAAACAAGTTGTCACATTTCTGGTCAAAAATTTTGTACCCTCCCCCCTCGTACCCCACCCACAACTTTTTCCCCTTCCTCAATGTCGTCACAATAAAAATTGCCATGCAAAATAACAAAACACCATTGTCGGTGGCACGCCCTCTGACTTTGCGACGCTCCCCCCCCATTACCATGGTGGGAGCAGCCCGAATTTCACAGAGGACGCCTATGGCGCACAATACAATACCGACATACCTAATACACACCCACTACATGCAAACCCCCCCCCCCCCCCTTCCTTCTTCTCAGTTGGGCATACTCGAAACATACATAGAAGACCACAAAAAGATGTTCACATTAGGCCTATATGTTTATTGTCATATATGTAAATGTGAAACACATGTATACTCGCACGTGCGAGTATTCACCCACACCCACACCCACACATGCGCACGCATGCGCGCGCAAGCTAGCGCTTTTACACATAGCCTAAGCTGACACTATTTACAGGGGGGGGGAAAAACAGCTTCCCATACTGTGTACAAACACACCAACACACAACACACACCACACCAACACACGGCAATATACCTACTACACACACACACCACACACACACACACAGACGTGTGTCTGCAATGGTTGACTAATTCTCTGTGAGCACGCACATAATGCCACTATCATACTCTCTCTTTCCTTCCGCTTTCTCTCTTCTCCTCTCTCCCCAGTGTGTGTTTCACCCTTTCCTTGATTCTGGTCTCTTTTCGTTTATCATTTGTGGGGGGTAGGGGTAGGTTTAGGGATAGGGTTTCACAAGCTCAACATAAATCAAAGAACTCAATGAGTAGATGTCAATTATTTTAGGGATAGGGTTAGTATTCAAAAAAGGTTATTAGCTAAAAATGTTCCTAAAATACAGCTTTTACCTTTACCAGACGATGATCATAAAAACTTAATAAGCGATTTTGTGGGGTGTATTTTTTAGTCACCTATGCATTTTGACACCTTGAGGTGCTGTTAGGTCTACTTGTAAGCTTACTTTCACACACACACTCATGCGCAAGGGTGCGCACACTACAAGACACACACTACACACAGCCACATGTTTTGCACACGGTGAGACGCGTAAAAAGCCCATGGGCGGGTAAGAAGACCCATCCAGAGGACTCCCCCGGAATTACTCTCATGGAATGAAGCAAATTTCAGTCACATTTTTGCACCATGAGACGAGTGTTAATGTTTTAGCATTCGTCTCATGGGCAAATTTGACTGATTAATTTTCTTTATTTCATGAGATAATTGGCATGGGCTTCTACCCGCCCATGGGCTTTTTACCCCGTCTAAACACAATTGGGAACATCGGTAGGAGTGGTAGTGGTGGGAACGGCTTGTGAAGCATGGCTTTAAGCTGTGAGCCAAGTGCCCTATCTTTGCGTAAGCTCCAAGTGTCTTTGCTTTGACTCAATGAAGTAATGAGAAGATAGGAGCACAACTGTTCCATTTTTGGATCTGTACACTGACATGGCACACGCATTTGAAAGAGAGTTAAGTAGGCCTATGCGTTTCATCTGTGCACATTATGTGTCTCTCATACACATGCACACACACACACGCGCGCAGGACAACACATGCGCACGAAAGCACGCCCACGCACGCAGGCACGCACACACATACACACACACACACAGACAGACGGACTTCCCACGCACGGACACGATACACACTCACACACACACACACACACACACTCACACCCGCACATACACTATACACACAAACGACAAGACACACACACTTCAGTTATTTAATTCTCTCCGTGTTTTGCACTGCGTTCTTTTACACAAGCACGCATGCTGTCTTTCGGATGAGACGATAAATCGAAGTCCCGTGTGATGCTGCACGTAGTATACGTTAAACCCAGTGACAACCAAAAAGTTGTCATTTGTTCAAAATGCTACCCTCCCCCCTCCACCCCCTTTTCCTTCCTCATGTGTCACACAAAAATTGCATGCCAAATAAAAAAAAGTGGGTGGCGCGCCTCTGAGCTGCGACGCGCTTACCAGCTGGGAGCAACCCGAATTTCACAGAGGAGACTGCGCTCCGGTGGCAATGAAAGTACCTCATACCTAAATAACACTAATGCACGTGGGCATACTCGAACATACATAGAAGACCACAAAAAGATGTTCACCTTAGGCCTATATGTTTATTGTCCATATATGTAAATGTGAAACACATGTATACTGCGCATGTATGCGAGTATTCACCCACACCCACACCCACACATGCGCACGCATGCGCGCGCAAGCTAGCGCTTTTACACATAGCCTAAGCTGACACATTTACAGACACAGACACAAGTGACAAACACACACACACACACACACCCCAACACACACACCACACACACACACACACACACACACGTCACATAGCAGACGTGTGTGCAATGGTGTGCGCACGCACATATGCATACATACTCTCTCTTTCCTTCCCTTCTCTCTTCTCTCTCTCCCCTTTTGTTTCCCCTTTCTTGATCTGTCTTCTTTTCGTTTCTATTTGTTCCCACACCCTTTCTTTTTTTCTATTTATCCTTTGTTCTTTCACACAATAATTGTCTACAAATTCGTTAGAAGAATTTCACATGGCATTGTTTCTGCTTATTAGAACAAACATTTCACCTAAGGAAACAAAAACCGAACCAAAAGCAAATATTCATGAAAAATGTTCCAAGGCAAAAGAAAGGGGTAGAGAGGGGCGGGGTTGGGGAGAGAGATAGGAGAGAGAGAGAGAGAGGAGAGGGAGAGAGAGAGAGAGAGAGAGAGAGAGAGAGAAGAGAGACGAGAGATGGAGAGATGGGAGGGGGGGGGGGGGGCAAAAAGAGAGAATGCAAATGGTCAGTAAAACTCAGAAATATATTGACAGAGGGCAAGTTACAGAATGGATGGATGAAGAAATGGACGAATGACGAAACGAAGGGGAAAAATCAAAGCAATTCTCGTAAGAAAAGAGAGAGAGAGAGAGGAGAGAGAGAGAGGAGAGAGAGGGAGAGAGAGAGAGGAGAGAGAGAGAGAGAGAGAGATCATTGTTCTAATGTTCCGTGCACAACTAAAATCTAGAAGATAAGTATGTCACAACATATGTACCAATATAGTAATATAGTAGGACTACTAATAATTATATGTGCCGAGTTCGCTGTGTATGATACTTTACCCTTTGAATGATATGATACACACACACACACACAGACACTATCAGTCAGTGTCCCAGATTTTAGCCACTGCCATGGCTCCGAACCCTGTTAGGGTCATCACAATCTTCAGCACACTGCTGCGGTGCCCCAGCTCCTCGCCCAGCACCTCAAAGAAAGTGACGTACAGGAAGGACCCCGTCGCCACCCCCTGCAGAATACCCCCCGCCAGCAGGTGCGCACGCTCGTCCACGTGACCGGAAGTGACGCCCATACCAATGGCGACCCCCACGGGCGCCATCAGAGCGAAGACGAAGAGGAAGAGGAGAGGTTTGCCGGGAGGAGAAGATGGTGGGGAGAATGACCGTGCCAGCTCCAGGCCTAGAGAGACGGCCACGATGGTCTTGTGGATGCTGATGGCGACGGTCATGGTCCAGATGTCGCCCGCTGTCTCCTGCAGACCCACGGCCAGGCCGTCGAAGATGGTGTGGAAGGACAGGGCCAGGAAGATGGTGATGGCCACCACCCTGGTGTGACCGGTGAACCGCTCCGTGGTGGTCACCTCCGTACAAGATGCTCTTCTGCTCCCCTGGCTCCGCTCAGGGTGACCACAGCTGCTGTTCAAGGAAGTTGAAGCGGGGCTGTGGTTGGAGTCAGAGACAGAGATTGCAGACTGTAGGGGAGGACTTGGTGGACTGTCAAGGCTCTGGGGATTCACGTTTGAAGAGTTTCTCGCAGTGTCCTTGCTCGTGAGCTCCAAGGCGTCGTTGTCCAGTCCAATATTTTCAGTACCAACCTCTTCGGGATTCTCCGCATCGTGTCGTGAGTTCTTGGATCTGTCTTTAGAAAACACGATGGCGAATCTCTCCACGAACGCTACGCTGAAGAAGCCCACGGCTATGGCCAAATGGAAGAATGGGTACTCGGAGTCAAAGCCAGACAATTCTCTATAGTCTTCATACTCCTCAAAGCCTTCCACCAGAAGGTTCAGGAGGCACGTAGCCAGGAAGACACCGCCAGCGAAACAGTTGAGGAGAGAGATGATGGTTTGACCTCTTGCGGAGAACATCCGACTCTGACACTGGGAGAACAGAAGGATAGGCACTGACCCGGCCAGCATAGTGGTCAAGAAGAAGATGACCAGACTGATCCCTTTCTGAGCAGTGGTGTTCATGTTGGTTTCCTTCCTAATCTTAAAACACTGCTGAACTAAGGTATATGGTTTTTTTGTAAGCTTAAAAGATTCAATACAGGGACCTGGAAGAAATAAACTGTTCGATTCCTTGTTGTTGTTTTTGTGTAGACATGTATTTACTTATTTATTTATTGCGTTCCTCCGAGTAAGCGAACATTAAAGTCTTGCAAAACGTTCTGTTGAAAAATACGCGGTTGTGTGCTCTTATGGGTGTTTTTTTCTTCAATTTGTCATCAAAAGTAAAGCACAAAGCACTTTTCAACTTTTCTATTGAGAAACAACACAACACAAATTGTTATAGGTTGACTGGAATTTGTCCGACATTCACCCGCCACAGCATTCATTGAATCCTAACACATGTTGTTTTTATTTATTGTCTCCTTGCAAAAAGCAGTCATGCACAGTAGAATGAGAAGAGATTTGTTTCACACTCAAGCACTTTGTCATTCGAGAGTCAACTTTGGTGTAGACACTTTTGACATTATTGTTGTTTATCACTGTAGTTGAGTGTTTGTCACAAATTTAGCTTTTTTTCATAGGGCTAAACTTATACTAGATAACTAATAAATTATCAAACGTTAGCAGTTTTGTAAAACTGCTTTGGAAACTATCAAATGGTTATCTAACACACTGACCCACACTAATAACTGATAAACAAACTGAATCACTTATCTCCACGCCACAACACAATTAGACTAATTGTGAATCAGTTTCAGCCACACAGTTTATCGATTTTATAAAGTTGTAACTAGTTATGGGTGGTGCGAACCGTTTTACACGAAGACCTATTGTTTAAAGGAGATATGACCTCCAAGAAAGCAGCTAGAGAATACCAGAGAGAAAATCAATCGTCTCAAGATTGAAGAACCAATGGACTGCTGAAGGTTGAAATGTTGCATGAACCACGAAGTGATTGTCTTTTATAAAAGCGTAATCAAGTAGGCCTAGGCCAATGATGATCAAACATCAACAGAAGATTAAACAACGTACGAACGCTACAAGTTTTTTCAAGGACTTCCTAGTTTTGAGAAGGTTGAAATATTGCATGCACCAGGATATGATCGTGGTAGATTAACATATTCTATAAATAGTTGACACATCCTGTTTACGTCAGATCTTGACGTCATGGAGAGCACATGTTGAGAGAACACTGGCAGCCATTGTGAATTGAGATTGCAGAATAAAACAAGAGCCTCGTCTTTATTTTGGTGTTGCCTGACTCCTTCTTGAGAGAATGCATGTTCTTGATGGTGTCAGAAAACGGCAAGATTATAATCGTGGAACCCCAAAGCCTGCATTCGTGCACGTAGGTAGAAACTGTTGCAATTGTTACATGAACTGATTTGACGAGGACGTTTGTTCAATAGTTTTGTGTTCTTGCTGCCGCGACACGTAAGGAGCTGCGTCGTTTTGTTTGAGAATGCTGCAGATTTTGCAGGGGGGAGAAAAAAAAAAAAAAAATTGAAAATGGAAGCTTTGCGCAAACCAGAACCTTTATCTTTTGAAGGCAATGTTGCTGAAAATTGGAAGAACTTCGAAGCCGAATTTGACATTTTCATACAGGCTGCTTATGGTGACGTAGATGAACGTACAAAGGCTTACATCCTACTCAATCTAGCTGGCAGAGAGGCCATTGAAAAAGAAAAGACTTTTACCTATGCTGGTGAAGTGAGAAACGCTGCTGGCAACGTTGTGCAGGCTGTTAACTTAAGCCGTGAAAACCTTAAAGTGTTGAAAGCCAAGTTTAAATAACTCTGCAATCCTCTCACAAATGTCATCATGCAAAGACACACATTCAACACAAGAGTTCAGCAGCCATCAGAACCTATGCAGAAATTTCTCACATCGCTCAAGATTTTAGCTGACAGTTGTGAATCCATGATCTCATTGTCTGCGGAGTGTCATCACACACCCTGAGAAAGCAAATGCTGAAAGAAAGAGAGGTAACTCTTCCCACAGCCATCCAGATGTGCCAAATTCATGAGCCAGCAGAAACTCACTGTACACAGGTGACACAGCAAGAAAAGAGCCCACAGGTGACAGAACAAAGCGCAGTTAATGCCATTCGGAATTCGCCAGCACAAAAAGACAAACCCTGCATATATTGTGGGAGGCTGCACCCGAGGAAGAAAGAACTTTGCCCAGCATTTGGCAAGAAATGCTCAGCCTGTTCTAAACCAAACCATTTCGCCAAAGTCTGCAAAACTACAAGCAGGAGAATGCCTGGGACGATCAACGCTGTTAATGTTGATGAACCTGAGACAGCTTTTGAAATAGAAGCTCTTACACAGACTTCACTGCGTGATGAAATTCATCTCACAGCATACATCAACACACACGATGTCAGGTTTAAGATTGACACTGGTGCTAAATGTGACTGAGTTAATTAAAGTAGTCTACTCATCACTAATTATTCAGAGCATAGTCTACTCGTCACAAATTTTTCAGAGCCGACGACTCAATTGCTCTATTTGTAGACATCCCTATTGTTACCATGTCAGCAGACGACATAATTGCGTTGTCTCCTTTTAGTCACGCGGACCTTGTTCAAATTCAAATCAAACAGGTTACGCGCCTTCGTTCAAACGATGGCAGGCTTTCAATTCAAATTCTAAGCCTGTTAATAAACATATATTTTAGCCTCTCCCCCTCTTTTATTTTCATATTAATAAAATCTTATCATAGCTATGTAACTTATAAAGCTCTCATTGCCCTCTTTTAATCAGTACTAACTGATCGATACCAAGTATTATAGTTGTAGAGTTATTAATTTTTTAGATGCTAGAACCCATTAAACTGGCTCTCAAAATACATAGTTTTCGCCTATTTTAATAGTCATAGTTTTATAACTTTTTATTTTCATTTGTATCAGATTGTAGCTGGGTTCGCGCCCTTTATTTTGATATGTTTCATGTGTTGCTTGGTTAAACCATTGCAGATATATATTGTGTTATTCAACTGTCAACAAACACAAATTCGGTATAAAACATAAGTAACAGCCGATTTGGTCTCAATTATGTGACGCAGGCTTTGCAAAACGGAGTGACCTATATAATTCAAATTTGGCCACGGCTGGTCAGTGTGTGTCAGTTGACTAAGTAGTGTAGATAGGTGAGAGCCTACCAGCCTCTCACTCTGCATGATGTGTTCAATAGCCTAACTGTGTGCTGAGCCTACAATGTTTGAGCATTGATCGCTGCTCATAGATGTAAGTAATCTAAAGCCATTGTTTATTGTTTAGTTTTATTCTACTTTACAAACTGTTGTTTTACATGTTGTTTAGCTTAATCAGTGATCTAACTTTTTCACTGTATTACGTGCCATGGAACTGAAAACTGTCTGCTATTCTCGTCACAGAACCAAGCGCTTAGTTGTTCAAGTTGTTGAGAGACTGAAAATTAGAACATTCTGATCGTTCTGTTCCATCGTCAAACCCACTCATGTGTGATGTTGATTTACTGTCTTGGCCTCACTATTTCATTCTTTGTGTAAACAATGTAAGGGTTCTTGTCTACATTTATATTGTTATTTAATAAGCCTATCTTGCTCATTTCCATGCTATTAATATTATTGATCTAAGCTTATGCCATACTATGTGTGTAGGCCTACTTTGCACTGTTTCAGCCAGAGGCCTACACTATTGTGTGTGGGATAGGGCCTTCTAATACGGACACACTCAGCTCATATCATTGCTACTGGTGTGTATCAGACCTAGTTAAGCCCACATAGGCCTATGTGCATTTATTCAGTCATTGCTAATGTGTCGTTGCTTCACATAATGTGAGCAGCCATATGTGACATACTTTCTGCTTGTGTGATAGCTATGAATTGTATGATTAGCTGTTGTGTTAATACTGCTACTATAGTATTAATAAGGCATTCCCTTTGACTGAGTTTCTTGCTACTTCAACGATAAACTCTCAATAGGCCTACATTTGTCTTTAGTCAGTTTTCCACTAAAAACTGATCTCATTCAGCTTACTTTGATGTGTAGTCTATTTTTAGTAACATAGCATCTGATGATGTGAGTGTTACAATACTTGTTTTGGGGTTAAGTCACATAAACTTAAATGGTTGTGCATGAGCTAAGCAGGCATATTTTGTATCGTTGCAGGATGTAATTGCTGCACTGTTTTTCCTAGTTCTTCCTAAGTACCTAAATAAAGAAAAACAAACAACTGTCTGGTTTCCGCCTATATGTTCCTGGCCTGCATGGTGTGTGCTCATCAACACCCTCCAATCCTGTCTGTCCCTCTGTCTTCCTTTGTCTCAGTCTGACTGTTTCTGTTTGTTTGTCTGTTTGCCTGTCTTTGTCTGTCTGTCTGTCAGTCTGTCTGTCTCTCTCTCTCTCTCTCTCTCTCTCTCTCTCTCTCTCTCTCTCTCCTCTCTCTCTCTCTCTCTCTTTCTCTTCTCTCTCTCTCCCTCTCCCTCTGCTGATGTGCCAGATCTTTTGAATGAAACTCCGTTGTTAAGAAACGAGTACGTAGAACAGATCAGTTAGGAGTGATAAAGCGAGCGAGCAATGGTGTGTGTGTGTGTGTGTGTGTGTGTGTGTGTGCGTGTGCGTGTGTGTGTGTGTGTGTGTGTGTGAGAGAGACAGAGAGAGAGGGGGGGGGGGGGGGGGAGAGAGAGAGAAACTTGAAAGCTTAATTACGCAAGGGTTTTAGGTTTAGCCTATTCTTCCAATCAATCAATCAAGAGAGAGAGTGAGAGACAGACAGACAGAGACACAGACTGAGGCCCGGAGACAGAGAAAATCCAGAGACAAGAGACGAACTGTTGCAAGGACATAGAAAAGGAGGGAGAGAGAGAGAGAGGGAGAGACAGAAACAGAGACAGAGACAGACCAATAGACAGACAGACAGAGACAGAGAAAATCCAGGCACAGACAATAGACGAACTGACAGAAAGACACAGAAAAGGATAGAGAGAGAAAAAGAGAGAGACAGAAAGACAGACAGACATAAACAGAGAGAGAGTTTAAGGGGAGAGTGGGGGGCTGGAAATAAACATAGAAAAGTGGGAACATTCGATGGTAAGTTTTCTATGAGAGTTGCTTTTCGCCGTATGACCCTCCGTACAAAACAGTACCCGTCGAGGTGTAGAATATTGATCCGGGTTTGTATTCGCCGTAGAATACAGACCCTGGGGGTGCTTTTCTATGGGGGTTGCTTTTCAGTATAACACCGGCCATGGCCAGGGCCATCTGGGCCGCTTGCTACGTCCGTGCATTTAGAAACATCATTCCGTCTCGACCATGACTACCGAACGGATTTAAAAAATAAAGTTTTTGAAACCCAAGTTCAAGAGCTATTTGACCAAACCAAAACAAAGGTTTTCTTTCTTGAATGAGTATTGCATTTCTTCTTCTTGTTGTTCTTCATCTGCTTTCTTCTTCTTCTTCTTCTTTTTTTTTCCTTCTTCTTTCTCTTCTTCCTCCTCTTCTGCTTTCTGCTTCTTCTTGCAGTCATGTCCATGATAATCGTATTGGAGATAATATTATGTGGTTTTGCCGGGTCTGCGAAATATTATATTATTACTTTTGTCTCTCTCCCTCCTTCCATCTTCTTATCTCATCCCGTTCCACCCTCCACCGCACCCCCCCCACCCCAACTATCCCCCGGCCCCCCACCCCTGCCCCCCTACTCCCAACCCCCACCGCATACACACACGCGAACGTACACGCACACGTACAACGTCAATGAGCTGGAAGACAATAGCGGTGAATAGCGCGATGTTGTACGTCACTAAAGTAATCTTCGCATTCCAACCCTTTTGTTCTCCGCGCGCGCGCAGTAGTGAGTTGTTTCTGTGTAAAGTGTTTGTCGGGACGGCTTGAAATACGCAAAAGTAAATTGGCTCATATCGCGCGCGTTTATGAATGGATGCTGTTGACATTTTGCACCAAGATAGTCACTATCACTGGTCATACACCTTCCAAATTTCGAGTCAATGTTGGGTCTCGTTTTGCCGCGGTTTGTGAAAAGGTAAAGCGGCGCATATCGCGTGCGTTTATCAATCGATTCGCTTCCAGTTTGGCACACAGATAGGCACTGTCCCCAGTCATCTACCTTCCAAAGTTGAAGGCAATCCGTCCAGAAATACCGGAGATACTGACGGGCGCCGAGATGCCGGTGGATACGCGTTTCGCGCATTTGCCAAACCGCGCAAATGACACGGCCGCCTCGGTTGCCGTTGCCATCGCGACGTTAGGGCTGATAGCAAATTTGAAGAGATTCTGTCGAAAAACGGCGAAGTTACAAGGTCCGTTCTGTGTTCCACAAACACACAGAACACACACACACACACACACACACACACACGGACAGTTGGCTTTTAATAATGGCTGGTACCCACGTGTCGTCATATCCGGCCACAAGGAGCGCCATATTATGGGAGACCGCCATCTTAGTCCTTACCTTTTTTTGAAAAATGCCAGATCGATCCTGCGTATTTGGCTGTTCCAATTCGAAACTTATCTAAACTGTATTTATAACATCTGTATGTTTTCTTTACACATTTAGATAACATTTTCACTTTGTTTACACACAAATAAGGACTAAGATGGCGACACTTCCGTTGGAATGGTCGAGATGCGCACGCAGGTGGGTTGGAGCCATATGATGGAAAGTGAAATTGCCGAATAGCAAAGTGATTAACACGGTACCGATGACACTTTTCCGTAGTTCGGCTATCCTGCACACTATAATAGAAACA
>JAGGCT020000035.1:2072530-2075030 GCA_017654935.2 Phymorhynchus buccinoides
CATGATTGATACACTGAACGGGTCACAGCACCCAATCGATCTTTTTGCTGACCCCACTAACGTCAACCGCGACCCCGTTCTCTACTTTACTATGGGTGTCAAATGCGTGCATAGTAGGTGATATGGTGCGTGGGGGTCATTGTAAGCACACTTGTCAGCAGTGGCAGACTGATGACCAAACGATACTTACAGGACTGGTGAAAGATGATAGTTATTCCAGTTGTGATAATTTTGTCCTCTATACAGTAATTGCACAAGTACCGCGTTCGAAAACTGATCAACGTGATTTACATAAAGAGTTACGCCTTACCTTTTAAGGCTATGCAGATAAATTAACCCTCGTTCATGGACAAAATGTGAATCGGAATTTGATTAATTTAATGAGATAAGTTGGCATGGGCTTCTTACCCGCCCATGGGCCTTCTTACCCGTCTTCCCCCTCCCCCCCCCCCCCCCCCCCACCCACTGTACTTTTAACTGTATTTTTAGTGTAACAGGTAGAACTCTTGTTTTAGTCAAACGCTAAATGGAAATTATGACTATGTTCTTAATTAAACATGACTTCCAGTTCGTACTATATGGTTCTGTTTGGGGTGGTGAGTCATTTATTAGGCGAAAAAACGAGACACTATATCAGTCGTCGACGGAAACGTGAGCTGGCGAACTTGTGTAGGCGAAATAGAGGCGCGCCGTATCAGCTTCATTATTCTTTGTTACAGTACCTTTCAGTTTCACCGAGAAGAAGATAGTACCGCTGGCATATATAGCGCTCGATTTGCTGTGTTGTGTACCCTGGGCTCTCACCGCGGGGATAACCGGAGGGGGGGGGGGGGGTGTCTTTTGTACAGCTAGTTCCCCCACCTTAGTTTGTTTTTGTGTTTTTTTAATTTTCTGTTGATTTTTAGTTCTGTTATTTTCTCTTGTCGGCAACGACACAACTGGAGTGACAGCTCAGCGTCATGGGATAGATATCAGAGACTAGTGATACATTTTTCTCTATAGGCTCGGGCAGACCGAGAATCGCAGAGGCCGTTCATACAGTGCAATGGACTCCCCGTATTCTTACTTAGAAACTCGAGGCATCAAAAGTAGAAGTCCTTGACAAACTGTTAGCGTTCGAACTTGCTTACTCTATGTTGTGTTTGATTATCATTGGCCTAGCCTACTTGGACTACGCTTTTCTAAAAGACGGATCATTTCGTGTTCATGCAATATTTCAACATTCTCAAGTGGAAGTCCTTGAAAAACTTTAGCGTTTCGAAACGTTGCTTAATCTTCTGTTGGTGTTTGGTTATCATGGCCTAGGCCTATGATTACGCTTTATAAAAGACTCACTTCGGGTTCATGCAAATTTCAACCTTCAGCAGTCGTGGTTCTGTAAATCTTGAGGACGATGATTTTTCTCTCGGTATCTCTAGCTGCTTCTTGGAGGTCATATCTCCTTTAAAAAATTAATCGGCCTTCGCAACCCAATAACTAGAAACTTTTTGTTAAATCAATAAACTGTGTGATGAGCTGATTCAAATTAGTATAATTGTGTGTGGCGTGAGATAAGTGATTACAGTTCGTTGATCAGTTATAGACTTGCTTATGTGGGTCAGTGTGTAGATAACATTTGATAGTTCCAAGCTTTACAAACTGCTAACGTTTGATAGTTTATTAGTTTATAGTCTATCTTGTATAAGCTTAACTCTCTTGGAAAAAAGCGTTAATTTGTGAAAACACTCCACTACAGTGATACCCAACAATAAATAAAATGTTCAAAAGGTCTACACCAAAGTTGACTATCGAAGGACAAAGTGCTGAGTTGAAACACATCTCTTCTCATTCTACTGTGTTATGACGGCAGTTGAAAGAGACAATAAATCAAATGTGTTAGGAATTCCAATGAATACTGTGATCGGGTGAACGTCAGATAAATTCAATTCAACTAAACAATTTGGGACTGAGTTTGCTTCTCAATAGAAAAAGTTGAAAGTGCTTCGTGCATTAATTTTTGATGACAAAGTGAAAGAAACCAACATAAGAGCACACAAACAGCGTATTTTGAACAGAAAAGTTTGCAAGACTTTAATGTTCGTTTGTGCGGAGGAACGCAATACAAAGTAAGTAAATACTGTCTACACAAAAATAACAACAAATAAATTGAACAGTTTATTCTTCAAGGTCCCTGTATGAATCTTTTAAGCTTACAAAAAAACATATCACTTTAGTTCAGCAGTGTTTAAGTTTAGGAAGCGAAAACCAAACATGAACACCACTGCTCAGAAAGGGGCAGCATCTGGTCATCTTCTTTCTTGACCACTATGTGAAGGGTCAGTGCAATATCCTCTGCTTCTCAAGTGCCAGGGTCGAATGTCCTCCGGAAGAGGTCAAACCATCATCTCTCTCCTCAACTGTTTCGCTGGCGTGCTATTCCTGCTTACGTGCCTCTGAACCTTCTGTGAAGGCGTTGAGGAGTACGAAGACTATAGAGAATTGTTTGGCTTTTGGACTCGGA
>JAGGCT020000035.1:2085030-2094341 GCA_017654935.2 Phymorhynchus buccinoides
AGATCACTGATTAAGCTAAACAACATGTAAAACAACAGTTTGTAAAGTAGAATAAAACTAAACAATAAACAATGGCTTTAGATTACTTACATCTATGAGCAGCGATCAATGCTCAAACATTGTAGGCTCAGCACACAGTTAGGCTATTGAACACATCATGCAGAGTGAGAGGCTGGTAGGCTCTCACCTATCTACACTACTTAGTCAACTGACACACACTGACCAGCCGTGGCCAAATTTGAATTATATAGGTCACTCCGTTTTGCAAAGCCTGCGTCACATAATTGAGACCAAATCGGCTGTTACTTATGTTTTATACCGAATTTGTGTTTGTTGACAGTTGAATAACACAATATATATCTGCAATGGTTTAGCCAAGCAACACATGAAACACATTAAAATAATGGGCGCGAATCCAGCTACAATCTAATACAAATGAAAATAAAAAGTTATAAAACTATGACTATTAAAATAGGCGAAAACTATGTATTTTGAGAGCCAGTTTAATGGGTTCTAGCATCTAAAAAATTAATAACTCTACAACTATAATACTTGGTATCGATCAGTTAGTACTGATTAAAAGAGGGCAATGAGAGCTTTATAAGTTACATAGCTATGATAAGATTTTATTAATATGAAAATAAAAGAGGGGGAGAGGCTAAAATATATGTTTATTAACAGGCTTAGGATTTGAATTGAAAGCCTGCCATCGTTTGAACGAAGGCGCGTAACCTGTTTGATTTGACTTTGAACAAGGTCCGCGTGACTAAAAGGAGACAACGCAATTATGTCGTCTGCTGACATGGTAACAATAGGGATGTCTACAAATAGAGCAATTGAGTCGTCGGCTCTGAAAAATTTGTGACGAGTAGACTATGCTCTGAATAATTAGTGATGAGTAGACTACTTTAATTAACTCAGTCACATTTAGCACCAGTGTCAATCTTAAACCTGACATCGTGTGTGTTGATGTATGCTGTGAGATGAATTTCATCACGCAGTGAAGTCTGTGTAAGAGCTTCTATTTCAAAAGCTGTCTCAGGTTCATCAACATTAACAGCGTTGATCGTCCCAGGCATTCTCCTGCTTGTAGTTTTGCAGACTTTGGCGAAATGGTTTGGTTTAGAACAGGCTGAGCATTTCTTGCCAAATGCTGGGCAAAGTTCTTTCTTCCTCGGGTGCAGCCTCCCACAATATATGCAGGGTTTGTCTTTTTGTGCTGGCGAATTCCGAATGGCATTAACTGCGCTTTGTTCTGTCACCTGTGGGCTCTTTTCTTGCTGTGTCACCTGTGTACAGTGAGTTTCTGCTGGCTCATGAATTTGGCACATCTGGATGGCTGTGGGAAGAGTTACCTCTCTTTCTTTCAGCATTTGCTTTCTCAGGGTGTGTGATGACACTCCGCAGACAATGAGATCATGGATTCACAACTGTCAGCTAAAATCTTGAGCGATGTGAGAAATTTCTGCATAGGTTCTGATGGCTGCTGAACTCTTGTGTTGAATGTGTGTCTTTGCATGATGACATTTGTGAGAGGATTGCAGAGTTATTTAAACTTGGCTTTCAACACTTTAAGGTTTTCACGGCTTAAGTTAACAGCCTGCACAACGTTGCCAGCAGCGTTTCTCACTTCACCAGCATAGGTAAAAGTCTTTTCTTTTTCAATGGCCTCTCTGCCAGCTAGATTGAGTAGGATGTAAGCCTTTGTACGTTCATCTACGTCACCATAAGCAGCCTGTATGAAAATGTCAAATTCGGCTTCGAAGTTCTTCCAATTTTCAGCAACATTGCCTTCAAAAGATAAAGGTTCTGGTTTGCGCAAAGCTTCCATTTTCAATTTTTTTTTTTTTTTTCTCCCCCCTGCAAAATCTGCAGCATTCTCAAACAAAACGACGCAGCTCCTTACGTGTCGCGGCAGCAAGAACACAAAACTATTGAACAAACGTCCTCGTCAAATCAGTTCATGTAACAATTGCAACAGTTTCTACCTACGTGCACGAATGCAGGCTTTGGGGTTCCACGATTATAATCTTGCCGTTTTCTGACACCATCAAGAACATGCATTCTCTCAAGAAGGAGTCAGGCAACACCAAAATAAAGACGAGGCTCTTGTTTTATTCTGCAATCTCAATTCACAATGGCTGCCAGTGTTCTCTCAACATGTGCTCTCCATGACGTCAAGATCTGACGTAAACAGGATGTGTCAACTATTTATAGAATATGTTAATCTACCACGATCATATCCTGGTGCATGCAATATTTCAACCTTCTCAAAACTAGGAAGTCCTTGAAAAAACTTGTAGCGTTCGTACGTTGTTTAATCTTCTGTTGATGTTTGATCATCATTGGCCTAGGCCTACTTGATTACGCTTTTATAAAAGACAATCACTTCGTGGTTCATGCAACATTTCAACCTTCAGCAGTCCATTGGTTCTTCAATCTTGAGACGATTGATTTTCTCTCTGGTATTCTCTAGCTGCTTTCTTGGAGGTCATATCTCCTTTAAACAATAGGTCTTCGTGTAAAACGGTTCGCACCACCCATAACTAGTTACAACTTTATAAAATCGATAAACTGTGTGGCTGAAACTGATTCACAATTAGTCTAATTGTGTTGTGGCGTGGAGATAAGTGATTCAGTTTGTTTATCAGTTATTAGTGTGGGTCAGTGTGTTAGATAACCATTTGATAGTTTCCAAAGCAGTTTTACAAAACTGCTAACGTTTGATAATTTATTAGTTATCTAGTATAAGTTTAGCCCTATGAAAAAAAGCTAAATTTGTGACAAACACTCAACTACAGTGATAAACAACAATAATAGAATCTTCAAAAGTGTCTACACCAAAGTTGACTCTCGAATGACAAAGTGCTTGAGTGTGAAACAAATCTCTTCTCATTCTACTGTGCATGACTGCTTTTTGCAAGGAGACAATAAATAAAAACAACATGTGTTAGGATTCAATGAATGCTGTGGCGGGTGAATGTCGGACAAATTCCAGTCAACCTATAACAATTTGTGTTGTGTTGTTTCTCAATAGAAAAGTTGAAAAGTGCTTTGTGCTTTACTTTTGATGACAAATTGAAGAAAAAAACACCCATAAGAGCACACAACCGCGTATTTTTCAACAGAACGTTTTGCAAGACTTTAATGTTCGCTTACTCGGAGGAACGCAATAAATAAATAAGTAAATACATGTCTACACAAAAACAACAACAAGGAATCGAACAGTTTATTTCTTCCAGGTCCCTGTATTGAATCTTTTAAGCTTACAAAAAAAACATATACCTTAGTTCAGCAGTGTTTTAAGATTAGGAAGGAAACCAACATGAACACCACTGCTCAGAAAGGGATCAGTCTGGTCATCTTCTTCTTGACCACTATGCTGGCCGGGTCAGTGCCTATCCTTCTGTTCTCCCAGTGTCAGAGTCGGATGTTCTCCGCAAGAGGTCAAACCATCATCTCTCTCCTCAACTGTTTCGCTGGCGGTGTCTTCCTGGCTACGTGCCTCCTGAACCTTCTGGTGGAAGGCTTTGAGGAGTATGAAGACTATAGAGAATTGTCTGGCTTTGACTCCGAGTACCCATTCTTCCATTTGGCCATAGCCGTGGGCTTCTTCAGCGTAGCGTTCGTGGAGAGATTCGCCATCGTGTTTTCTAAAGACAGATCCAAGAACTCACGACACGATGCGGAGAATCCCGAAGAGGTTGGTACTGAAAATATTGGACTGGACAACGACGCCTTGGAGCTCACGAGCAAGGACACTGCGAGAAACTCTTCAAACGTGAATCCCCAGAGCCTTGACAGTCCACCAAGTCCTCCCCTACAGTCTGCAATCTCTGTCTCTGACTCCAACCACAGCCCCGCTTCAACTTCCTTGAACAGCAGCTGTGGTCACCCTGAGCGGAGCCAGGGGAGCAGAAGAGCATCTTGTACGGAGGTGACCACCACGGAGCGGTTCACCGGTCACACCAGGGTGGTGGCCATCACCATCTTCCTGGCCCTGTCCTTCCACACCATCTTCGACGGCCTGGCCGTGGGTCTGCAGGAGACAGCGGGCGACATCTGGACCATGACCGTCGCCATCAGCATCCACAAGACCATCGTGGCCGTCTCTCTAGGCCTGGAGCTGGCACGGTCATTCTCCCCACCATCTTCTCCTCCCGGCAAACCTCTCCTCTTCCTCTTCGTCTTCGCTCTGATGGCGCCCGTGGGGGTCGCCATTGGTATGGGCGTCACTTCCGGTCACGTGGACGAGCGTGCGCACCTGCTGGCGGGGGGTATTCTGCAGGGGGTGGCGACGGGGTCCTTCCTGTACGTCACTTTCTTTGAGGTGCTGGGCGAGGAGCTGGGGCACCGCAGCAGTGTGCTGAAGATTGTGATGACCCTAACAGGGTTCGGAGCCATGGCAGTGGCTAAAATCTGGGACACTGACTGATAGTGTCTGTGTGTGTGTGTGTGTGTATCATATCATTCAAAGGGTAAAGTATCATACACAGCGAACTCGGCACATATAATTATTAGTAGTCCTACTATATTACTATATTGGTACATATGTTGTGACATACTTATCTTCTAGATTTTAGTTGTGCACGGAACATTAGAACAATGATCTCTCTCTCTCTCTCTCTCTCTCTCGCTCTCTCTCTCTCTCTCTCTCTCTCTCTCTCTCTCTCTCTCTCTTTTCTTACGAGAATTGCTTTGATTTTTCCCCTTCGTTTCGTCATTCGTCCATTTCTTCATCCATCCATTCTGTAACTTGCCCTCTGTCAATATATTTCTGAGTTTTACTGACCATTTGCATTCTCTCTTTTTTGCCCCCCCCCCCCTCCCATCTCTCTCTCTCTCTCTCTCTCTCTCTCTCTCTCTCTCTCTCTCTCTCTCTCTCTCTCTCTCTCTCTCTCTCTCTCTCTCCACAACCCCACCCCTCTCTCCCCTTTCTTTTGCCTTGGAACATTTTTCATGAATATTTGCTTTTGGTTCGGTTTTTGTTTCCTTAGGTGAAATGTTTGTTCTAATAAGCAGAAACAATGCCATGTGAAATTCTTCTAACGAATTTGTAGACAATTATTGTGTGAAAGAACAAAGGATAAATAGAAAAAAAGAAAGGGTGTGGGAACAAATAGAAACGAAAAGAAGACAGATCAAGAAAGGGGAAACAAAAGGGGAGAGAGAGAAGAGAGAAGGGAAGGAAAGAGAGAGTATGTATGCATATGTGCGTGCGCACACCATTGCACACACGTCTGTGTGTGTGTGTGTGTGTGTGTGTGTGTGTGTGTGTGTGTGTGTGTGTGTGTGTGTGTGTGTGTGTTTGTCACTGTGTCTGTGTCTGTAAATGTGTCAGCTTAGGCTATGTGTAAAAGCGCTAGCTTGCGCGCGCATGCGTGCGCATGTGTGGGTGTGGGTGTGGGTGAATACTCGCACGTGCGAGTATACATGTGTTTCACATTTACATATATGACAATAAACATATAGGCCTAATGTGAACATCTTTTTGTGGTCTTCTATGTATGTTCGAGTATGCCCACTTGCATTAGTGTTTATTAGGTATTAGGTATTGTATTGCCACAGAGGCGTCTCTGTGAAATTCGGGCTGCTCCCACCTGGAGAGCGCGTCGCAGCCAGAGGCGTGCCACCCAATTTTTTATTTTTTGGCATGCATTTTTTTGTGTGACTGATGAGGAAGGAAAGGGGGTGGAGGGGGGAGGGTAAATTTTGACCAAATGACAACTTTTTCGTTGTCACTGGGTTTAACGTGTACTACGTGCATGGCCACACGGGACCTCGGTTTATCGTCTCATCCGAAAGACACATGCGTGCTTGTGTAAAAGAACGCAGTGCAAAACACGGAGAGAATTAAATAACTGAAGTGTGTGTGTTTGTGTTTGTGTGTGTGTGTGTGTGTGCGTGTGTGTGTGTGTGTGTGTGTGTGTGTGTGTGTGTGTGTGTGTGTGTACGTGCGTGCGTGCGTGTGTCTGTGTGTGTGTGTGTATGTGTGTGCGTGCCTGCGTGCGTGCGTGCGTGCGCATGTGTGTACTGTGTATGTGCGTGTGTGTGTGCATGTGTATGAGAGACACATAATGTGCACAGATGAAACGCATAGGCCTACTTAACTCTCTTTCAAATGCGTGTGCCATGTCAGTGTACAGATCCAAAAATGGAACAGTTGTGCTCCTATCTTCTCATTACTTCATTGAGTCAAAGCAAAGACACTTGGAGCTTACGCAAAGATAGGGCACTTGGCTCACAGCTTAAAGCCATGCTTCACAAGCCGTTCCCACCACTACCACTCCTACGATGTTCCCAATTGTGGAAGACGGGGTAAAAAGCCCATGGGCGGGTAAGAAGCCCATGCCAATTATCTCATGAAATAAAGAAAATTTCAGTGAAATTTGCCCATGAGACGAATGCTAAACATTAACACTCGTCTCATGTGCAAAATGTGACTGAAATTTTCTTCATTTCATGAGATAATTTTAATGGGCTTCTTACCCGCCCATGGGCTTTTTACCCCGTCTTCACCTGTGTAAAACATGTGTGTGTGTGTGTGTGTGTGTGTGTGTGCGCCCGTGTGCATGAGTGTGTGTGTGAAAGTAAGCTTACATAGTAGACCTAACAGCACCTCAAGGTGTCAAAATGCATAGGTGACTAAAAAATACACCCCACAAAATCGCTTATTAAGTTTTTATATCATCATCTGGTAAAGGTAAAGCTGTATTTTAGGAACATTTTTAGCTAATAACCTTTTTTGAATACTAACCCTATCCCTAAAATAATTGACATCTACTCATTGAGTTCTTTGATTTATGTTGAGCTTGTGAAACCCTATCCCTAAACCTACCCCTACCCCCCACTATGTACTGCAGTACACTGCGATTTGTCACAGTTGTGGTTCGTTGCGTTTTTCCATCTGATAGGGTGGGGGGTAGGGTTAGGCTTAGGGCTAGGGTTAGGGATAGGATTAGTGGGACATCTTGACCTTTACCCATCTTCTTCTTCTGCGTTTCCAGGGCGTATTCACGTTTCTTAATTAGCTAAGCGGTCAAAGGTCACGCGGGCGAAAACGAGGCTGAGTAGTACACAGTATGGGAAGCTGCTATCAACATGGCTGCAGATACGGGTGTGTCTATTCACCGGAAAATGCTCGAAAATACCGGAAAATACCAGAAAATGGCGAAAGGTGAATGCTGGATGGTCATGACACCATATGGTGAAGCTGAAGAAACCACACATAACCAAAATATAAATAGTCTATTGTCATTTAACAAAGACTGATATTTAAAAATAACACACGGCCCAGGCCTATGTCGCTACGTGCCCGGTGACGATCGGAGCCTGTGTGAACGGTGTGTGATGCCACCCAAAAAAATAATTGACATCTAGTGATCTACTCATTGACTCGAGTTCTTTGATTTATGTTGAGCGCTGATGTGCTTGTAATTGTACGTGTGCGCGTGCTGTTTTGTTTGTAAACACGTCGATAATGATGCGGTATGACGTGATTTCTATTCTAGTGTGCAGGATAGCCGAACTACGGAAATGTGTCATCGGTACCGTGTTAATCACTTTGCTATTCGGCAATTTCACTTTCCATCATATGGCTCCAACCCACCTGCGTGCGCATCTCGACCATTCCAACGGAAGTGTCGCCATCTTAGTCCTTATTTGTGTGTAAACAAAGTGAAAATGTTATCTAAATGTGTAAAGAAAACATACAGATGTTATAAATACAGTTTAGATAAGTTTCGAATTGGAACAGCCAAATACGCAGCATCGATCTGGCATTTTTCAAAAAAAGGTAAGGACTAAGATGGCGGTCTCCCATAATATGGCGCTCCTTGTGGCCGGATATGACGACACGTGGGTACCAGCCATTATTAAAAGCCAACTGTCCGTGTGTGTGTGTGTGTGTGTGTGTGTGTGTGTTCTTCTGTGTGTGTTTGTGGAACACAGAACGGACCTTGTAACTTCGCCGTTTTTCGACAGAATCTCTTCAAATTTGCTATCAGCCCTAACGTCGCGATGGCAACGGCAACCGAGGCGGCCGTGTCATTTGCGCGGTTTGGCAAATGCGCGAAACGCGTATCCACCGGCATCTCGGCGCCCGTCAGTATCTCCGGTATTTCTGGACGGATTGCCTTCAAATTTGGAAGGTAGATGACTGGGGACAGTGACCTATCTGTGTGCCAAACTGGAAGCGAATTGATTGATAAACGTGCGCGATATGCGCCGCTTTACCTTTTCACAAACCGCGGCAAAACGAGACCCAACATTGACTCGAAATTTGGAAGGTGTATGACCAGTGATAGTGACTATCTTGGTGCAAAATGTCAACAGCATCCATTCATAAACGCGCGCGATATGAGCCAATTTACTTTTGCGTATTTCAAGCCGTCCCGACAAACACTTTACACAGAAACAACTCACTACTGCGCGCGCGCGGAGAACAAAAGGGTTGGAATGCGAAGATTACTTTAGTGACGTACAACATCGCGCTATTCACCGCTATTGTCTTCCAGCTCATTGACGTTGTACGTGTGCGTGTAACGTTCGCGTGTGTGTATGCGGGTGGGGGTTGGGAGTAGGGGGGCAGGGGTGGGGGGCTGGGGGGATAGTTGGGGTGGGGGGGTGCGGTGGAGGGTGGAACGGGATGAGATAAGAAGATGGAAGGAGGGAGAGAGACAAAAGTAATAATATAATATTTCGCAGACCCGGCGAAAACCACATAATATTATCTCCAATACGATTATCATGGACATGACTGCAAGAAGAAGCAGAAGCAGAAGAGGAGGAAGAAGAGAAAGAAGAAGGAAAAAAAGAAGAAGAAGAAGAAGAAGCAGATGAAGAACAACAAGAAGAAGAAATGCAATACTCATTCAAGAAAGAAAACCTTTGTTTTGGTTTGGTCAAATAGCTCTTGAACTTGGGTTTCAAAAACTTTATTTTTTAAATCCGTTCGGTAGTCATGGTCGAGACGGAATGATGTTTCTAAATGCACGGACGTAGCAAGCGGCCCAGATGGCCCTGGCCATGGCCGGTGTTATACTGAAAAGCAACCCCCATAGAAAAGCACCCCCAGGGTCTGTATTCTACAGCGAATACAAACCCGTATCAATATTCTACACCTCGACGGGTACTGTTTTGTACGGAGGGTCATACGGCGAAAAGCAACTCTCATAGAAAACTTACCATCGAATGTTCCCACTTTTCTATGTTTATTTCCAGCCCCCCACTCTCCCCTTAAACTCTCTCTCTGTTTATGTCTGTCTGTCTTTCTGTCTCTCTCTTTTTCTCTCTCTATCCTTTTCTGTGTC
>JAGGCT020000035.1:2094841-2121570 GCA_017654935.2 Phymorhynchus buccinoides
GAAACAAAAACCGAACCAAAAGCAAATATTCATGAAAAATGTTCCAAGGCAAAAGAAAGGGGAGAGAGGGGTGGGGTTGTGGAGAGAGAGAGAGAGAGAGAGAGGAGAGAGAGAGGAGAGAGAGGAGAGAGAGAGAGAGAGAGAGAGAGGAGAGAGAGAGAGAGAGATGGGAGGGGGGGGGGGTGGCAAAAAGAGAGAATGCAAATGGTCAGTAAAACTCAGAAATATATTGACAGAGGGCAAGTTACAGAATGGATGGATGAAGAAATGGACGAATGACGAAACGAAGGGGAAAAATCAAAGCAATTCTCGTAAGAAAAGAGAGAGAGAGAGAGAGAGAGAGAGAGAGAGAGAGAGAGAGAGAGAGAGAGAGAGAGAGAGAGAGATCATTGTTCTAATGTTCCGTGCACAACTAAAATCTAGAAGATAAGTATGTCACAACATATGTACCAATATAGTAATATAGTAGGACTACTAATAATTATATGTGCCGAGTTCGCTGTGTATGATACTTTACCCTTTGAATGATATGATACACACACACACACACACAGACACTATCAGTCAGTGTCCCAGATTTTAGCCACTGCCATGGCTCCGAACCCTGCTAGGGTCATCACAATCTTCAGCACACTGCTGCGGTGCCCCAGCTCCTCGCCCAGCACCTCAAAGAAAGTGACGTACAGGAAGGACCCCGTCGCCACCCCATGCAGAATACCCCCCGCCAGCAGGTGCGCACGCTCGTCCACGTGACCGGAAGTGACGCCCATACCAATGGCGACCCCCACGGGCACCATCAGAGCGAAGACGAAGAGGAAGAGGAGAGGTTTGCCGGGAGGAGAAGATGGTGGGGAGAATGACCGTGCCAGCTCCAGGCCTAGAGAGACGGCCACGATGGTCTTGTGGATGCTGATGGCGACGGTCATGGTCCAGATGTCGCCCGCTGTCTCCTGCAGACCCACGGCCAGGCCGTCGAAGATGGTGTGGAAGGACAGGGCCAGGAAGATGGTGATGGCCACCACCCTGGTGTGACCGGTGAACCGCTCCGTGGTGGTCACCTCCGTACAAGATGCTCTTCTGCTCCCCTGGCTCCGCTCAGGGTGACCACAGCTGCTGTTCAAGGAAGTTGAAGCGGGGCTGTGGTTGGAGTCAGAGACAGAGATTGCAGACTGTAGGGGAGGACTTGGTGGACTGTCAAGGCTCTGGGGATTCACGTTTGAAGAGTTTCTCGCAGTGTCCTTGCTCGTGAGCTCCAAGGCGTCGTTGTCCAGTCCAATATTTTCAGTACCAACCTCTTCGGGATTCTCCGCATCGTGTCGTGAGTTCTTGGATCTGTCTTTAGAAAACACGATGGCGAATCTCTCCACGAACGCTACGCTGAAGAAGCCCACGGCTATGGCCAAATGGAAGAATGGGTACTCGGAGTCAAAGCCAGACAATTCTCTATAGTCTTCATACTCCTCAAAGCCTTCCACCAGAAGGTTCAGGAGGCACGTAGCCAGGAAGACACCGCCAGCGAAACAGTTGAGGAGAGAGATGATGGTTTGACCTCTTGCGGAGAACATCCGACTCTGACACTGGGAGAACAGAAGGATAGGCACTGACCCGGCCAGCATAGTGGTCAAGAAGAAGATGACCAGACTGATCCCTTTCTGAGCAGTGGTGTTCATGTTGGTTTCCTTCCTAATCTTAAAACACTGCTGAACTAAGGTATATGGTTTTTTTGTAAGCTTAAAAGATTCAATACAGGGACCTGGAAGAAATAAACTGTTCGATTCCTTGTTGTTGTTTTTGTGTAGACATGTATTTACTTATTTATTTATTGCGTTCCTCCGAGTAAGCGAACATTAAAGTCTTGCAAAACGTTCTGTTGAAAAATACGCGGTTGTGTGCTCTTATGGGTGTTTTTTTCTTCAATTTGTCATCAAAAGTAAAGCACAAAGCACTTTTCAACTTTTCTATTGAGAAACAACACAACACAAATTGTTATAGGTTGACTGGAATTTGTCCGACATTCACCCGCCACAGCATTCATTGAATCCTAACACATGTTGTTTTTATTTATTGTCTCCTTGCAAAAAGCAGTCATGCACAGTAGAATGAGAAGAGATTTGTTTCACACTCAAGCACTTTGTCATTCGAGAGTCAACTTTGGTGTAGACACTTTTGAAGATTCTATTATTGTTGTTTATCACTGTAGTTGAGTGTTTGTCACAAATTTAGCTTTTTTTCATAGGGCTAAACTTATACTAGATAACTAATAAATTATCAAACGTTAGCAGTTTTGTAAAACTGCTTTGGAAACTATCAAATGGTTATCTAACACACTGACCCACACTAATAACTGATAAACAAACTGAATCACTTATCTCCACGCCACAACACAATTAGACTAATTGTGAATCAGTTTCAGCCACACAGTTTATCGATTTTATAAAGTTGTAACTAGTTATGGGTGGTGCGAACCGTTTTACACGAAGACCTATTGTTTAAAGGAGATATGACCTCCAAGAAAGCAGCTAGAGAATACCAGAGAGAAAATCAATCGTCTCAAGATTGAAGAACCAATGGACTGCTGAAGGTTGAAATGTTGCATGAACCACGAAGTGATTGTCTTTTATAAAAGCGTAATCAAGTAGGCCTAGGCCAATGATGATCAAACATCAACAGAAGATTAAACAACGTACGAACGCTACAAGTTTTTTCAAGGACTTCCTAGTTTTGAGAAGGTTGAAATATTGCATGCACCAGGATATGATCGTGGTAGATTAACATATTCTATAAATAGTTGACACATCCTGTTTACGTCAGATCTTGACGTCATGGAGAGCACATGTTGAGAGAACACTGGCAGCCATTGTGAATTGAGATTGCAGAATAAAACAAGAGCCTCGTCTTTATTTTGGTGTTGCCTGACTCCTTCTTGAGAGAATGCATGTTCTTGATGGTGTCAGAAAACGGCAAGATTATAATCGTGGAACCCCAAAGCCTGCATTCGTGCACGTAGGTAGAAACTGTTGCAATTGTTACATGAACTGATTTGACGAGGACGTTTGTTCAATAGTTTTGTGTTCTTGCTGCCGCGACACGTAAGGAGCTGCGTCGTTTTGTTTGAGAATGCTGCAGATTTTGCAGGGGGGAGAAAAAAAAAAAAAAAATTGAAAATGGAAGCTTTGCGCAAACCAGAACCTTTATCTTTTGAAGGCAATGTTGCTGAAAATTGGAAGAACTTCGAAGCCGAATTTGACATTTTCATACAGGCTGCTTATGGTGACGTAGATGAACGTACAAAGGCTTACATCCTACTCAATCTAGCTGGCAGAGAGGCCATTGAAAAAGAAAAGACTTTTACCTATGCTGGTGAAGTGAGAAACGCTGCTGGCAACGTTGTGCAGGCTGTTAACTTAAGCCGTGAAAACCTTAAAGTGTTGAAAGCCAAGTTTAAATAACTCTGCAATCCTCTCACAAATGTCATCATGCAAAGACACACATTCAACACAAGAGTTCAGCAGCCATCAGAACCTATGCAGAAATTTCTCACATCGCTCAAGATTTTAGCTGACAGTTGTGAATCCATGATCTCATTGTCTGCGGAGTGTCATCACACACCCTGAGAAAGCAAATGCTGAAAGAAAGAGAGGTAACTCTTCCCACAGCCATCCAGATGTGCCAAATTCATGAGCCAGCAGAAACTCACTGTACACAGGTGACACAGCAAGAAAAGAGCCCACAGGTGACAGAACAAAGCGCAGTTAATGCCATTCGGAATTCGCCAGCACAAAAAGACAAACCCTGCATATATTGTGGGAGGCTGCACCCAAGGAAGAAAGAACTTTGCCCAGCATTTGGCAAGAAATGCTCAGCCTGTTCTAAACCAAACCATTTCGCCAAAGTCTGCAAAACTACAAGCAGGAGAATGCCTGGGACGATCAACGCTGTTAATGTTGATGAACCTGAGACAGCTTTTGAAATAGAAGCTCTTACACAGACTTCACTGCGTGATGAAATTCATCTCACAGCATACATCAACACACACGATGTCAGGTTTAAGATTGACACTGGTGCTAAATGTGACTGAGTTAATTAAAGTAGTCTACTCATCACTAATTATTCAGAGCATAGTCTACTCGTCACAAATTTTTCAGAGCCGACGACTCAATTGCTCTATTTGTAGACATCCCTATTGTTACCATGTCAGCAGACGACATAATTGCGTTGTCTCCTTTTAGTCACGCGGACCTTGTTCAAATTCAAATCAAACAGGTTACGCGCCTTCGTTCAAACGATGGCAGGCTTTCAATTCAAATTCTAAGCCTGTTAATAAACATATATTTTAGCCTCTCCCCCTCTTTTATTTTCATATTAATAAAATCTTATCATAGCTATGTAACTTATAAAGCTCTCATTGCCCTCTTTTAATCAGTACTAACTGATCGATACCAAGTATTATAGTTGTAGAGTTATTAATTTTTTAGATGCTAGAACCCATTAAACTGGCTCTCAAAATACATAGTTTTCGCCTATTTTAATAGTCATAGTTTTATAACTTTTTATTTTCATTTGTATCAGATTGTAGCTGGGTTCGCGCCCTTTATTTTGATATGTTTCATGTGTTGCTTGGCTAAACCATTGCAGATATATATTGTGTTATTCAACTGTCAACAAACACAAATTCGGTATAAAACATAAGTAACAGCCGATTTGGTCTCAATTATGTGACGCAGGCTTTGCAAAACGGAGTGACCTATATAATTCAAATTTGGCCACGGCTGGTCAGTGTGTGTCAGTTGACTAAGTAGTGTAGATAGGTGAGAGCCTACCAGCCTCTCACTCTGCATGATGTGTTCAATAGCCTAACTGTGTGCTGAGCCTACAATGTTTGAGCATTGATCGCTGCTCATAGATGTAAGTAATCTAAAGCCATTGTTTATTGTTTAGTTTTATTCTACTTTACAAACTGTTGTTTTACATGTTGTTTAGCTTAATCAGTGATCTAACTTTTTCACTGTATTACGTGCCATGGAACTGAAAACTGTCTGCTATTCTCGTCACAGAACCAAGCGCTTAGTTGTTCAAGTTGTTGAGAGACTGAAAATTAGAACATTCTGATCGTTCTGTTCCATCGTCAAACCCACTCATGTGTGATGTTGATTTACTGTCTTGGCCTCACTATTTCATTCTTTGTGTAAACAATGTAAGGGTTCTTGTCTACATTTATATTGTTATTTAATAAGCCTATCTTGCTCATTTCCATGCTATTAATATTATTGATCTAAGCTTATGCCATACTATGTGTGTAGGCCTACTTTGCACTGTTTCAGCCAGAGGCCTACACTATTGTGTGTGGGATAGGGCCTTCTAATACGGACACACTCAGCTCATATCATTGCTACTGGTGTGTATCAGACCTAGTTAAGCCCACATAGGCCTATGTGCATTTATTCAGTCATTGCTAATGTGTCGTTGCTTCACACAATGTGAGCAGCCATATGTGACATACTTTCTGCTTGTGTGATAGCTATGAATTGTATGATTAGCTGTTGTGTTAATACTGCTACTATAGTATTAATAAGGCATTCCCTTTGACTGAGTTTCTTGCTACTTCAACGATAAACTCTCAAAAGGCCTACATTTGTCTTTAGTCAGTTTTCCACTAAAAACTGATCTCATTCAGCTTACTTTGATGTGTAGCCTAGATTTAGTAACATAGCATCTGATGATGTGAGTGTTACAATACTTGGTTTGGGGTTAAGTCACATAAACTTAAATGGTTGTGCATGAGCTAAGCAGGCATATTTTGTATCGTTGCAGGATGTAATTGCTGCACTGTTTTTCCTAGTTCTTCCTAATACCTAAATAAAGAAAAACAAACAACTGTCTGGTTTCCGCCTATATGTTCCTGGCCTGCATGGTGTGTGCTCATCAACACCCTCCAATCCTGTCTGTCCCTCTGTCTTCCTTTGTCTCAGTCTGACTGTTTCTGTTTGTTTGTCTGTTGCCTGTCTTTATCTGTCTGTCTGTCAGTCTGTCTGTCTCTCTCTCTCTCTCTCTCTCTCTCTCTCTCTCTCTCTCTCTCTCTCTCTCTCTCTCTCTCTCTCTCTCACTCTCTCTCTCTCCCTCCCTCTGCTGATGTGCCAGATCTTTTGAATGAAACTCCGTTGTTAAGAAACGAGTACGTAGAACAGATCAGTTAGGAGTGATAAAGCGAGCGAGCAATGGTGTGTGTGTGTGTGTGTGTGTGTGCGTGTGCGTGTGTGTGTGTGTGTGTGTGTGTGTGTGAGAGAGAGAGAGAGAGAGAGAGGGGGGGGGGGGGGAGAGAGAGAGAAACTTGAAAGCTTAATTACGCAAGGGTTTTAGGTTTAGCCTATTCTTCCAATCAATCAATCAAGAGAGAGAGTGAGAGACAGACAGACAGAGACACAGACTGAGGCCCGGAGACAGAGAAAATCCAGAGACAAGAGACGAACTGTTGCAAGGACATAGAAAAGGAGAGAGAGAGAGAGAGAGGGAGAGACAGAAACAGAAACAGAGACAGACAATAGACAGACAGACAGAGACAGAGAAAATCCAGGCACAGACAATAGACGAACTGACAGAAAGACACAGAAAAGGATAGAGAGAGAAAAGAGAGAGACAGAAAGACAGACAGACATAAACAGAGAGAGAGTTTAAGGGGAGAGTGGGGGGCTGGAAATAAACATAGAAAAGTGGGAACATTCGATGGTAAGTTTTCTATGAGAGTTGCTTTTCGCCGTATGACCCTCCGTACAAAACAGTACCCGTCGAGGTGTAGAATATTGATCCGGGTTTGTATTCGCCGTAGAATACAGACCCTGGGGGTGCTTTTCTATGGGGGTTGCTTTTCAGTATAACACCGGCCATGGCCAGGGCCATCTGGGCCGCTTGCTACGTCCGTGCATTTAGAAACATCATTCCGTCTCGACCATGACTACCGAACGGATTTAAAAAATAAAGTTTTTGAAACCCAAGTTCAAGAGCTATTTGACCAAACCAAAACAAAGGTTTTCTTTCTTGAATGAGTATTGCATTTCTTCTTCTTGTTGTTCTTCATCTCTTCTTCTTCTTCTTCTTCTCTTTTTTTCTTCTTCTTCTTTCTCTTCTTCCTCCTCTTCTGCTTCTGCTTCTTCTTGCAGTCATGTCCATGATAATCGTATTGGAGATAATATTATGTGGTTTTGCCGGGTCTGCGAAATATTATATTATTACTTTTGTCTCTCTCCCTCCTTCCATCTTCTTATCTCATCCCGTTCCACCCCCCACCGCACCCCCCCACCCCAACTATCCCCCGGCCCCCCACCCCTGCCCCCCTACTCCCAACCCCCACCGCATACACACACGCGAACGTACACGCACACGTACAACGTCAATGAGCTGGAAGACAATAGCGGTGAATAGCGCGATGTTGTACGTCACTAAAGTAATCTTCGCATTCCAACCCTTTTGTTCTCCGCGCGCGCGCAGTAGTGAGTTGTTTCTGTGTAAAGTGTTTGTCGGGACGGCTTGAAATACGCAAAAGTAAATTGGCTCATATCGCGCGCGTTTATGAATGGATGCTGTTGACATTTTGCACCAAGATAGTCACTATCACTGGTCATACACCTTCCAAATTTCGAGTCAATGTTGGGTCTCGTTTTGCCGCGGTTTGTGAAAAGGTAAAGCGGCGCATATCGCGTGCGTTTATCAATCGATTCGCTTCCAGTTTGGCACACAGATAGGCACTGTCCCCAGTCATCTACCTTCCAAAGTTGAAGGCAATCCGTCCAGAAATACCGGAGATACTGACGGGCGCCGAGATGCCGGTGGATACGCGTTTCGCGCATTTGCCAAACCGCGCAAATGACACGGCCGCCTCGGTTGCCGTTGCCATCGCGACGTTAGGGCTGATAGCAAATTTGAAGAGATTCTGTCGAAAAACGGCGAAGTTACAAGGTCCGTTCTGTGTTCCACACAAACACACAGAAAACACACACACACACACACACACACACACACGGACAGTTGGCTTTTAATAATGGCTGGTACCCACGTGTCGTCATATCCGGCCACAAGGAGCGCCATATTATGGGAGACCGCCATCTTAGTCCTTACCTTTTTTTGAAAAATGCCAGATCGATCCTGCGTATTTGGCTGTTCCAATTCGAAACTTATCTAAACTGTATTTATAACATCTGTATGTTTTCTTTACACATTTAGATAACATTTTCACTTTGTTTACACACAAATAAGGACTAAGATGGCGACACTTCCGTTGGAATGGTCGAGATGCGCACGCAGGTGGGTTGGAGCCATATGATGGAAAGTGAAATTGCCGAATAGCAAAGTGATTAACACGGTACCGATGACACTTTTCCGTAGTTCGGCTATCCTGCACACTATAATAGAAACACGTCATACCGCATCATTACGACGTGTTTACAAACAAAACAGCACGCGCACACGTACAATTACAAGCACATCAGCGCTCAACATAAATCAAAGAACTCGAGTCAATGAGTAGATCACTAGATGTCAATTATTTTTTTGGGTGGCATCACACACCGTTCACACAGGCTCCGATCGTCACCGGGCACGTAGCGACATAGGCCTGGGCCGTGTGTTATTTTTAAATATCAGTCTTTGTTAAATGACAATAGACTATTTATATTTTGGTTATGTGTGGTTTCTTCAGCTTCACCATATGGTGTCATGACCATCCAGCATTCACCTTTCGCCATTTTCTGGTATTTTCCGGTATTTTCGAGCATTTTCCGGTGAATAGACACACCCGTATCTGCAGCCATGTTGATAGCAGCTTCCCATACTGTGTACTACTCAGCCTCGTTTTCGCCCGCGTGACCTTTGACCGCTTAGCTAATTAAGAAACGTGAATACGCCCTGGAAACGCAGAAGAAGAAGATGGGTAAAGGTCAAGATGTCCCACTAATCCTATCCCTAACCCTAGCCCTAAGCCTAACCCTACCCCCCACCCTATCAGACGGAAAAACGCAACGAACCACAACTGTGACAAATCGCGGTGTACTGCAGTACATAGTGGGGGGTAGGGGTAGGTTTAGGGATAGGGTTTCACAAGCTCAACATAAATCAAAGAACTCAATGAGTAGATGTCAATTATTTTAGGGATAGGGTTAGTATTCAAAAAAGGTTATTAGCTAAAAATGTTCCTAAAATACAGCTTTACCTTTACCAGACGATGATATAAAAACTTAATAAGCGATTTTGTGGGGTGTATTTTTTAGTCACCTATGCATTTTGACACCTTGAGGTGCTGTTAGGTCTACTATGTAAGCTTACTTTCACACACACACTCATGCGCACGGGCGCACACACACACACACACACACACACACACATGTTTTACACAGGTGAAGATGGGGTAAAAAGCCCATGGGCGGGTAAGAAGCCCATGCCAATTATCTCATGAAATGAAGAAAATTTCAGTCACATTTTGCACATGAGACGAGTGTTAATGTTTAGCATTCGTCTCATGGGCAAATTTGACTGAAATTTTCTTTATTTCATGAGATAATTGGCATGGGCTTCTTACCCGCCCATGGGCTTTTTACCCCGTCTTCCACAATTGGGAACATCGTAGGAGTGGTAGTGGTGGGAACGGCTTGTGAAGCATGGCTTTAAGCTGTGAGCCAAGTGCCCTATCTTTGCGTAAGCTCCAAGTGTCTTTGCTTTGACTCAATGAAGTAATGAGAAGATAGGAGCACAACTGTTCCATTTTTGGATCTGTACACTGACATGGCACACGCATTTGAAAGAGAGTTAAGTAGGCCTATGCGTTTCATCTGTGCACATTATGTGTCTCTCATACACATGCACACACACACGCACATACACAGTACACACATGCGCACGCACGCACGCACGCAGGCACGCACACACATACACACACACACACAGACACACGCACGCACGCACGTACACACACACACACACACACACACACACACACACACACACACACACACACACACACACACACACACACACACAAACACAAACACACACACTTCAGTTATTTAATTCTCTCCGTGTTTTGCACTGCGTTCTTTTACACAAGCACGCATGTGTCTTTCGGATGAGACGATAAACCGAGGTCCCGTGTGCCCATGCACTTAGCACACGTTAAACCCAGTGACAACGAAAAAGTTGTCATTTGGTCAAAATTTACCCTCCCCCCTCCACCCCCTTTTCCTTCCTCATGTGTCACACAAAAATTGCATGCCAAATAAAAAATTGGGTGGCACACCTCTGACTGCGACGCTCTTTCCAGGTGGGAGCAGCCCGAATTTCACAGAGACGCCTCTGTGGCAATACAATACCTAATACCTAATAAACACTAATGCAAGTGGGCATACTCGAACATACATAGAAGACCACAAAAAGATGTTCACATTAGGCCTATATGTTTATTGTCATATATGTAAATGTGAAACACATGTATACTCGCACGTGCGAGTATTCACCCACACCCACACCCACACATGCGCACGCGCATGCGCGCGCAAGCTAGCGCTTTTACACATAGCCTAAGCTGACACATTTACAGACACAGACACAGTGACACAACACACACACACACACACACACACACACACACACACACACACACACACACACACACACACACACACACACACAGACGTGTGTGCAATGGTGTGCGCACGCACATATGCATACATACTCTCTCTTTCCTTCCCTTCTCTCTTCTCTCTCTCCCCTTTTGTTTCCCCTTTCTTGATCTGTCTTCTTTTCGTTTCTATTTGTTCCCACACCCTTTCTTTTTTTCTATTTATCCTTTGTTCTTTCACACAATAATTGTCTACAAATTCGTTAGAAGAATTTCACATGGCATTGTTTCTGCTTATTAGAACAAACATTTCACCTAAGGAAACAAAAACCGAACCAAAAGCAAATATTCATGAAAAATGTTCCAAGGCAAAAGAAAGGGGAGAGAGGGGCGGGGTTGTGGAGAGAGAGAGAGAGAGAGAGAGAGAGAGAGAGAGAGAGAGAGAGAGAGAGAGAGAGAGAGAGAGAGAGAGAGATGGGAGGGGGGGGGGGCAAAAAGAGAGAATGCAAATGGTCAGTAAAACTCAGAAATATATTGACAGAGGGCAAGTTACAGAATGGATGGATGAAGAAATGGACGAATGACGAAACGAAGGGGAAAAATCAAAGCAATTCTCGTCGAAAGAGAGAGAGAGAGAGAGAGAGAGAGAGAGAGAGAGAGAGAGAGAGAGAGAGAGAGAGAGAGAGAGAGAGAGATCATTGTTCTAATGTTCCGTGCACAACTAAAATCTAGAAGATAAGTATGTCACAACATATGTACCAATATAGTAATATAGTAGGACTACTAATAATTATATGTGCCGAGTTCGCTGTGTATGATACTTTACCCTTTGAATGATATGATACACACACACACACACAGACACTATCAGTCAGTGTCCCAGATTTTAGCCACTGCCATGGCTCCGAACCCTGTTAGGGTCATCACAATCTTCAGCACACTGCTGCGGTGCCCCAGCTCCTCGCCCAGCACCTCAAAGAAAGTGACGTACAGGAAGGACCCCGTCGCCACCCCCTGCAGAATACCCCCCGCCAGCAGGTGCGCACGCTCGTCCACGTGACCGGAAGTGACGCCCATACCAATGGCGACCCCCACGGGCGCCATCAGAGCGAAGACGAAGAGGAAGAGGAGAGGTTTGCCGGGAGGAGAAGATGGTGGGGAGAATGACCGTGCCAGCTCCAGGCCTAGAGAGACGGCCACGATGGTCTTGTGGATGCTGATGGCGACGGTCATGGTCCAGATGTCGCCCGCTGTCTCCTGCAGACCCACGGCCAGGCCGTCGAAGATGGTGTGGAAGGACAGGGCCAGGAAGATGGTGATGGCCACCACCCTGGTGTGACCGGTGAACCGCTCCGTGGTGGTCACCTCCGTACAAGATGCTCTTCTGCTCCCCTGGCTCCGCTCAGGGTGACCACAGCTGCTGTTCAAGGAAGTTGAAGCGGGGCTGTGGTTGGAGTCAGAGACAGAGATTGCAGACTGTAGGGGAGGACTTGGTGGACTGTCAAGGCTCTGGGGATTCACGTTTGAAGAGTTTCTCGCAGTGTCCTTGCTCGTGAGCTCCAAGGCGTCGTTGTCCAGTCCAATATTTTCAGTACCAACCTCTTCGGGATTCTCCGCATCGTGTCGTGAGTTATTGGATCTGTCTTTAGAAAACACGATGGCGAATCTCTCCACGAACGCTACGCTGAAGAAGCCCACGGCTATGGCCAAATGGAAGAATGGGTACTCGGAGTCAAAGCCAGACAATTCTCTATAGTCTTCATACTCCTCAAAGCCTTCCACCAGAAGGTTCAGGAGGCACGTAGCCAGGAAGACACCGCCAGCGAAACAGTTGAGGAGAGAGATGATGGTTTGACCTCTTGCGGAGGACATCCGACCCTGACACTGGGAGAACAGAAGGATAGGCACTGACCCGGCCAGCATAGTGGTCAAGAAGAAGATGACCAGACTGATCCCTTTCTGAGCAGTGGTGTTCATGTTGGTTTCCTTCCTAATCTTAAAACACTGCTGAACTAAGGTATATGGTTTTTTTGTAAGCTTAAAAGATTCAATACAGGGACCTGGAAGAAATAAACTGTTCGATTCCTTGTTGTTGTTTTTGTGTAGACATGTATTTACTTATTTATTTATTGCGTTCCTCCGAGTAAGCGAACATTAAAGTCTTGCAAAACGTTCTGTTGAAAAATACGCGGTTGTGTGCTCTTATGGGTGTTTTTTTCTTCAATTTGTCATCAAAAGTAAAGCACAAAGCACTTTTCAACTTTTCTATTGAGAAACAACACAACACAAATTGTTATAGGTTGACTGGAATTTGTCCGACATTCACCCGCCACAGCATTCATTGAATCCTAACACATGTTGTTTTTATTTATTGTCTCCTTGCAAAAAGCAGTCATGCACAGTAGAATGAGAAGAGATTTGTTTCACACTCAAGCACTTTGTCATTCGAGAGTCAACTTTGGTGTAGACACTTTTGAAGATTCTATTATTGTTGTTTATCACTGTAGTTGAGTGTTTGTCACAAATTTAGCTTTTTTTCATAGGGCTAAACTTATACTAGATAACTAATAAATTATCAAACGTTAGCAGTTTTGTAAAACTGCTTTGGAAACTATCAAATGGTTATCTAACACACTGACCCACACTAATAACTGATAAACAAACTGAATCACTTATCTCCACGCCACAACACAATTAGACTAATTGTGAATCAGTTTCAGCCACACAGTTTATCGATTTTATAAAGTTGTAACTAGTTATGGGTGGTGCGAACCGTTTTACACGAAGACCTATTGTTTAAAGGAGATATGACCTCCAAGAAAGCAGCTAGAGAATACCAGAGAGAAAATCAATCGTCTCAAGATTGAAGAACCAATGGACTGCTGAAGGTTGAAATGTTGCATGAACCACGAAGTGATTGTCTTTTATAAAAGCGTAATCAAGTAGGCCTAGGCCAATGATGATCAAACATCAACAGAAGATTAAACAACGTACGAACGCTACAAGTTTTTTCAAGGACTTCCTAGTTTTGAGAAGGTTGAAATATTGCATGCACCAGGATATGATCGTGGTAGATTAACATATTCTATAAATAGTTGACACATCCTGTTTACGTCAGATCTTGACGTCATGGAGAGCACATGTTGAGAGAACACTGGCAGCCATTGTGAATTGAGATTGCAGAATAAAACAAGAGCCTCGTCTTTATTTTGGTGTTGCCTGACTCCTTCTTGAGAGAATGCATGTTCTTGATGGTGTCAGAAAACGGCAAGATTATAATCGTGGAACCCCAAAGCCTGCATTCGTGCACGTAGGTAGAAACTGTTGCAATTGTTACATGAACTGATTTGACGAGGACGTTTGTTCAATAGTTTTGTGTTCTTGCTGCCGCGACACGTAAGGAGCTGCGTCGTTTTGTTTGAGAATGCTGCAGATTTTGCAGGGGGGAGAAAAAAAAAAAAAAAATTGAAAATGGAAGCTTTGCGCAAACCAGAACCTTTATCTTTTGAAGGCAATGTTGCTGAAAATTGGAAGAACTTCGAAGCCGAATTTGACATTTTCATACAGGCTGCTTATGGTGACGTAGATGAACGTACAAAGGCTTACATCCTACTCAATCTAGCTGGCAGAGAGGCCATTGAAAAAGAAAAGACTTTTACCTATGCTGGTGAAGTGAGAAACGCTGCTGGCAACGTTGTGCAGGCTGTTAACTTAAGCCGTGAAAACCTTAAAGTGTTGAAAGCCAAGTTTAAATAACTCTGCAATCCTCTCACAAATGTCATCATGCAAAGACACACATTCAACACAAGAGTTCAGCAGCCATCAGAACCTATGCAGAAATTTCTCACATCGCTCAAGATTTTAGCTGACAGTTGTGAATCCATGATCTCATTGTCTGCGGAGTGTCATCACACACCCTGAGAAAGCAAATGCTGAAAGAAAGAGAGGTAACTCTTCCCACAGCCATCCAGATGTGCCAAATTCATGAGCCAGCAGAAACTCACTGTACACAGGTGACACAGCAAGAAAAGAGCCCACAGGTGACAGAACAAAGCGCAGTTAATGCCATTCGGAATTCGCCAGCACAAAAAGACAAACCCTGCATATATTGTGGGAGGCTGCACCCAAGGAAGAAAGAACTTTGCCCAGCATTTGGCAAGAAATGCTCAGCCTGTTCTAAACCAAACCATTTCGCCAAAGTCTGCAAAACTACAAGCAGGAGAATGCCTGGGACGATCAACGCTGTTAATGTTGATGAACCTGAGACAGCTTTTGAAATAGAAGCTCTTACACAGACTTCACTGCGTGATGAAATTCATCTCACAGCATACATCAACACACACGATGTCAGGTTTAAGATTGACACTGGTGCTAAATGTGACTGAGTTAATTAAAGTAGTCTACTCATCACTAATTCAGATTCAGAGCATAGTCTACTCGTCACAAATTTTTCAGAGCCGACGACTCAATTGCTCTATTTGTAGACATCCCTATTGTTACCATGTCAGCAGACGACATAATTGCGTTGTCTCCTTTTAGTCACGCGGACCTTGTTCAAAGTCAAATCAAACAGGTTACGCGCCTTCGTTCAAACGATGGCAGGCTTTCAATTCAAATTCTAAGCCTGTTAATAAACATATATTTTAGCCTCTCCCCCTCTTTTATTTTCATATTAATAAAATCTTATCATAGCTATGTAACTTATAAAGCTCTCATTGCCCTCTTTTAATCAGTACTAACTGATCGATACCAAGTATTATAGTTGTAGAGTTATTAATTTTTTAGATGCTAGAACCCATTAAACTGGCTCTCAAAATACATAGTTTTCGCCTATTTTAATAGTCATAGTTTTATAACTTTTTATTTTCATTTGTATTAGATTGTAGCTGGATTCGCGCCCATTATTTTAATGTGTTTCATGTGTTGCTTGGCTAAACCATTGCAGATATATATTGTGTTATTCAACTGTCAACAAACACAAATTCGGTATAAAACATAAGTAACAGCCGATTTGGTCTCAATTATGTGACGCAGGCTTTGCAAAACGGAGTGACCTATATAATTCAAATTTGGCCACGGCTGGTCAGTGTGTGTCAGTTGACTAAGTAGTGTAGATAGGTGAGAGCCTACCAGCCTCTCACTCTGCATGATGTGTTCAATAGCCTAACTGTGTGCTGAGCCTACAATGTTTGAGCATTGATCGCTGCTCATAGATGTAAGTAATCTAAAGCCATTGTTTATTGTTTAGTTTTATTCTACTTTACAAACTGTTGTTTTACATGTTGTTTAGCTTAATCAGTGATCTAACTTTTTCACTGTATTACGTGCCATGGAACTGAAAACTGTCTGCTATTCTCGTCACAGAACCAAGCGCTTAGTTGTTCAAGTTGTTGAGAGACTGAAAATTAGAACATTCTGATCGTTCTGTTCCATCGTCAAACCCACTCATGTGTGATGTTGATTTACTGTCTTGGCCTCACTATTTCATTCTTTGTGTAAACAATGTAAGGGTTCTTGTCTACATTTATATTGTTATTTAATAAGCCTATCTTGCTCATTTCCATGCTATTAATATTATTGATCTAAGCTTATGCCATACTATGTGTGTAGGCCTACTTTGCACTGTTTCAGCCAGAGGCCTACACTATTGTGTGTGGGATAGGGCCTTCTAATACGGACACACTCAGCTCATATCATTGCTACTGGTGTGTATCAGACCTAGTTAAGCCCACATAGGCCTATGTGCATTTATTCAGTCATTGCTAATGTGTCGTTGCTTCACACAATGTGAGCAGCCATATGTGACATACTTTCTGCTTGTGTGATAGCTATGAATTGTATGATTAGCTGTTGTGTTAATACTGCTACTATAGTATTAATAAGGCATTCCCTTTGACTGAGTTTCTTGCTACTTCAACGATAAACTCTCAAAAGGCCTACATTTGTCTTTAGTCAGTTTTCCACTAAAAACTGATCTCATTCAGCTTACTTTGATGTGTAGCCTATTTTTAGTAACATAGCATCTGATGATGTGAGTGTTACAATACTTGGTTTTGGGGTTAAGTCACATAAACTTAAATGGTTGTGCATGAGCTAAGCAGGCATATTTTGTATCGTTGCAGGATGTAATTGCTGCACTGTTTTTCCTAGTTCTTCCTAATACCTAAATAAAGAAAAACAAACAACTGTCTGGTTTCCGCCTATATGTTCCTGGCCTGCATGGTGTGTGCTCATCAACACCCTCCAATCCTGTCTGTCCCTCTGTCTTCCTTTGTCTCAGTCTGACTGTTTCTGTTTGTTTGTCTGTTGCCTGTCTTTATCTGTCTGTCTGTCAGTCTGTCTCTCTCTCTCTCTCTCTCTCTCTCTCTCTCTCTCTCTCTCTCTCTCTCTCTCTCTCTCTCTCTCTTTCTCACTCTCTCTCTCCCCCTCCCTCTGCTGATGTGCCAGATCTTTTGAATGAAACTCCGTTGTTAAGAAACGAGTACGTAGAACAGATCAGTTAGGAGTGATAAAGCGAGCGAGCAATGGTGTGTGTGTGTGTGTGTGTGTGTGTGTGTGCGTGTGCGTGTGTGTGTGTGTGTGTGAGTGAGAGAGACAGAGAGAGAGGGGGGGGGGAGAGAGAGAGAAACTTGAAAGCTTAATTACGCAAGGGTTTTAGGTTTAGCCTATTCTTCCAATCAATCAATCAAGAGAGAGAGAGTGAGAGACAGACAGACAGAGACACAGACTGAGGCCCGGAGACAGAGAAAATCCAGAGACAAGAGACGAACTGTTGCAAGGACATAGAAAAGGAGCGAGAGAGAGAGAGAGGGAGAGACAGAAACAGAAACAGAGACAGACCAATAGACAGACAGACAGAGACAGAGAAAATCCAGGCACAGACAATAGACGAACTGACAGAAAGACACAGAAAAGGATAGAGAGAGAAAAAGAGAGACAGAAAGACAGACAGACATAAACAGAGAGAGAGTTTAAGGGGAGAGTGGGGGGCTGGAAATAAACATAGAAAAGTGGGAACATTCGATGGTAAGTTTTCTATGAGAGTTGCTTTTCGCCGTATGACCCTCCGTACAAAACAGTACCCGTCGAGGTGTAGAATATTGATCCGGGTTTGTATTCGCCGTAGAATACAGACCCTGGGGGTGCTTTTCTATGGGGGTTGCTTTTCAGTATAACACCGGCCATGGCCAGGGCCATCTGGGCCGCTTGCTACGTCCGTGCATTTAGAAACATCATTCCGTCTCGACCATGACTACCGAACGGATTTAAAAAATAAAGTTTTTGAAACCCAAGTTCAAGAGCTATTTGACCAAACCAAAACAAAGGTTTTCTTTCTTGAATGAGTATTGCATTTCTTCTTCTTGTTGTTCTTCATCTGCTTTTCTTCTTCTTCTTCTTCAGTTTTTTTTCCTTCTTCTTTCTCTTCTTCCTCCTCTTCTGCTTCTGCTTCTTCTTGCAGTCATGTCCATGATAATCGTATTGGAGATAATATTATGTGGTTTTGCCGGGTCTGCGAAATATTATATTATTACTTTTGTCTCTCTCCCTCCTTCCATCTTCTTTATCTCATCCCGTTCCACCCTCCACCGCACCCCCCCACCCCCCAACTATCCCCCCGGCCCCCCCACCCCTGCCCCCCTACTCCCAACCCCACCGCATACACACACGCGAACGTACACGCACACGTACAACGTCAATGAGCTGGAAGACAATAGCGGTGAATAGCGCGATGTTGTACGTCACTAAAGTAATCTCCGCATTCCAACCCTTTTGTTGCCCGCGCGCGCGCAGTAGTGAGTTGTTTCTGTGTAAACTGTTTGTTGTGGACGGCTTGAAATTCCGCACGCAAATGTAAATTGGCTCATATCGCGCGCGTTTATGAATGGATGCTGTTGACATTTTGCACCAAGATAGTCACTATCACTGGTCATACACCTTCCAAATTTCGAGTCAATGTCGGGTCTCGTTTCGCCGCGGTTTGTGAAAAGGTAAAGCGGCGCATATCGCGCGCGTTTATCAATCGATTCGCTTCCAGTTTGGCACACAGATAGTCACTGTCCCCGGTCATCTACCTTCCAAAGTTGAAGGCAATCCGTCCAGAAATACCGGAGATATACGGGCGCCGAGATGCCGGTGGATACGCGTTTCGCGCATTTGCCAAACCGCGCAAATGACACGGCCGCCTTCGGTTGCCGTTGCCATCGCCACGTTAGGGCTGATAGCAAATTTGAAGAGATTCTGTCGAAAAACGGCGAAGTTACAAGGTCCGTTCTGTGTTCCACACAAAACACACAGAACACACACACACACACACACACACACACACGGACAGTTGGCTTTTAATAATGGCTGGTACCCACGTGTCGTCATATCCGGCCACAAGGAGCGCCATATTATGGGAGACCGCCATCTTAGTCCTTACCTTTTTTTTGAAAAATGCCAGATCGATCCTGCGTATTTGGCTGTTCCAATTCGAAACTTATCTAAAACTGTATTTATAACATCTGGATGTTTTCTTTACACATTTAGATAACATTTTCACTTTGTTTTACACACAAATAAGGACTAAGATGGCGACACTTCCGTTGGAATGGTCGAGATGCGCACGCAGGTGGGTTGGAGCCATATGATGGAAAGTGAAATTGCCGAATAGCAAAGTGATTAACACGGTACCGATGACACTTTTCCGTAGTTCGGCTATCCTGCACACTAGAATAGAATTCACGTCATACCGCATCATTACGACGTGTTTACAAACAAAACAGCACGCGCACGCGTACAATTACAAGCACATCAGCGCTCAACATAAATCAAAGAACTCGAGTCAATGAGTAGATCACTAGATGTCAATTATTTTTTTGGGTGGCATCACACACCGTTCACACAGGCTCCGATCGTCACCGGGCACGTAGCGACATAGGCCTGGGCCGTGTGTTATTTTTAAATATCAGTCTTTGTTAAATGACAATAGACTATTTATATTTTGGTTATGTGTGGTTTCTTCAGCTTCACCATATGGTGTCATGACCATCCAGCATTCACCTTTCGCCATTTTCTGGTATTTTCCGGTATTTTCGAGCATTTTCCGGTGAATAGACACACCCGTATCTGCAGCCATGTTGATAGCAGCTTCCCATACTGTGTACTACTCAGCCTCGTTTTCGCCCGCGTGACCTTTGACCGCTTAGCTAATTAAGAAACGTGAATACGCCCTGGAAACGCAGAAGAAGAAGATGGGTAAAGGTCAAGATGTCCCACTAATCCTATCCCTAACCCTAGCCCTAAGCCCAAACCCTACCCCCCACCCTATCAGACGGAAAAACGCAACGAACCACAAACTGTGACAAATCGCAGTGTACTGCAGTACATAGTGGGGGGTAGGGGTAGGTTTAGGTTTAGGGATAGGGTTTTTCACAAGCTCAACATATTAAATCAAAGAACTCAATGAGTAGATGTCAATTATTTTAGGGATAGGGTTAGTATTCAAAAAAGGTTATTAGCTAAAAATGTTCCTAAAATACAGCTTTACCTTTACCAGACGATGATATAAAAAACTTAATAAGCGATTTTGTGGGGTGTATTTTTTTAGTCACCTATGCATTTTGACACCTTGAGGTGCTGTTAGGTCTACTATGTAAGCTTACTTTCACACACCACACTCATGCGCACGGGCGCACACACACACACACACACACACACACACACACAGTGTTTTACACAGGTGAAGACGGGGTAAAAAGCCCATGGGCGGGTAAGAAGCCCCATTAAAATTATCTCATGAAATGAAGAAAATTTCAGTCACATTTTGCACATGAGACGAGTGTTAATGTTTAGCATTCGTCTCATGGGCAAATTTCACTGAAATTTTCTTTATTTCATGAGATAATTGGCATGGGCTTCTTACCCGCCCATGGGCTTTTTACCCCGTCTTCCACAATTGGGAACATCGTAGGAGTGGTAGTGGTGGGAACGGCTTGTGAAGCATGGCTTTAAGCTGTGAGCCAAGTGCCCTATCTTTGCGTAAGCTCCAAGTGTCTTTGCTTTGACTCAATGAAGTAATGAGAAGATAGGAGCACAACTGTTCCATTTTTGGATCTGTACACTGACATGGCACACGCATTTGAAAGAGAGTTAAGTAGGCCTATGCGTTTCATCTGTGCACATTATGTGTCTCTCATACACATGCACACACACACGCACATACACAGTACACACATGCGCACGCACGCACGCACGCAGGCACGCACACACATACACACACACACACAGACACACACACGCACGCACGTACACACACACACACACACACACACACACACACACACACACACACGCACACACACACACACACACAAACACAAAACACACACACTTCAGTTATTTAATTCTCTCCGTGTTTTGCACTGCGTTCTTTTACACAAGCACGCATGTGTCTTTCGGATGAGACGATAAACCGAGGTCCCGTGTGGCCATGCACGTAGTACACGTTAAACCCAGTGACAACGAAAAAGTTGTCATTTGGTCAAAATTTACCCTCCCCCCTCCACCCCCTTTTCCTTCCTCATGTGTCACACAAAAATTGCATGCCAAATAAAAAATTGGGTGGCACGCCTCTGACTGCGACGCTCTTTCCAGGTGGGAGCAGCCCGAATTTCACAGAGACGCCTCTGTGGCAATACAATACCTAATACCTAATAAACACTAATGCAAGTGGGCATACTCGAACATACATAGAAGACCACAAAAAGATGTTCACAGATGTGTTTATTGTCATAGCCCATGGGCGGGGTAAGAAGCCCATTAAAAATTATCTCATGAAATGAAAGAAAATTTCAGTCACATTTTGCCCATGAGACGAGTGTTAATGTTTAGCACTCGTCTCATGGGCAAATTTCAACTGAAATTTTCTTTATTTCATGAGATAATTGGCATGGGCGTCTTACCCGCCCATGGGCTTTTTACCCCGTCTCCACAATTGGGAACATCGTAGGAGTGGTAGTGGTGGGAACTGCTTGTGAAGCATGGCTTTAAGCTGTGAGCCAAGTGCCCTATCTTTGCGTAAGCTCCAAGTGTCTTTGCTTTGACTCAGTGAAGTAATGAGAAGATAGGAGCACAACTGTTCCATTTTTGGATCTGTACACTGACATGGCACACGCATTTGAAAGAGAGTTAAGTAGGCCTATGCGTTTCATCTGTGCACATTATGTGGTCTCTCATACACAAGCACACACACACGCACATACACACACACACACATGCGCGCACGCACGCACGCAAGCACACGTACGCACAACACATACACACAAACACACACACACAGACCACACGCACACGCCACGCACGTACACACACACACACACACACACACACACACGCACACGCACACACACACACACATCAAACACAAACACACACACTTCAGTTATTTAATTCTCTCCGTGTTTTGCACTGCGTTCTTTTACACAAGCACGCATGTGTCTTTCGGATGAGACGATAAACCCAAGTCCCGTGAGCCCATGCACTTAGCACACATTAAAACCCAGTGGCAACGAAAAAGTTGTCATTTGGTCAAAATTTACCCTCCCACCCCCCCCACCCCCTTTTTTCCTTCCTCATGTGTCACACAAAAATCGCATGCAAAAAATAAAAAAATGGGTGGCACGCCTCTGACTGCGACGCGCTATCCAGGTGGGAGCAGCCCGAATTTCACAGAGACGCCTCTGTGGCAATACAATACCTAATACCTAATATAACACTAATGCAAGTGGGCATACTCGAACATACATAGAAGACCACAAAAAGATGTTCACAGATGTGTTTATTGTCATATATGTAAATGTGAAACACATGTATACTCGCACGTGCGAGTATTGACCCACACCCACACTCACACACGCACACACACACAAACTCACACACGCGCACACACACACACACGCACACCGGCACACACACACACGACACACACACACACACCGTGGCACACCACACACACGCACGCACACGCACCCGCACACGCACGCACGCACACACACACACACACACACACAAAACACACATACACTGAACACCTACTTGCGTTGCGAGCGTGAAGGCGAGCGCGATTTTACACATAGCCTAAGCTTACACACACACACACACACACACACATACATACACACACACACACACGCACGCATACGCATACACACACAACACACACACACACACACACACCACACACAACACACACACACACACACACACACACACACACACACGTCACGTGCGCAATCGTGTGTGTTTCTGTCTTTCATTTAACGTCTATCCACTTCTCGTGATACTAGACGGGACATCCACACACACACACACAACACACACACACACACACACACACACACACACACACACACACACGCACACACACAAACACACACGGCACGCACGCACACACACACACAGACACACACACACACACTCACCCACACACACACACAACACACACACACACACACACACACACACCACACACGTGCGCAATCGTGTTGTGTGTGTGTGTCTTTCATTTAAACGTCTATTCATTTCCGTGATATTATACGGGACATCACACACACACACACACACACACCGCACGACCACACACACACCCCATCGACCAACACAACACACACACAAAACACACACACGTGCCAAATGTGGTGTGTGTCTGTTCTTTCATTTAACGTCTATCCACTTCTCGGGTATCTTAGATAACGACATCACACACACACACACACACCACCCACACACACTACACACACACAAAACACACACACACGCACACACACACACACATTCACAACACACCACACACCCACACACACACACACGTGCGCAATCGCGTGTGTAGATGTGTCTTTGATTTTACGTCTATACACTTCTCGTGATATTATACGGGACATCACACACACACAACACACACACACAGCACACACACACACACACTCACAAACACCAACACACACAAACACACACCACAAACAAACACACCGTGCGGCAATCGTGTGTGTGTGTGTCGTCTTTCATTTGAAATGTCTAGCCACTTCTCGTGATATTAGCCCTGGACAATCCCACACCCAACACACACACACACACACACACACACACACACACACACAACACACACACACACACACACGTGCGCAATCGTGTGTGTGTGTGTGTCTTTCCATTTAACGTCTATTATCCACCTTCTCGTGATATTAGACGGCGACATCACACACACACACACCACACAAACACAAAAACAAACACAAACACACTAACACACAAACACAACACACACACAACAACACACACGCACACACACACAACAAACGACATCGTGTGCACACGCACATATGCATACATCTCCTCTTTCCTTTCCTTCCCACTTTCTCTCTCTCTCTCTCTCTCCCCTTGGTGGTCTCCCCTTTCTCGATCTGTCTTCTTTTCGTTTCTATTTGTTCCCACCCCGTTTCTTGTTTTCTTCTATTTATCCTTTGTTCTTTCACACAATAGCCTAATTGTCTACAAATTCGTTAGAAGAATTTCACATGGCATTACTCTGATTATAAGAACAGACATTTGAACTAAATTAAGAAACAGAAACCGAACCAAAACCAAATAATCATGATAAATGATACAAGGCAAAAGAAAGGGGAGAGAGAGGGGGGGGTGTGGAGAGAGAGAGAGAGAGAGGGGAGACGAGAGAGAGATGAGAGAGATGAGATGAGAGAGAGAGACGACGAGAGAGAGAGAGAGAGGAGAGAGAGATGGGGAGTGGGGTGAGCCGGCCAAAAAGAGAGAATGCTAATGGTCAGTAAAACTCAGAAATATATAGACAGAGGCAAGTTAGAGAATGGATGGGAAATGGACGAACGAACGACGAAACGAAGGGGAAAAATCAAAGCAATTCTCGTAAGAGAGAGAGAGAGAGAGAGAACAGTAGATGAGTAGAGAGAGGAGAGAGAGAGAGAGAGAGAGAGAGAGGACCGAGAGAGAGAGAGAGAGAGAGAGAGGAGCGAAGAGAGAGAGAGGAAAAACCGAGAGAGGAGATCGATGAAGAGAGAGGGAGAGAGAGAGAGAGAAGAGTAGAAAGAGGAGCTAGAGGATTGACTTGAATTTTTATATAATAGAGGGTAATAAGTAAGCAAAATAACGATGCTTTTTTTTTTGTTTTTATTAACCCATAATCCAGCCCTCTTGAACAAAATAACAAAAATAAACAAGGATAGAAAATGAAAAAACGAAAATAACACATACTAAAGTAATATAAAAGCCTGCAAAAAAAACATCCCTATATTGTAACACCGACGCAAAATAACAAAATCAGAGAGGAAGGAGAGAGGAAGAAGAGACGAGAGAGTGAGAGAGAGAGGAGCGAGGAAAGAGAAGAGAGAGAGAGAGAAGAGAGCAGAGGAGAGAGAGAGAGATATCATTGTTCAGATGTTCTGTGCACAACTAAAATCTAGAAGATAAGTATGGTCACAACATATGTACCATATAGAAAGGCCTACTAATAATCAGATGTTGCTGAGTTCGCTGTGTAACTGATACTTTACCCTTTTGCAATGATATGATACACACACCACAAGAACACTCATCAGTCGCGTCCGTCCCAGATTTTAGCCCCTGCCAGGGCTCCGAACCCTGCTAGGGTCCATCACATCTTCAGCACCTGCTGCGGTGCCCCAGCGCCTCGCCCAACACCTCGAAGAAAGTGACGTACACAGAAGGGCCCCCGTCGCCACCCCCTGCAGAAGTACTCCCCGCCACAGGTGCGCCGCTCGTCCCACGTGACCGGGAAGTGGACAGCCCATACAATGGCGACCCCCACGGCGCCAGTCAGAGCGAAAGACGGAAGAGGAAGAGGAGAGGTTTGCCCGGGAGGGGAAGATGGTTAGGAGAATGACCGTGCCAGCCCAGCCCAGAGAGACGGGGGCCACGATGGTCTTTGTGGATGCTGATGACGACGTGTCATGGTCCAGATGTCGCCCGCCGTCCCCTCCTGCAGACCCCAAGGCCAGGCCGTCCGACAGATGGTGTGGAAGGACAGGGCAGGAAGTTATGGTGATGGCCACCACCCTCGGAATGCCCGGGAAGCGCTCCGTGTGGTCACCTCCGTACAAGATGCTCTTCTCCTCCCCTGGCCCTCCCGCTCAGTGTGACACACGCTGCTCTGCTGTTTTCAAAGGATTTGAGGTGTAGTTGAGTCAGAGGCAGAGATTGCGACCCTGGAGAGGACTTGTGGCTGTGTTCAAGGCTCTGGGTATTCCCGTTTGAAGAGTTTTCTCGCCAGTGTCCTTGCTCGTGAGCTCCAAGGTGTCGTTTGTCAGTCCATATTGTCAGTACCGAACCTCTTCGGGATTCTCCGCATCGTGTTCGTGAGGTTCCTTGGATCTTGTCTTTAGAAACACGATGGCGAATCTCTCTCCACAACGCTAACGCTGAAAGCCGCACGGCCCTATGGCCAAATGGAAGGGAACGGGTACTCGGAGTCCAAAGGCAGACAAATTCTCTATAGTCTATCTTCGTACTCCTCAAGCCTTCCACCAGAAGGTTCAGGAGGCACGTATCCAGAGAAACACCGACCAGGAAAACAGTTGAGGAGAGGAATGATGGTTTTGACCTCTTCCGGAGGGACATCCGACCCTGGCACTGGGGAGAACAGGAGGATAGGCCCACTGACCCGGGCCATCATAGTGCTCAAGAATAAGATGACCAGACTGATCCCCTTTCTGAGGCAGTGGTGTTTCTTTGTGTTTCCTTCCTAAACCTTTAAAACACGTCGGAACTAAAGTATATGTTTTTTTTTACGTAAGTTAAAAAGATTCAATACAGGGACCTGGAGAAATACCTGTTCAATTCTTTGTTGTTATTTTTGTGTAGACATGTATTTACTTAGCTTATGTAAGTGTCGTTCCTCCGAACAAAACGAACATTAAGTCTTCAAAACGTTTCTGTTCTAAATTACCTTTTTGTGTGCTGCTTATGTTGGTTTCTTTTCACTTTGTCCATCAAATTAATGCACGAAAAAAGCACTTTTCAACTTTTCTATTGAGAAGCCACGCAGCACAAATTGTTTTCAAGAGTTGATTTGGAATTTATCCCTGACGTTCACGCGCCGACA
>JAGGCT020000035.1:2122070-2163822 GCA_017654935.2 Phymorhynchus buccinoides
ACAAATTTCACTTTGTTTTTCCGTAAATATTAATATGAGACGATTTGCGTACGGACGAAATGGTTCAAGTAAAGCAAAGATGAAATTTGTGTTTTCTGCTCATGTCGCAATACACACTCTCATAGTATCGGTCGCCGATTTGACGAGCGTGATTTTGACTGCGACAACATGTTTCAGCAAATTACGGCAAAATCTGCAGAACCGCGAAGAAAGGAAAAAGAAAAAATTGAAATCCTACCCGCCTAATATTTTGGGGCCCCCGTGTTCCCAGGAAACAGACCATTATTTTTTTTGTTTGGGCCTTATGGTTTACACCATTACCAACAACACAACACTTCTGACTGATTTTTTTTAGACTGATTTTTTGTAATGGATTCATGTAGTTTTTACTATATTTTAATCAGAAACTTACCTCTGTTATAAGCCCCTCCGATTTAAGACCCCTTTTTTTCTGAATTTTTAGAGGGTTTATTGTATAAACTGTAGACTCACAGTATTTGTTTTATTTATGTGTTGTTTTTTCTTTCACCGGTTCTTTCTTCCCCGATGGTTTCCTCTTCACCCTCAACCTACTAGTGTCATCGTCATCGTCATCATCGTCAAACAAACCTTTGACAACAGCAGCAGAAAAGTTCACCTTCGTCGTTGTCTTCAGCAAAGGCTAGGGCTAAGCACAAGGAAAAGAAACACCACCCACAGCTGACATTCCAAGTCTCTAGCTCAATCGGGGGCAAGTTCAGGTCACGGCAGTATACACAAGCAGTACTCAGCTTCAACAAAACCTTCAGTGTTCCAACTCCTCTTCGAGTGTGGCGTCGTGAGAGGGAAATTCTTGCTGCTTCAAGAAAAACAACTTCAAAATTCTCTTCAGTTCCTCGAGTCGGAGCATCGTAAAGGCGCCAGCTTCCATCTTCAACACGTGCTCCTCAAGTGACAACGCTGATTAAAAAGGACACCGTCATCGACAGTAAAACAACGCTAGTTCGAAGAGCAGTTCAGTCGTACCACTACACCGAAATCTGCTTCATTGCTTTCAAACGCGTTCTTCAATCCCCAACTACATTCAGCTCAAGAATGGGTGACCTGACAAGAAGTGGCAAAACAGTTTAAAACAAATGGGCGGCAAAAACGGCAAGAGTATTCAGAAGAACCCCAAAAGTAAGACGCTCCAACTGCCATTGAGTGATGAAAGTAAGGGGGTGTTAGAGAATGGTGGTGTGGCCTAAAGAAAAGGAGAGAAGATCTTCTTCCCACGTTCTTGGCGGGTGTGGCCGGGGTAGAGGGAGGGGGAAAGACAGCGGTCAGAGAGCCGGCCGCTGAAACGAATATGGATTCGGATAAGACGAAGCGACAGTGATTGGGAGACATGGGAGGGTAGGTGATGGTGTAGTGGCTGGATACAAGGGATAGAAATTTGTTTTTGTTATGTATGGTTTGATTATTTATTTAGGTGTTAGTCCACATATTATTTGTGTGGTTGATTGTTGTGCCTGTATGTGCAATATACAGTCGAACCCCGCTTAACCCCTTCTTTGCCTGAGGAAAACAGAACTCAATTTTTTTTATTTGGAAAATTTATAAGAGACCTGTTAGACTCAATTTGAGGAAATGGTCTAGGGATATATCTTTCCTGGTTTGTCTAAACCAAAAACCATCATTCCCGGGCTATGTCTATGACATGAAAAGTTATGACATCACCCAGCCCGTAGTGGACACAAGACAGGGCAGGGAAAGGGTCAATGGGCACCCCGGTATCATGGACACCCTGGTAATCCGATCTGTTTTTACATTGAAGCCTTCGTTTGGAGCCCAGGTGTGTCATAGCTGCCGAAAAGTTTAAGTTTTGCTACATTGACTTTATTAAAATATAAATGCAATTCTAGAAAATTTTCATTTTTACTTCATTTATAGCAATTTTTCGTGTTTTCTGGTCGCTTCATTTATATACAACACGATCAAATTCCAGTGTATCTCAGCATGTTTGCGATATGTTTGCCACAGAGTTGTCATATCCTTTAAAGGGTCTTCAGAATAGCGACCATCTCGAAATTACGGACAGTTTTCTTTTTGCCAGGTTGCAATACTGAGGTTCCACAATGTTTGTAAGTTTTTTTGTAAACTGAGTCACAACACCACACTCAAACTTAAGGCTCCTAGCCATACCGCATACGATTTGACCAAAACACGATGCCACGATTGTGACGATGTTTGTTGCAGGGACATATGATTCACCTGAAATACTTTCCGTCTCTAATTAATATAACATACTGTTTGCCGTCACCTATCCTCAGGTAAGCGCTCAATCACCACGAATCACATCAAATGATGTCCCATACTACTGTTTCCCTTCACTGTTCTCATGTAAGCCGCAATACAGGAATCAAATCAAATGTCCCATACTACTGTTTCACCTTCACTTTTCCTCATGTAAGCCGCAATACAGGAATCAAATCAAATGTCCCATACTACTGTTTCCCTTCACTTTTCTCATGTAAGCCGCAATACAGGAATCAAATCAAATGTCCCATACTACTGTTTCCCTTCACTTTTCTCATGTAAGCCGCAATACAGGAATCAAATCAAATGTCCCATACTACTGTTTCCCTTCACTTTTCTCATGTAAGCCGCAATACAGGAATCACATCAAATGTCCCCATACTACTGTTTCCCGTCACTGTTACTCATGTAAACCACAATACACGAATCACATCAAATGCCCCATACTTACTGTTTTCCCTTCACTGTTCCTCAGGTAAGCCGCAATAACAGGAATCACATCAAAATGTCCCATACTAATGTTTCCCTTCACTATCCTCATGTAAGCCGCAATACAGGAATCACATCAAATGTCCCATACTACTGTTTCCCTTCACTGTTCTCATGTAAACCGCAATACAGGAATCAAATCAAATGTCCCATACTACTGTTTCCCTTCACTGTTCTCATGTAATCCGCAATACAGGAATCACATCAAATGTCCCATACTACTGTTTTCCTTCACTGTTCTCATGTAAACCACAATACAGGAATCACATCAAATGTCCCATACTACTGTTTCCCTTCACTGTTCTCATGTAAACCGCAATACAGGAATCACATCAAATGTCCCATACTACTGTTTTCCTTCACCTTTCTCATGTAAACCGCAATACATAAATCACATCAAATGTCCCATACTACTGTTTCCCTTCACTATCATCATGTAAGCCGCAATACAGGAATCAAATCAAATGTCCCATACTACTGTTTCCCTTCACTATCCTCATGTAAGCCGCAATACTAAGGAATCACATCAAATGTACCATACTACCGTTTCCCTTCACTTATCCTCATGCTATTAACCGCCCAATACAGGAATCACATCAAATGTCCCATACTACTGTTTCCCTTCACTATCCTCATGTAAGCCGCAATACAGGAATCAAATCAAATGTCCCATACTACTGTTTCCCTTCACTATCCTCATGTAAGCCGCAATACAGGAATCAAATCAAATGTCCCATACTACTGTTTCCCTTCACTATCCTCATGTAAGCCGCAATACAGGAATCACATCAAATGTCCCATACTACTGTTTTCCTTCACTGTTCTCATGTAAGCCGCAATACACGAATCACATCAAATGTCCCATCTAAGTTTCCCTGCCTACTGTTCCGTAAGCCGGCAATACAGGCTCACATCAAATGCTCCCATACTACTGTGTCCCTTCACTGTTCTATGTAAGCCGCCACATACAGGAATAACAATCCAATTCGTCCCATACTACTGGTTTCCCTTACACTGGTTCTAATGTAAAACGCAATACAGAATCAAATCAATGTCCCAGACTATTCTGTTTCCCTTCACTGTTCTCATGCTAAACCGCAATCACACGAATCACTGATCAATGTCCCATACTACTGTTGCCCTTCACTCGTTCTCATGTAAACCGCCGAATACACGAATGTCACATCAAATGTCTTCATACTACTGTTTCCCTTCACTGTTCTCATGTAAACAAATCATGTAGAGCGCAATGCACGAATCACATCAAATGTCCCATACTACTGTTTTCCTTCACTGTTCTCATGTAAGCCGCAATACAGGAATCAAATCAAATGTCCCATACTACTGTTACAGGAATCACATCAAATGTCCCATACTACTGTTTCCCTTCACTGTTCTCATGTAAGCCGCAATACAGGAATCAAATCAAATGTCCCATACTACTGTTTCCCTTCACTTTTCTCATGTAAACCACAATACAGGAATCACATCAAATGTCCCATACTACTGTTTCCCTTCACTATCCTCATGTAAGCCGCAATACAGGAATCAAATCAAATGTCCCATACTACTGTTTCCCTTCACTTTTCTCATGTAAGCCGCAATACAGGAATCAAATCAAATGTCCCATACTACTGTTTCCCTTCACTTTTCTCATGTAAACCGCAATACAGGAATCAAATCAAATGTCCCATACTACTGTTTCCCTTCACTGTTCCTCATGTAAACCACAATACAGGAATCACATCAAATGTCCCATACTACTGTTTCCCTTCACTATCCTCATGTAAGCCGCAATACAGGAATCAAATCAAATGTCCCATACTACTGTTTGACTTCCTCTTTCACCTGTTCTCAGTATGTCATATGAACTCTGCCTGCACACATACCGTCATTGGTATACTCTAAATCAAATGTCCGCATACTGTGCGCCTATTTTCTATGTTTCCGCGACCCTCTTTCTGTCATCTTATCTATGTTTATTTGCACGTTCATCCGCTGTATGTCTCATATCTCGTGTACTGTAAACCTGTCTGTCTCCTCTCTCTCTCTCGCATATGTTCACACACCTGCTTGGCTAGGTTATATATGTTTGCGTTTGTGTCCGCAGTATGTTTTCTTCCACTTATGATTTTCAAATGCTAATTTTAAGTGCCAGCAATATAATGCTTGACTTGTATTTTCCCTCTTTTCGATTGTCTTGTTATTTGTTTCTCTCGTGATAATCACCAGGCATTATATAACCCCTTTAGGTTACGCGCAGTCTAGGGCAATCACAGCAACACTCATATTCAATGTCGCGGCTACTTGAAACATAAGTGCATAGCTACAACTATCTGGCTTCTTTTCTGAAGGGTATTGAATAAACTATCCTTCTGCAGACACACTCTCATCCTTGCATTCGAACATACTCACGCGTAGATAGCATTATGGATAGAACACCGGGGAAACTCTTAGAATCATCCATGACGGATATTTTTCGTGACCGCGGCATTTATAGGTTACGCGGAAGTTGATTGAATTTCCGTGACGTGGCAGTGGGATTAATATGGTGAAATAGAGCCTGTAATGTGTGTGTGTGCCGTATGTGTGCGTGTGTGCGCGCGCACGCTGCGTGTGTTGTGTGTGTGTGTGTGTGTGTGTGTGACACTACGTTTCTTCATTTACATGTTCTGATGTATTGTGCATAAAGCTGAATGTGTTCTCTTTTCTTTTTCATTACTTGGAATTTATATATATTTCTTTCTTCTCTTGTTCGAGGGCAAGATGTACACAAGCCAATTATGTGTTTATTCTTTTCCCACAATAAAAAAAAAAGTGTTTGTTTTGTTCCGTTTGTTCGTTCTCACAACACAATCTCTCCACAAATGTCCCATATCCTTCATTCTTCTCAAAAATGTCCCTTACCCCTTCTCTCTCACTGTTCACACTATGTAAGTCCCTCGCAATACAGGAATTCCAAATCAATTTTGCTCGTCATACAGACTGTTTTCGCTCTTCAGACTGTTTCTTCCTCTATCTGTAAACCGTCTCTCACACCCGAATACAGCGCAAATGTCCGCCTACTACTGTTTCGTTCCCATCACATTTCACCCCTACCAATGTGCGTTGCTCTCTTATGGAGACGAAAATGGGCCTGGAGGTCGGTAATTGGTGGAGAGTCTGGAGTTGGTGGTTTTCAAAGAGAAAGTATCTAGCCGCACAGTGAAACTGCCGCTGTAAAATTATGAATGACATCGGCACCTTCGCAGTTTCTGGCCTCCCAGTAACTGCAAAGAAAGCCTTATCCGCCCTATAGAAAGCCGGCAATACCTAGAGGCAACATCGGTGTCGCAGTTGGAAGAAATGCGATCTCAGTTTGGACCCACCACACTGACAATCAGCATAGGCCTAGCTGTCCTGATCGTTATGTGAACACCCAATGTAGCACTACTGTTTTCGCTTCACGTGTCTGCACGGGTCAGCCAAGATTGTCCCTTGAATACGACACAGGAATACATCTACAAGCGTCCAACCGCACTGCTCCTACCCTCTGCCAGTGGTCTATGCCCATCTACTTGTTTTCCTTCACTGTTCTCATGTATGCCGCAATACAGGAATCACATCAAATGTCCCCATACTACTGTTTTCCCTTTCACTGTTCTTCTGTAAGCCGCAACACACGAATCACATCAAATGTCCCCTACTACTGTTTTCCCTTCACTGTTCTCATGTAAGCCCGGCAATACAGAATCACACTCATGTCCCATACTACTGTTTCCCTTGCACTGTTCTCATGTAAACCCGCCATACAGGAATCACATCAAATGTCCCCATACTATACTGTGTTTGCCCTTCACGATTCTCATGTAAGCATACGCAATAAGGATCACATCAACTGTCCCCAACTACTGTTTCCCTTCACTGTTCGCATGTAAGAGCCATCATACAGGCATCACATCAAATTGTCTGATACTACTGTTTCCCTTCACTGTTCTCATGTAAGGCCCGCAATACACGAATCAACATCAAATGTCCCATACACTGTTTCCCTTCACTGTTCTCATGTAAACCGCATACAGAATCACATCAAATGTCCCATACTACTGTTTCCCTTCACTGTTCCTCATGTAAGACCGCAATACAGGACTCACATACAAATGGTCCCATACTACTGTTTCCCTTCACTGTTCTCCAATGTAGGCCGCAATACAGAATCACATCAAAGTCCCATACTACTGTTTTCCTTCACTTGTTCGCATTAGCCGCAATAACAGGAATCACAGTCAATGTCGATACTACTGGTTCCCTTCACTTTTCTCATGTAAGCCGTCAATACAGGAATCACATCATGTTCCCCATACTACTGTTTCCCTTAACTGTCTCATGTATCCGCAATACACGAATCACATCAAATGTCCCATACTACTGTTTCCCCTTCACTGTTCTCATGTAAGACCGCATACCACGAATCACATCAAATGTCCCATACGACTGTTTCCCTTCACTGTTTTGTGTTTCTCATGTAGACCGCACTACGGAATCGCATCAAATGTCCCATACTACTGTTTCCCTTCGACTGTTCTCAAATGTAAAGCCTCAATACAGAATCACATCAAATGTCCCATACTACTACTGTTTCCCTTCACTGTTTCTCATTTAAACCGCAATACAGGAATCAAATCAATGGCCCATACTACTGTTTCCTTCACTGTTCCTCATGTAAGACCGCAATACATGAATCACATCAAATGTCCCATACTACTGTTTCCCTTCACTGTTTCTCATGTAAGCCGCAATACAGGAATCACATCAAATGTCCCATACTACTGTTTCCCTTCACTGTTCTCAATGTAACCGCAATACAGGAATCACATCAAAATGTTCCCATACTAACTGTTTTTCCTTCAACTGTTCTCATGTAACCGCAAACAAGGAATCACATCAATGTCCCATACTATGTTTCCCTTCACTGTTCTCCATGTTAAACCGCATACAGGAATCACATCAATGTCCCATACTACTGTTTCCCTTCACTGTTTCTCATGTAACCGCAAGACAGGAATCACTCAAGTATGTCCCATACTACTGTTTTTTCCCTTCAATGTTCTCATGTAAACCCAATACAGGAATCACATCAAATGTCCCATACTACTGTTTTCCCTTCACTGTTTCTCATGTAAACCGCAATACCGGAATCCCATCAAATGTCCCATACTACTGTTTCCCTTCCTGTTTCATGTAAGCCGCAATACAGAATCACATCAATGTCCCATACTACTGTTTTCCCTTCTACTGTTCTCATGTAAGCCGCAATACCGAATCACATCAAATGTCCCATAACTACGTTATCCCTTCACTATTCCCGGTAAGCCGCAATACAGGAATCACATCACAATTCCCTACTACTGTTTCCCTTCACTGTTCTCATGTAAGCCCAATACAGGACCATCAAATGTCCCATCCTAGCTGTTTTCCCTTCACTGTCTCATGTAAGCGCAATATACAGAATCACTCAACGGTCCCCATACTACTGTTTCCCTTCACTGTTCTCATGTAAACCAACCCGCAATAGGCAACAAGGAATCACATCAATGTCCCATACTCTGTTTCCCTTCACTGTTCTCATGTAAACCGCAATACAGAATCACATCAATGTCCTCATACTAAGCTGTTTCCCCTTCAACTTGTTCTCATTTAAAACCCCGCAATGCCAGGAATCACATCAAGATGTCCCATACTACTGTTTCCCTTCACTGTTCTCATGTAACCGCAATACAGGAATCACATACAAATGTCCCATACTACTGTTTTCCTTCACTGTTACCCATGTAAACCGCAATACAGGCATGCAATCAAATGTCCCCTACATACTGTTTCCCTCAACTGTTCTCATGTAATACCGGGCATACAGGAATCCATCAAATGTCCCATACTAACTGTTTCCCTTCACTGTTCTCTGTAAACCGCATACAGGATCACATCAAATGTCCCATACTACTGTTTCCCTTCACACTGTTCTCCATGTAAGCCGCATACAGGATCAAATCAAATGTCCCATACTACTGTTTACCCTTCACTTGTTCTCATGTAATCCGCAATACACGAATCACAATCAATGTCCCATACTACTGTTCCTTCACTGTCTCAATGTAAGCCGCAATACAGGAATCACTCAAATGTCCCCTACTACTGTTTTCCCTTCCAACTGTTCTTTCATGTAATCCGCAATACAGGAATCCACTCACAATGTCCCATACTACTGTTTTCCTCACTGTTCTCATGTAAACCGCAATACAGGAATCCATCAATGTCCCATACTACTGTTTCCCTTCACTGTTCTCATGTAAACCGTCATAACAGGAATCAAATCAAATGTCCCATACTACTGTTTTTCCCTTCACTGTTCTCATGAAAGACCGCAATACACGAATCACATCAAATGTCCCATACTACTGTTTCCCTCACTGTTCTCATGTTAAGCCGCAATACAGGAAATCACATCACTGTCCCGTACTACTGTTTCCCTTCACTTGTTTCTCATGTAGCGCAATACAGGATCACATCAATGTCCCATACTAACTGTTTCCCTTACACTGTTCTCATGTAAGCCGCAATACAGGAATCACATCAAATGTCCATCTACTGTGTTCCCTTCACTGTTTCTCATGTTAAGCCGCATACAGGAATCACATCAAATGTACCATACTACTTTTTCCCTCACTTTCTCATGTAAACCGCAATACAGGAATCACATCAAATGTCCGCCATACTAACTGTTTCCCTTCACTGTTCTCATGTAAACCGCAACACAGGAATCACATCAATGTCCCCATACTACTGTTTCCTCACCTTCACTGTTCTCATGTACACCGCAATACAGGAATCAATCAAATGTCCCCTCTACTGTTTCCCCTTCACTGTTCCTCATGTAAAAACCGCAATAGAGGAAAAGAATCACATCAAATGTCCCCATACTACTGTTTCCGCTCACTGTTTCTCCATGTAACCGCAATACAGGAATCACATCAAATGTCTCATACTAATGTTTCCCTTCACTGTTCTCATGTAAGCCGCGTTATACAGGAATCACATCAAATGTCCCGATACTACTGTTTCCCTTCACTGTTCTCATGTAAGCCGCAATAACAGGAATCACTCAAATGTCTCATACTACTGTTTCCCTTCCTTTCTCATGTTATCCGCAGTACAGGAATCACAACAAATTCCCGTACTACTGTTTCCCTTTCACTGTTCTCAGTAACCGCAATACAGGAATCCATCAAATGTCCCATGACTACTGTTTCCCTTCACTGTTTCTCCATGTTAAACCGGCAATACAGGATCACATCAAATGTCCCATATCTACTGTTCCTTCCCTGTTCTCATGTAAGCCGCAATAAGGAATCACATCAAATGTCCCATACTACTGTTTTCCTTCACGATTCTCATGTAAGATACCGCAATACAGGAATCACATCAATGTCCTCATACTACTGTTTCCTTCACTGTTTCTCATGTAATCCGCAATCCAGGAATCACATCAAAATGTCCCTACTACTGTTTGTCCCTTCACTGTTCTCATGTAAGCCGCAATACAGGAATCACTCAAATGTCTCATACTACTGTTTTTCCCCTTCACTGGTCTCATTAAGCCGCAATACAGGATCACATCAAATGTCCATACTAACTGTTTTCCCCCTTCTTTTTTGTTTTTCACTGTTTCTCAAATTTAAGCCGCAATACCAATCACATCAAATGTCCCATACTGACTGTTATCCCTTCACTGGGGGGTTTTTTTTTTTTTTCCCCCCCTTCCCCAAAAATAAAAATGTAAGCCTCAATACAGGAATCACAATCAAGTGTCCCATACTAACTTTTCCCTTCACTGTTCTCATGTAAGACCGCATACAGGATCACATCAAATGTCCCATACTACTGTTTCCCTTCAACTGTTCTCATGTAAGCCGCAATACACGAATCACAGCACATGTCCCAGACTACTGTTTCCCTTCACTGTTCTCATGTCAGCCGCAATACGGAATCACGATCAATGTCCACATACTCTGTTTCCCTTCACTGTTCTCTGTAATCCGCAATACAGGAATCACATCAAATTTCCCCTACGTACTGTTTCCCTCACTGTTTCCATGTAAGCCGCAACAGGATCACATCAAATGTCCCATACTACTGTTCCCGTCACTGTTCTCAATGTAAACCGCAATACAATGAATCAACATCAAATGTCTGATACAAAGTAAGATATTTTATCAGATTCGTGTAGCGGGAGACTAAATATATAGTGAATAGACTATTAGGATTTCATCTGGCCCAGTAGCCATGAGTGTGAATTAGAAACAGTCAGCAGGGGGATTAGTATGTAAATTAGACTAAACTCCAAACAGTTTGGCTGTTTAGCCTATTTACATAATTGAACAGAGGGGGATACTCTCTTTTTATTCTTTTGGATTCACTATTTCGTTCTCTAATTTAACATACTTCATCCCTGTTTTGACTGTCGCACTCACAACTACAGGACAGAATATTTAGACATAATTTCATGTCAATCAATGCCTCACAAATGTCACCAAAGCGATTGGTATCGAGTTGTTTGCGTGTAAGTCACGGCCCTCCTTGGTGAGTGAGCTGGTTTCCACAGTACCCTGGTTTTCCTTCCTATATGATATGTATTCAGGGATGTGTGTGTGTGCGTGTACCTGTTTCCCCCTAACTGAGTATGTATGCAGGTGGGTTGGGTGTGTGCGTGCGTGTGTGGTGGTGGCCTGGTTGTTGTGTGCGTTTGTTTATGTGTGTATTTTGTTGTGATATAATATGTTACTGTTATTTCATGCTTGCGAAATTGTGGTGACACAATGCTTCGTGTTATTAAGTCTATTATAAGTAATAGTAGTAGTACTACTAGTTAGTAGTCACAGCAGTTGTTGTTTGCTGATTGGTAATGTTATGTTGGCCATTTTTAACCCGCCAAACAAAGTCTGAACCGGTATTGTTTTGTGTCTGCTCATGTTATGGATTTTTGTTTCATGTTTTTATTCCATTTTAAATTCGGTGAAAAGCGCCCTGTATCCTACATAAAAGGATGGGTGCTATATAAATTTTCCTCATTATTATTTCAAGACGTTCATGTTGCCTGGATTGCCGGTGATAAGCTGAGCTGAGCTAGGCAGCGGCCAGGAGATGCACGTCCTTTCTGCACCAGAGACGGGCCACCCTCAGACTATGCTTCGCCTACAACGCGGCGCCTTCAACTGCTAAGTGTTATGTCCAACATAGAATGTTTCCCCTGAAGTCAGAGTGTGGCTGCCCGCGTGCGGGGTAATCAAAAACTGTCACACCCGTAATGTTTCTCATCTTAGCTATGCATATTGGTACCAAGTGTTCAGTGTTCCCGGCTATTCAGATGATCCCGAGTCTTTTAGTCAGGGTATGACAACCCCAGGCCGGCCCTGGGATACATAGAGGGGGGGGTGTAGAAACAAGGTTGGGGGTCTGGGGCGGGATCTGAAGCCAGGGTATGACAACCACCATGGGCCGGCCACTGGGATACATTATAGGGGGGGTAGAAACCAGGGTGGGGGTCTGTGGGGGCGGGCACCTGAGCCATGGTATGACAACCACCAGGGCCGTCCCTGGGATACCTTAGAGGGGGGTAGAACAAGGTGGGGGTCCTGGGGCGGCACCTGAAGCAGGGTATGCCAACCACAGGGCCGGCCCTGGGATCATTAGAGGGGGGTAAAAAAGGGTGGGGTCCCTGGGGGCGGGCACCTGCCGCCAGGGTATGCCAACCACCAGGGCCGGCCCCTGATACATTAAAGGGGGGGTAGAAAACAGGGTGGGGGTCTGGGGGCGGGCACCTGAAGGCCAGGGTAATGCGGGAACCGACCAGGCCGGCCCTGGGAACATTAGAGGGGGGTGGGTCGAAACAAGGGTGGGAGGTCTTGGGGCGGGCACCTTGAAGCCGAGGGTATGCCAGCCACCAGTGGAGAAAGGGGCCGGTGCCCTGGGGATAAACATTAGAGGTGGGGGTAGGAACAAGGTTGGGGTCTGGGGGCTGTCCCCTGAGGCCATGGTACCGACAACCACCGGTGGGGGAAGAAAAAAGGGGGCCCGGCCTGGGGATAACATTAGAGGTGGGGTAGAAACACGGGTGGGGGGTCTGGGGGCGGGCCCCATAAGCCAGGGTAATAAAACGACAACCCACCAGGGGGGGGGCCGGCCCCCCTCTGGATACATTAGGAGGGGTGGGTAGGAAGAATGGTGGTGTCTGGGTGGCGTGGTCCCCTGATGCCATGGTACGACAACCACCAGGGCCAGCCCTTGTATCATTTGTCCCTGTCTCGCCTTGACTACTGTAACTCACTTCTGGCTGGCTGTCCATCAATTTCTCATCTCTAATCTCCAACGGGTCTCGCATAATTCTGCTCGTCTCATTTCTCGCTCCCCTATGTTACGATCACATCACTCGCGGTTTCTTGTTTTCCCTACATTGGCTCCCATTTCAAATCCCGTATTGACTACAAATTCTCCTCCTTCCTTGCCTTCAAGTCGCTGAATGATCAAAGCTCCCCAGTATCTCTCTGATCTGTCTTTCATCTCTATGTCCCAGCTCTCGAACTACGTTCGGCGTCTGATTCATTCTCGTCTTCCTTTCCAATTCCCTCCTCCATTCCGTCTCAATATCTCTTCTGGCCAAACTTTATTTTTCCTTGTCCCAGAAGGCAAGCACCATCTCTGTGGAATTCCTCTGGCTGCCTTTCCTCTCTCCTCTCCGAACAAACACTCCACTCAGTCTCCCTCCCCAGTCCTCCGTCATGCTCAAAAAAAAAAACCCTCTCTTAAAACCAAAAAAGCTCCTTCTCTCCCTCTCTTAAAACAAAATAAAAAAACCCATCTTTTTTTCCTGCTGCTCCCTGCTTGGCGCTCTGGCGAGCGCCTTTTCCCCCCCTGCTGGCTGCGGCTCCTGCTGGCGCGCGCCCTAAAATTTGATCAGTGTGTCATCGTTGTGTGCACAGTGAGGGAAGATTGATTTAAGAGGTTTGTGCTGTGTTTTTGTGGTGCGTGTGTGTGTGGGTGTGTGGTGTGAGTGTGTGTGTTGTGTGTGTGTGTGTGTGGCATTAATGTGTGCTTGTGTTGTATTTTGGTTTTGTGGGTTGAATGTGTGCACGCATGTGTGTGTGTTTGTGTGCGTGTCTGTGTGTCTGTCTGCGTGCGTACGTTGTGTGTGAGGGTGTTTTGTGTCCTGCAATGTTGGTGTATGTGGTCAGTCCATGCGGGCTCAGTTGCTGATAACTACTTACCGAAGGTGTATGAACGAGGTTGGGCGTCAATAATTTTGTGTTTATGAAAAATGTGGTGTGTGTGTATGGTGGTGTGGGGGGGGGGGGGGGGGGTGTGGTGGGGGGTGGGGTTTTTTTTTTGTGTGTGTGGGTGTTGGTGCGTGTGTGTGTGTGTTTGTGTGTGTGTGTGTTGTGGTGTGTGCGTGCGTGCGTGTGCGTGTGGTGTGTGTGTGTGGCGTGTTTGTTAGAGAGAGAGAGAGAGTTGCTTTGCATATTCACTGTTGGTGGTTGGTGTCACTCTTGAATGTTGTTTTTGTTAATCTGTTGATTGAATAATTGATTGTAAAGCGCTTTGGGGCTCATCTGAGGAAAGCCTATATATGTACTGGTTATTATTTTATTATAAGGGGGGGTAGAACCCAGGGTGGGTGTCCTGGGGGCTTCCTGGGGGTGGTGTTGGGGCGGGCCCCCCCCCCTGAATAAAAAGAAGCCGGTAACGAACGACAACCACGCAGGGCCGGCCTGGGATACATTAAGGAGGGGTAGAAACAAGGGTTGGGGGGGGGGGGGGTTTTTTTTCTGAATGGGGCGGGTCCCCTGAAGCCAGGTATGACACCACCAGGGGCCGTGCCCCTGGGATACATTAGAGGGGGGTAGAACAAGTGTTGGGGTCTGTGTGCGGGGGCACCTGAAGCCAGGGTATGACAACCACCAGGGCCGCCGGCCCTGGGATACATTAGAGTGGGGTATAACAAGGGTGGGGGTCGGGGGGGCTGGCCCCTGGAAAGCCACAGGGTACGACAAGAAAGTCAACAACGACTAAGAATTTCTGTATTCTTTTTTTTTTTTTCCTTTTTTCTTTCTTGCTTTTTGGTTGTGTGATTTTTTTTCCATAGTCTTCTTGTTTTCCCATCTTTTTTTTTAACTTTTGTTCTTTGTTTTTGTTGTCCTTATTGTGTAGGTTTCCTTGCAGTTATTTCTCTTGTGTTGTTTTCACTTTGCAGTTAGTGCTTCTTGTGTTGTTTCCTTCCTTGCAGTTATTGCTTGTGTCCTTGTTTGGTTTTCCTTGCTGTTCTTTCCTTGTTTTGTGTTTTCCTTGCATTATTCGCTGTTGTCTTGTGTTGGTTTCCTTGCAGTTATTGCTGTTGTCCTTAGTGTTTAGTTTCCCCCCTTGGCAGGTTATTGATGGTTGTCCTTGTGTTGGTTTCCTTGCAGTTATCCACTGTTGCCCTTGTGTTGGTTTCCTTTGCATTATGATGTTGTCCTTGTGTTTAGTTTCCTTCCTTGAGTTTATTGCTTTGTCCTTGTGTTTGGTTTCCTTGCTGTTGGTCGCTTAGTGGTGTTGTTTTCCTTGCAGTTATCGGTGTGTGTCCTTGTGTTGGTTTCCTTGCAGTTATTGCTGTTTGGTCCTTGTGTTTTGTTTTCTTGCAGTTATTGCTTTGCCTTGTGTTGGTTTCCTTGCAGAGTTTGTTGCTGTTGTCCTTCTTGTGTTGGGTTTTCCTTGCAGTTATTGCTCTTGGTTGTCCTTAGTGTTGGTGTTCCCTTGCAGTTATATTGCCTGTTGTCCCGGTCCTTGTTTTGGTTTCCCCGTTGCAGTTATCGTTGTTTGTCCTTGTTGTTGTTTTCCTTGCAGTTATTTGCTGTTGTCCTTGTGGTTGGTTTCCACTGCAGTTATTGCTCTTTGTCCTTGTGTTGGTTCTTGCAGTTATTGCTCTGTCCTTTTGTGTTGGTTTCCTTCCCTTGCAGTTATTGCTGTTTTTCCTTGTGTTGTTTCCCTTTGCCAGTTTATTGGCTGTTGTCCTTGGTTGGTTTCCTTGCAGTATTGCTGTTGTCCTTGTGGTTGGTTTCCTTGAATTTATTGCTGTTGTCCTTTGTGTTGGTTTCCATCTTTATTTCTCTTGGTTTGTTTCTTCTTTTTCTTCTTCGCTCCCATATCTTGTTTTATATATTCTTTTTCTCCATCTTCAGCTCATCAGAATTGTCAGGAGGACTGCTAATTTCAGGGGAGGCTGAAGATTTTCTGAACCAGAGGTATTTTTTTGTGTTCTCTTGGCAGAGGGAGGTTGTGGTTGTGTTGTGTGGTAGTTCCTTTTTAAAGTGATTGTTGTGGTATCCTTTCTGTTTAAATAGCATTCTTATAGTGATTTCTCTCATTCCTCAGCCTTTGTTGGTGATGTTTGTAACTCCCTTTCATGTGTTGTCGCTCTCAGGCAGGGCCTTTGATGGCCAATTTTAAATAAAAACCCGCAGTCCTTCAGAGGGTTGGATTTCAGACCCGATCTGAATGCCTGATCTTCTTGTTTGTTCTTCTTCATTTGCATATTTATGATGTCTGTCCTGTCCTGTCTTTGTCTGTTGCCCCTATATGTACAATGCTGTAATCAGATGGAATTGCTTGGGGCTCTGCACTCTATCCCATGCCCTCCTTTTGTTTCACATACTAATTTCCTTGCATGCCCCGAGCCATTGTAAGTACTTTATTTGGGATCTTCATATCTATATGGTTTTCAAAAGGTGTATGTATTGTATGGTGTGCGTGTGGTTATGTTTTGTTTTGGTTGGTTTTTTTTTTTTGTTTTGTTTTTTTTGGAAAGACAAGACAGAATGAGAAAAAAACACAAAAAAAAAAAAATTCTCTTAAAAAATGTTAATTTTAAGTAAAAGGAAAAAAAGATCAGGATCTTTTCTTTTCCCGCTCCCGTTCCTCACAAGAGGAAAATTCCTAGTCACCTTCTAAAAAAAAATTTGGAATATTAATGGTTTTTCCCCCCCTCCCCCCCCCCCCCCCGCCCCCCCCCCTCCCCCCCCCCCCTCCCCCACCCCTCCCCCCCGCCCTCCCCCCCCTTCCCCTCTTCTCGAAAACAATGATTTTTTTTTTTTTTGTTTTAAAAACTAACCAATTTTTTTATAATATTTTTTAACATGAAAAGAAATAAACAATAATATAATTTGGGTATTAAAGAAAAGAAAAAAAGCAATATTTTTTGTTTGTATGAGTCAACACTAAAATTCAAAATATAATTTCCCAGTCTCCTGTAAGAAAACAACAGGTGCTTTTCTATTTTGGGGGTTAAAGACATATCTTTAATTTTTTGATTAAAGCACGCCCACAGTTTATTGTCCCCGTCTTCCTGCGAAAAAGAGATTTCATAATTGGGGTTAAAAAACAAAACATCTCTTTTATTTGTTGCTTTTTAAAAATTAACGCATACCAGCAACAATTTCCATCCCATCCTGTAGAAAAAAAAGTATTTCATATTTGCTGTTAAACCATAATCTTTATTTTTTGATTAATTATTGCCATCCTCACTGTAAGAAAAAGGATTTCATATTTGGGGGGTTAAAACATAATAATCTTTTATTTGGGGGTTACACAAACAATGAATTGTTGATTAACACGCACATTCATGTGGGATGATGTCCGTGTAAAAAAGGCAAGGAGGCGTAAAGGGTAATATGGTGCCCCGTGCCCAAATGTATGCCGAATCCTCCCCCCCTAGCATTTCTCGGTTGAAGTGTGTTTCCTTTTTTGGCCTTTCTTCCAGACAATAAAAGCTTTGTATTTTAAGGAAAAGGGACACTTTTCTATTTCCACCCAATTAATATTAAATCTTTTCTTTGGAAAATACTACAGACCCAAAACCAACGCATCCTAGTCCTATAAACCGCTACACCCCCCCACCCTAGAAGACGGAAGAAACTTAGGAACGCAACTGGTGACAAATCGCGTGTACTGCCGTACATAGTGGTGGGGTAGGGGTTAGGTTTAGGGTTGAGGGTTAGGTAATTCAAAAAAGATTAATTAGCTGAATGTTCATAAAATACCGCTTTATGTAGTGGTAGAAAGGGGACAAATACAACTAGCCCGAATGCAGGGGGGTGGCACATCTTTCCCTTTACCAAACGGAAGGCTTATCCCATATTTGGGGTTAAACCATAATCTTTTATTTGTTGATTAATTTCCATGTCCCCCTGTACGAAAAAAACAAGGCTTTCATGATTTGGGGTTACACCATTTTTCTTTGTTGATTATTAACACGCATAATTCCCATTTACCAGTGTAAGGAAAAAAAGGACTTCTATATTGGGGTTTAAAAAAAAAAAAAAAAAAACCTTTTTCTTTGTTGATGATTAAACGCGCACAGATTCCATCCTGGGTTGAAAAACAGAGCTTTCACATATTTTGATTTGGGTTGAAAAACCAACATTTTTAATTATTATTTAATCTATTATATAATTTTTTATTTGTTGGATTAAAAAAACAATTAAAAAAAATAAAACGCGAAAGAAAAACAGAACGGCAACTAATGTTATATTCCATCTCCTAGTAGAAAAAAAAGGCTTTCATATTGGGGTTAAGCCATTTTTATTAGTTTTTGATTAAAACGCGACAGATTCCAATCTCCTGTAAGATACAAAAAGATTCATATTTGGGTTAAAAAAAAAAAAACCATTTTTAATGATTATTTGTATGATTACCCGCACAATTCCAACATCCCTGTGATGAAAAAAGGCTTTTTCATATTTTTGTGGGTGTTAAAAAATAAAAAAAAACAAATAAAAAAAAAAAAAACCTATCTTTATTATTTGGTTGATTAAAATACAATAAACGCACCGCAATACAATTCCAATCCTGTGAGAAAAAGGACTTTTTTCATTTTCTTTCAATATTTGGGGTGTAAAAAACAAAATTAAAACAAAAAAACAAAAAAAAAAAAAAAAAAAATAAAAAAAGAAAAACAAAAAAAAAAAAAAAAAGAAAAACCCATTTTTATGGGTATATTTTTTGTTAAACCGCAACCGCACAAATATATTCCACCTGGGATGAGAAAAAAAAGGCTGTTTTTCATATTTGGGTTTGTTTATTTTTTGGGGTTAAAAAAAAAAAAAAAAAAAAAAAAAAAAAAGAAAAAAAAAAAACCATTATTTTTTATTTATATATTATTTTGTTGATTAAAACGCACCGAATTCCATCCTGGTGAGAAAACAAAAGAAAGAAAGGCGTTTTAGTTTCCATATTTTGGGGTTAAAAGAACGCAAAATCCTATCTTTAAGTTAAAAATTAATCCTATTAATATTTTTGTTTTGACACGGTAAACTAAAACGTAAAAACAAACCTAAACATAACCCTAAACCATAAGAATAACAAAATACGCCCTAACAAGACACAGCAAAACGGCACCACAATATTTTGTAATTTGATACAATTATTTCCATCCTCTGGAGTGGCTGGTGATGTAAAACGGGCCTTTGCATAGTTGGGGTTAAAAAAAAAAAAAAAAAAAAACCATAGCTTTATATTTGTTTGACATTAATTCCATCCTGTGAGAAAAGAGGGCTTTCCATATTTGGGTGGGGGTTACAACCATAATCTTTATTTGTTTGACTAAAGTAAAAGCAACGCAAGACAATATTTTTCCATCCTGGAAGAAAAAAAAAAAAGGCTTCTCATATATTTGTTGGGGTTAAACCATATCTTTCGTTTTTGTTGATTAATTCCAACATCCTGGTGAGAAAAAAGAGCGTTCATAATTTATTTTGGGGGTAATAGAAAAATTAAAAAAAAAAAAACCCATATCTAAAAAAGGCAATCTTTATTTGTTGATGATTAATATTCCACCCTTAAAAAAGGCTTTCTATTTTGGGGTTAAACCATATCTTTATTTGATTGATTAACTTCCATCCGTCCTGAGGTGTGAGAAAAGGCATGTTCATATTTGGGGTTAAAAAAACCGATATCTTTATATTTGTTGATTAAGTTCCAATCCTGTAGAAAAGGCTTTCCCTGATTTGGAGTTTAACCCATATCTTTATTTGTTGATTAACGCACAATATATTCCCAATGAATTTCCAAAATTCTTCCACCCTGTTAGAAAACAGAGGCTTTCCTCATTTGAGGGTTAACCCATATCTTTATTTGTTGATTAAAAAAAACCCCATGGTTTCCACAGATTATCCACCCTTGTGAGAAAAAGGCTTTCATATTTGGTTGGGGGTTAAAAAAAAAACCATAAACATATCTTTATTATTTTTTTTTGTTTGAATTAATTTTATTATCTTTTTTATCCATCCAATGTTAAAATATTTTCCACATCACCCTGTTGAGAAAAAGGCTTTCATATTTGGGGTTAAACCAATCTTTATTTGTTGATAAACGACAATTCCATCCTTTGAAAAAAGGCTTTCTTGCGCTGAGCCTTGTTCTCTTTCAGGAAAATCCAAAGCACCGCCTCAAGTGCAACTGAGGGTCCCAGCCTGTCATTAAAGTCCTGCCACCAGTTTCCAGACCTCCTGTCAGTGGCAGTATGGCAGTGCTGTTGTGACAAAGAGCGGACACTAGGACTGCATGACGGAGAAATTCTCCGGTCTCCGAATTAATGTAATTTTTCTTTCATACTTCTTTCTTCTTCTCGTGTGTTTTCCATTTCGTCTGATTTCTGTCTCCCCGGACTTCATCATGACATTTTGCAGTCCTGTGAGATCTTTTGCATGCTGAAAAAATGCAAGAGAATGATTGGAAAAAAATGCATTGGCTTTTGCTCTCTTGGTTCAGTGCAGCCAAATGTTACAAATTTGGATGTCTGTTTCAATTGAGTAAGCAGTCTATGTCTTGGGCAGATGAGTTTCACTATTGTTTCGTTTTTCTTTCTTTCCTTGTCAGAAATCCCGAGTGTCGTCCATCATGCTGGCAATCCAAGATGGACGGTCGGGTCCTGATTGCCGTGTCCTCAGCTGCACCCAGGTCACAGGTCCCGAGGTTCAGGGTGACTGGTCACCATAGGAGTCATCGTGCAGAAGTCGAGTCCCGCAAGTCGCAAGACGGTCAGTTTAAGGGGCTCTTTCAGAGGTGATCAGTGGTCAGTCTTGAGGGATGCGGCGCTTGGTTAAGGTCGCAGTCTGAAGGGCAGGAGAACAAATTGATACATTATTTCGTGAGGATTGGTTCAGATAGGGCTGGTAGGCCAAAAAAGTATATGTTGGTTTCCTGTTTCCTCTACCTACCCTAGTTTTTGGCTGCCGACCCTAAACTTTTTTTTGGATGAATGGGAAAAAGAAAACGAAAGTAAGCGAGCAAACAAACATCATAAGTACAAAAGTACTGTTTTGTTTCATTAAAATATATAAATATATTCACACACATAGACCGAACACAAGATTTATAAAATTAAAAAAAGAAAGAAAAAAAGCCTAGTACCTACCTACCTTATTTTTCATACTGATGAAACCCCAAACAGACATAAAAAATTTGTCCTAATGGTTTGAGGGCAAGATGTACAGCATTTGGTAGCTGAGTGACCCCCATGACATGGACGTTCTGTACTAGCCTGTTTCAGTTTATAACACCAGTACTGGATCTTCTTCTTCCATTTATTATCCACAATCAACAATTTGATTTTTGTATACTGTTTGGTCGAGGTCCGAAGTGTAGTCAGATCGGGCTGTAATGTTTCAGGGCAAGACATACAGCATCTGGAAGCTGAGTTGAACCCTTCCATGACAGCGGACAGGGTGGTCAGCTTCTTCTCTTCTTCGGTCAGGTGTCTACAAACAGCTGTGGAAGATGGACGTTGGAACGCAATGAACGTTATTGGGCTGTTGGAACCCTAACATCATGGACAACATGGAAAAGGTTAATTATTGTCGTTCACCATCATCATCATCATCATCATCATCATCATCATTCTCATCATCATCATACGTGTGGGTCTACAAACAGCTGTGGAAGATGGACGTCGGCAACCGGTTATTGGGGCTGTTTTGTGCCCTTAAACATCATGGACCATGAACATGGAAAGATGCTTAATTATTGTCGTCACCTATCATCATCATCCTCATACATCATCATCATCATCATCATCAACAGTGTGTCTACAAACAGCTGTGGAAGATGGACGTCGGCACCGTTATTGGGCTGTTGAATCCTAACATCATGGACAACATGGAAAATGTTAATTATTAAATAAATAATAAAAATAATATAGTATTTGTATAGCGCCTTTCTTTAGAATTAAAATCAAGCCGCTCGCATTCACTGATTCACACGCAATTGGGCTAACATTCACATTCATTCGTCGTTATTGTCGTCACCCTCATTATCATCATCATTTATACCTGTAATATTTCCATTATAATTAATACCTGTAATATTACCATTATGATTAATACCTGTAATATTTCCATTATGATTAATACCTGTAATATTTCCATTATGATTAATACCTGTATTATTACCATTATGATTAATACCTGTAATACTACCATTATGATTAATACCTGTAATATTACCATTATGATTAATACCTGTAATATTACCATTATGATTAATACCTGTAATACTACCATTATGATTAATACCTGTAATATTTCCATTATGATTAATACCTGTAATATTTCCATTATGATTAATACCTGTAATATTTCCATTATTAATAACCTGTAATATTACCATTATGATGAATACCTGTATATTTCCATTAGGATTAATACCCTGTTAATATTACCATTATGATTAATACCTGTAATATTTCCATTATGATTAATACCTGTATATTTCCATTATGATTAATGCGTGTATATTTCATTATAATATGCGTAATCCTGTATATTACCATTATGAATTAATACCTGTAATATTACCATTATGGATTATCCTGTAATATTTCCCATTATGATTAATACCTGTATATTCCATTATGATTAATACCTGTAATATTTCCATATGTTAATACCTGTAATTATTACCATTATGATTAATACTCTGTAATATTACCCATTATGATTATACCTGTATTTATTACACATTATTTAATACCTGTAATTATTTCATTATGAATATTATTAATACCTGTAATATTTACCATTATGATGTAATACCTGTAAAATTACCATTATGATTTAATACCTGTACTTTTCCATTATATTATACTGTAATATTTCCATATGATTAATACCTTTAATTTACCAGTATGTTAATACCTGTAATATTACCATTATGTTAATACCTGTAATATTCCCCTTAGATTCATACCTGTATTATTACCATTATGATTAATACCTGTAATATTTCTTTTCCATTATGATTAATACTGTAATTTTCCATTATATTATACCTTATTATTACCATTATGATTAATACCTGTATACTACCATTAATGATTATACCTGTAAATTACCATTATTATTAATACCTGTAATATTTTCCATTATGATTAATCCTTTAATATTACCATTATGATTATACCTGTAATATTTCCATTATGATTAATTACCTGTAATATTACCATTATGATTAATACCTGTAATATTTCATTATGATTAATACCTGTAATATTTCCATTATGATTAATACCTGTATTATTACCATTATGATTAATACCTGTAATACTACCATTATTATGATTAATGCCTGTAATATTACCATTATGATTAATACCTGTAATATTACCATTATGATTAATACCTGTATTATTACCATTATGATTAATACCTGTATTATTACCATTATGATTAATACCTGTATTATTTCATTATGAATATGATTAATACCTGTAATATTACCATTATGATTAATACCTGTAATATTACCATTATTATGATTAATGCCTGTAATAATATTATTACCATTATTATGCTTATCTATTCTATCATCCTTACCATTCCACTACAAAGTGCATATTTGTACAAGATTAGCTTGGAAGACAGAACAAAATCAAGAGTGTCTTACTACACACAACTCCCAATCCACGTAACTTCCGGTGTAGCAGACTACTCACTTTCTTTCAAGCTAGCATGGAAGGCAGGCTTGTTATTCTGTTTCTCCAGGAATTTTTTCTCCTGCTTTCAGCTTTATGAGTGTCTTTTGTTTTCCTTTAGTTTTCTTTGTGTTGCTTTGCTACTTGGGTAAGTTCGTTCGGCCTCCCCCCCTTTTTGGTTGTAATCTTTGTGAAGATTTCGGGCCTGTTGGTCAAAAGTTGGGCGTGGCTTCTGGCTTCGGGTTTCGCGTTATGGAATCTACTCCTTCTAAAAAAGTTGTAGATTCTTCGGCGTTAGTTGGCAAACCTTCAAGTAGTTCAACTAAGGAACCTCAGCCTACTCCTCCCAGGGATGACAAGGGCCGTTTTCTAAAATCGAGTCCTTCAGAGAAGTCTTTGTCCAAGTCAAATTCTCGGTCAAGAAGTTCGAGTAGGTCTCACTCTTCGCGTTCGGTTCAAGATACAAAGCAAGTGGTGTCGGAATTGCTGGCTCATTTGCGTTCTACGGGCGAATTGTCTTCGGCCATGCCGTTCTCCTTCTCCCAAGTGGACTCGGCTGGTTTGGTCCAGCACATTTCGGTGGATGATTCTCATGTTGATTTGTTGGGTGTTTTGGACGATGACCCGGCTTTTTCGACGGTTGGTCTTCCACTCCAGGATTCGTTGTCCGTTGAAGATCTCTCACGGATGTAGCTGCAAACCGGCATCCGGGTTTTTCCTGAACAAGGTCAGTACGGCTCTTCTAGCCAAGCTAGCTCCCGTACCCCATTGGTTCCTGGCGTTCATGATACCGCACGGGCACTTCCGGTTCTGGAAGAAGAAGCTGCGAAGAAACCGGTGGTGCCGTCCGACTTGTCTTACAGAGCTATAGACAACCGGGCGGTACCCACCGATGCCACCATTACGCCTGGTGATGCCGGCCGAAAAACGGACGATGCCGCTAATGGGGGTAGCTTCCCTGGCGACGGCAGCCTCGGTGCCTTAGGCACCGGGCCGGCATCCGCACCCGGGGTTCTCCCGAGCGGACCGGCCACACGCGACATGGTCTCGCGGGTCCACCACGGGCACGGCGGCTACGGCCTCTGCCGTGGGTGGTCCCCAGGCCCAGGACCGTACGACGGCAGGCATTCAGTCCATGGGACGTTTGCCTCTGGGGCCGCGTACCGGTCACGCCCGTTAACCGCCCAGAGTGTCACGCCCGTACCGCTGGTATGGTTCCACCGGTTTCAGGGCAGGTTCCTCAGCGGTCCTACTCTCACCAGGAAGTTATGGACCTTTTGTCGCGTCGTTCTTCCTTCAGGTCAGTCAGCTCAGCCGGCGGCGTCGGTTACGGCTTCGGATCACACGGTGGATCCTATGGAAGAGGATTTTTCTGATCCTTCTGTTTCTGGCATACAAGGGTATCTGGCGGCCTTGCAGCCTTACTGCCAGGATGTTGTCTCGGTGGAGTCCTCTCAGGTTCTGCCCCAGGATGATGCTTTCGGTACCCTTCAGTCTCGGCGTGGTCATAGACTGGTCTTGCAGTGCTCTTCGTCGATTTGTGATGCTCTCGATTTGGCTGACACACACATGTGGTCTAGAGCTAAACAGTCTAGAAGGGAACAGGAGGTGTCCCCACCTATTCCTTCTCTGTCCGGTTCATGTCCTGTGGTTCCTCAGTTCGCCCCAGTTCTTCCCATGGAGAGTGAGTTTTTGCCGATTCCAGCCTTTTCGGCTCTTTCCCAGGAGGAAATTTCTGATCTTGGTCTGTTGCTGAATGGTCCTTCCATCAGGTCGGTGTCCATCCCTGCCAAGTCTTACTTGGCTCTGGAGAAGGCTGTCTCGCAATCATTGTTGCATTGTTCCACGGCTACTTCTATGCTGCACGGTCTTCCCACTCTGTTGGGCAGGACCTCCACGGGCCGTCCTGAGGATTTTCGTCTTGCGGATGCCATTGATGAGCAGGCTTTAGGCTGCCTTCTGTCAGCCTTGCGTGATTCAGTTCAACTCACCGCTCTGGGCCTCGCTACCTTGCGTAGTAGGCTTTCGGCCTTTTTCAGGGATCAAGCTCTCCAACAGTCCTCTCTTGCCATGTTGGAGGTGGAACGTCGTGCCCTTCGTTCGGACCCAATCCCTTCCTCAGGAATTTTTGCTTCGGCAAGGGTGTCCAAAGTTAAGGAGGCGTGTTCGGGTCGTCAGTCTCTCTCTCACAAGACAATGACAGGGTCCTGGCTACTTTGCAGACCTTGGCGGCTAGGGCTAGGCCACCCTCTCGTTCTGCTTCTGTGTCTCCTGCTCGTTTCCAGCAGCGTGGTGCGTATTCAGTCCGTCGGGCCTCTTCTTCTTCCTCTCGCTTTCGTACTCCACAGCCGTTGAGGAACTCGTTCTGTGGCTCTTCTCAGCCGTACCCTTCTCCTTTGGCTCGGGGCAGGCCCTTCCAGCGCGGTGCAAATCGCTCTACTCGTTTTCAGAACTCAAAACGCTACCCTCCTTTTCAGTAGGGCCCGCGCGGCTTCGGGTGGATCCCGAGTTGGCTGTTCCATCAAGTGTGGACTCTCTGGCTCAGCATCACCTTCAGTGGTCTCTGCTGTCAGTCAGCTCTTGGATCCTCCGTGTCGTGCGGGATGGGTTCCGCTTTCCGCTGCTCGCGGAACCTCCTCTCTCGCGGGTGCCGATTGTCTTTCCTCCCCCTGCAGATCCTCTTCGCTTTCAGATCTTGGACGCAGAGTTCAAGTCCCTTCTGGACAAGGGTGCTGTGGTTCCAGTACCCAACCCAGGCCCGGGTTTCTACTCGTGCATGTTCACTGTACCAAAGAAGAACTGTGAGTTCTGTCCAGTGCTGGACTTGTCTCCTCTCTATGCTTTTCTGCGCCCCATGGCGTTCAGAATGGAGACAGCTGCTTTGGTTCGCAACTTCATCCAGCCGGGGGATTGGGCGACTTCCATAGACCTCAAGGATGCCTATTTCCATATTTCGATCCATCCAGATCGAAGGCATCTCTTGAGGTTCGTATGGGGAACACGACTTATCAGTTCGTAGCCCTTCTCTCCGGGCTCTCTCTGGCCCCTTGGATTTTCTCCATGGTGGTCAGGGAGTTCGTCGGCGTGGCCATGTCCAGGGGGATCCGGCTCAAGGTGTACCTGGACGGCTGGCTCACCTCAGCTCAGTCCAGGGATCGGTGCCAGGAACACACTTCGGAGCTCCGGGACCTGACCGTCCAGGTTGGCTTCAACGTGAACATCAAGAAGTCGGATTTGACTCCGGCCCAGGAATTCAAATATCTGGGAATGGTATTCAGTACCCAGACGTTCACGGTCTGTCCTTCTCTGGATCGGATCCAGTCCATTCAGTCCTTTCAGGAAAGTGTTCTGTTGGCAGGTTCAGCAACGTTTCGTCAACTTCTCAAGTTGCTGGGCATCTTGGAGTCTTTGGCAGACCTCTTGCCTCTGGGTCGTCTGCTCAAGCGTCCGTTGCAACGAAAGTGTGCGGAACTCGGGGTTTCTCATCTTCCTCTGGAATCTCAGATTGTTTTGGGCCCGTGGTTTCGCAGCTCAGTCCTCCAGTGGTTGGATCCGGTTTGGCTGGGTTCCTCAGTTCCCACTCGGCCTCTCCACCATCAAGAATTCCTTTTCACGGATGCATCAAAGGAAGGTTGGGGGGCTCATCTGGACCGGCGAGAGGTTTCGGGGTTGTGGTCCGAAACAGAGTCGTCTCTCCACATAAATTTTCTGGAGATGGAGGCGGTTTCACTCGCGCTCAAAGCACTACTTCCCCTGCTACTAGGCAAGTGGGTCACAGTTTGTGGCGACAACACCACCTGTCTCTCATACCTTCGGCGTCAGGGGGTCACGAAATCGCCTTCACTCTCCAGAAAAGCAGAGGAGATCCTGCTATGGACTGCACAGAATTCCATTCATCTAACCATGGAGTTCATTCCCGGGAAGCTGAATGTTCTCGCCGACCAACTGAGCCGTTCCAACCAGGTGATTGCAACGGAGTGGACTCTCATCCATCGGGTCCTTCAACCCCTTTGGTCGATGTGGGGAAAGCCACACGTCGACTTGTTTGCAACTCGCTTCAGCCGGCGTCTTCCGCTCTTCGTCTCCCCGATGGCAGATCCCTTGGCATGGGCAAGGAATGCCTTCAGTCTCCAGTGGTCGGGTCTGTGGGCCTACGCCTACCCACCCACAGCTCTTCTTCCAAGGGTGTTGGAAAAGTGCGCTCGGGAGCGTCCTGCTCTCATTCTCATAGCGCCAAGATGGGAAAACAGTCCGTGGTTCCCCGAGCTGTTAGCTCTCACCCACGTTCCGGGTGTTCTCCTCCAGTTGTCACCAAAGTCTCTTGTTCAACTGCGGATAGGCGTTCCGCATCGAAATCCTGCCGTCCTTCATCTGACCGCTTGGCTACTTTGTGGTCAGGATTGCGGTCACAGGGTCTGAGAAGTGAAGTCATTGAAGTGATTCTTCAATCCCGCCGTCAAAGCACTAATACCTTGTATTCCTTGCGTTGGACCTCTTGGTTCAATTTCTGTACAGTTGAGTCTTTTTCTCCTTTGGCACCCGACTGGTGCTCAGTTTGTTTCCTTTTTGTCTCATTTGCATAATGAGAAGGGCCTCTTGGCCCAAACTTTGTCAGGTTATAAGTCGGCAGTTATTAGCACTATTTCTATTGCTACTGGTCGTCTACCTTCCTTTGCTTCTTCTGTTTTGGTTTCCCATTTTTTGGATGGTTTGCGTAATAAGTCAATTCGCCCGACCATCAGACTTCCGCAATGGGACGTTTTTTCTTGTGCTTCACTTTCTCAGGTCAGAATGTGAACCGCTTTCTTCGTTATCTTTTAAGCTTCTTTCTTTTAAGACGCTTTTCCTTGTTAGTCTTGCCTTAGCGAGACGTGTGAGTGGTATCCACTCTCTTAGTGGTTTATTTAATGATTATGAGTTCGCGGAGGATGGTTCCTCGATCTCCCTGTCTTTTCTGCCGGAATTCCGTGCGAAAAATCAATCATCTCAGCAAGCTTCTCCGTTGGTTGTTATTGAGAGTCTCTCTATACATACTCTGCTCAGGCGGACGATGAGATAGAGTCCTGTGCCCGGTTCGCTGTTTGCGCACGTATCTCCTTCGGATCAGCTGCGTTCGTAGCCAGAATCGCCGCCTTTTCATTTTCTTTTGAATTCCAATTATTCCCAAGTCTATATCCGTAAGGCCACTTGGCTCGTGGTTAGTCGAGTTGGATCGACTAGCCTACTCCCAACGCCGGATCGTTCTGCGCCCCCAGGTAATACGGCTCACGCAGTTAGGGCTATTAGCACCTCACTATCCTTGGTCAGGGGTGTTTTCCCGTCCTGCCATTATGTCCTCCGACTTCCAGAAGGCGGGACATAATGCGGACTGGAACACCCCTGACGCAAGGCTAGTGAGGTGCTAATACCCTAACTTCGTGAGCCCGTATACCTGGGGGCTCAGAACGATCGGCGTGGGCGTAGGCTAGTCCGAATCAACTGGACTAACCAGCGAGCCAAAGGTGGCCTTACGGATTCGCTTGAAAATGGAATTCAAGATGAAAAGGCGGCGCTTCTGGCTACGGACGAGGCTGACCGCAGGAGATACTTGCGCCAACAGCGAAACCGGGCGCCGAAAGGGGGACATCTATCCTCATCGGCCGGATGCGAGGATGTTAGAGAGACTCTCGATAACAACAACGGAGAGCTTGCTGAGCCGATTGATTTTTCGCACGAATTCTCGGTAGAAAAGACAGGGCGATCGAGGACCATCCTCCGCGAACTCATAATCATTAACAAACCACTAAGAAGCGTGGATACCACTCACACGTATCGCTAAGGCAATACTACAGAAAAAGCGTCTTAAAAGAAAAGAAGCTTAAAAGGATAACGAAGAAAAAAGCGGTTTCACATTCTGACCTGAGAACGTGAAGCACAAAAAAACGTCCCATTGCGGAAGTCTGATGGTCGGCGAATTGCTTATTACCAAACCATCCAAAAATGGGAAACCAAAACGAAGAAGCAAAGGAAGGTTGACGACCATTACAATAGAAATAGTGCTAATAACCGCCGACTTATAACCTGACAAAGTTTTGGCCAAGAGCCCTTCTCATGTATTCAAATGAGACAAAAAGGAAACAACTGAGGCCCAGTCGGGTGCAAAGAGAAAAGACTCACTGTACAGAAATTGGAACCAAGAGGTCCAACGCAAGGAATACAAGTATTAGTGCTTTGACGGCGGGGAATTGTGAAGAATCACGTCAATGCTTCACTTCTCGAGACCCTGTGACCGCAACCCTTACCGCAAAAGTAGCCAGCGGTCAGATGAAGACGGCGATTTCGATGCTGAACGCCTGTGCGCGGTTTGAACCAGAGACATTGGGGGCCACTGGAGGGAACACCCGCACGTGTTGAGATCTAACAGCTCGGGAACCACTGAACTGTTTTCCCAATCTTGGCGCTATGAGAATGAGGCAGGACGCTCCCGAGCGCACTTTCAACACCCTTTGAAGAATAGCTGTGGGTGGTAGGCGTAGGCCCCACACAAAAGTGGCAAATAGAGGACAATAGAAAGAGGGTACCGGGTACAAGCGAAACAACGACTCTAGACTGTCAGATGTGGAGGAGAAAGAAAGGGATACAATGGATGTCTGAGGAGACGCCCTGAAGGCGAATTGCGAGAAACATAACAGACGGGGCATGGACACACCTTGCTAGAGAGAAGGGGAGGAGGACAAGCACATAGAACAAGTACACACACGGCATCACAAAGAAGAAAGTATGGTATGAAAGTACATCGCAGTAGAGTGGGGGAAACAGAACATACACTGAACCAATAACGACAAGTTAAATAGAATGGGTAGGCCGAAGAAAAATACAAAGCGAAGCTATATGTGTCACATATATTTAAATGGTAAGGCAGAGGGAGAAACACACGTCTGTGTAAGGAGAGGGAGAGAGCAGAGGACAACAATAGGAAAGTGGTGAATACTCAATAAAAAGAATGGAACACAATCTGGGGCCTAGATAAGGGAAGGAGAACGAGTGCTTACAACGCAGGTGGCGAAGAGAAAAAATCGAATAGCAGCGAAGAAAGGAATGTAGAGAGACGAATCTGCTTCGGAGACCTACGTGCGACACCTCCCGCCGGTCACAGAAGGGCCCCCCAACAAAGGAAGGGACGACATCAGTGAAAAGGAATGCTTGAGGGGGGAGAGGCCGAATGTGAACTGAGGACCAAAGGCAAAAAGAGGGTCAAACCGACTGGAGGAATGAACTGCGAAACCACGGACCCAAAACGACCTGAGATTCCAGAGGAAGATGAGAAACCCCGAGTTCCGCACACTTCCGTTGTAGAGGACGCTTGTGCAGACGACCCAGAGGCAAGAGGGCTGCCAAGGACTCCATGAAGCCCAGCAACTTGAGAAGTTGATGAACCGTTGCTGAACCCGCCAACAGAAGGCTTTCCAGAAAGGACTGAATGGAATGGATCCGATCCGGAGAAGGACAGACCGTGAACGTCTGGGTATTAAATACCATCCCCAGAAATTTGAATTCCTGGGCCAGAATCAAATCCGACTTTTTGATGTTCATGTTGAAAACCAACCTGGACGGACAGGTCCTGGAGCCCCGAAGTGTGTTCCTGGCACCGGTCCTCTGGACTGAGTCAAGGTGAGCCAGTCGTCCAGGTACACCTTGAGACGGATCCCCCTGGACCTGGCCACGCCGACGAACTCCCTGACCACCATGGTGAAAATCCATGGGGCCAGAGAGAGCCCGAAGGGAAGGACTACGAACTGATAAGTCGTGTTCCCCCATACGAACCTCAAGAGATGCCTTCGATCTGGATGGATCGAAATATGGAAATAGGCATCCTTGAGGTCTATGGACGTCACCCAATCCCCCGGCTGGATGAAGTTGCGAACCGAAACAGCCGTCTCCATTCTGAACGCCATGGGGCGCAGAACAGCATTGAGAGGAGACAAGTCCAGAACTGGACGGAACTCGCCGTTCTTCTTTGGCACAGTGAACATGCGCGAGTAGAAACCCGGGCCCGAGTTGGGTACTGGAATCACAGCACCCTCGTCCAGAAGGGACTTGACCTCTGCGTCCAAGATCAGAAAGCGAAGAGGATCTGCAGGGGGAGGAAAGACAATAGGCACCCGCAAGAGAGGAGGTTCTGCGAGCAGCGGAAAGCGGAACCCATCCTGCACGACACGGAGGATCCAAGAGCTGACTGACAGCAGAGACCACTGAAGGTGATGCTGAGCCAGAGAGTCCACACTTGATGGAACAGCCAACTCGGGATCCACCGGAAGCCGCGCGGGCCCTACTGAAAAGGAGGGTAGCGTTTTGAGTTCTGAAAACGAGTAGAGCGATTTGCACCGCGCTGGAAGGGCCTGCCCCGAGCCGAAGGAGAAGGGTACGGCTGAGACGAGCCACGGAACGAGTTCCTCAACGGCTGTGGAGTACGAAAGCGAGAGGAAGAAGAAGAGGCCCGACGGGCTGAAAATGCACCACGCTGCTGGAAACGAGCAGGAGACACAGAAGCAGAACGAGAGGGTGGCCTAGCCCTAGCCGCCAAGGTCTGCAAAGTAGCTAGGACCCTGTCATTGTGAGAGAGGGACTGACGACCCGAACACGCCTCCTTAACTTTGGACACCCTTGCCGAAGCAAAAATTCCTGAGGAAGGGATTGGGTCCGAACGAAGGGCACGACGTTCCACCTCCAACATGGCAAGAGAGGACTGTTGGAGAGCTTGATCCCTGGAAAAGGCCGAAAGCCTACTACGCAAGGTAGCGAGGCCCAGAGCGGTGAGTTGAACTGAATCACGCAAGGCTGACAGAAGGCAGCCTAAAGCCTGCTCATCAATGGCATCCGCCAGACGAAAATCCTCAGGACGGCCCGTGGAGGTCCTGCCCAACAGAGTGGGAAGACCGTGCAGCATAGAAGTAGCCGAGGAACAATGCATCAACGATTGCGAGACAGCCTTCTCCAGAGCCAAGTAAGACTTGGCAGGGATGGACACCGACCTGATGGAAGGACCATTCAGCAACAGACCAAGATCAGAAATTTCCTCCTGGGAAAGAGCCGAAAAGGCTGGAATCGGCAAAAACTCACTCTCCATGGGAAGAACTGGGGCGAACTGAGGAACCACAGGACATGAACCGGACAGAGAAGGAATAGGTGGGGACACCTCCTGTTCCCTTCTAGACTGTTTAGCTCTAGACCACATGTGTGTGTCAGCCAAATCGAGAGCATCACAAATCGACGAAGAGCACTGCAAGACCAGTCTATGACCACGCCGAGACTGAAGGGTACCGAAAGCATCATCCTGGGGCAGAACCTGAGAGGACTCCACCGAGACAACATCCTGGCAGTAAGGCTGCAAGGCCGCCAGATACCCTTGTATGCCAGAAACAGAAGGATCTGAAAAATCCTCTTCCATAGAATCCACCGTGTGATCCGAAGTCGTAACCGACGCCGCTGGTCTGTGAGCTGACTGATCCGAAGGTAAGAACGACGCGACAAAAGGTCCATAACTTCCTGGTGAGAGTAGGACCGCTGAGGAACCTGCCCTGAAACCGGTGGAACCATACCAGCGGTAACGGGCGTGACCGGTATGGGCTGAGGCAAACGTCCCATGGACTGAATGCCTGCCGTCGTACGGTCCTGGGCCTGGGGACCACCCACGGCAGAGGCCGTAGCCGCCGTGCCCGTGGTGGACCCGCGAGACCAAGTCGCCGTGGCCGGTCCGCTCCGGAGAAACCCGGGTGCGGATGCCGGCCCGGTGCCTCAGGCACCGAGGCTGCCGTCGCCAGGGAAGCTACCCCCATTAGCGGCATCGTCCGTTTTACGGCCGGCATCACCAGGCGTAATGGTGGCATCGGTGGGTACCGACCGGTTGTCTATAGCTCTGTAAGACACGTCGGACAGCACCACCGGTTTCTTCGCAGCTTCTTCTTCCAGAACCGGAAGTGCCCGTGCGGTATCATGAACGCCAGGAACCAATGGGTTACGGGAGCTAGCTTGGCTAGAAGAGCCGTACTGACCTTGTTCGGGAAAAACCCGGATGCCGGTTTGCAGCTCCATCCGTGAGAGATCTTCAACGGACAACGAATCCTGGAGTGGAAGACCAACCGTCGAAAAAGCCGGGTCATCGTCCAAAACACCCAACAAAATTTTTTTTTTCCAAAAAAAAAAAAAAAACAAAAAAAACCCCCCAATTGAGATCATCCACCGAAATGTGCTGGACCAAACCAGCCGAGTCCACTTGGGAGAAGGAGAACGGCATGGCCGAAGACAATTCGCCCGTAGAACGCAAATGAGCCAGCAATTCCGACACCACTTGCTTTGTATCTTGAACCGAACGCGAAGAGTGAGACCTACTCGAACTTCTTGACCGAGAATTTGACTTGGACAAAGACTTTTCTGAAGGACTAGATTTTAGAAAACGGTCTTTGTCATCCCTGGGAGGAGTAGGCTGAGGTTCCTTAGTTGAACTACTTGAAGGTTTGCCAACTAACGCCGAAGAATCTACAACTTTTTTTAGAAGGAGTAGATTCCATAACGCGAAACCCCAAGCCAGAAGCCACGCCCACCTTTTGACCAACAGGCCCGAAATCTTCACAAAGATTACAACCAAAAAGGGGGGAGGGCCGAACGAACTTACCCAAGTAGCAAAGCAACACAAAGAAAACCAAAGGAAAACAAAAGACACTCATAAAGCTGAAAGCAGGAGAACAAATTCCTGGAGAAACAGAATAACAAGCCTTGCCCTTCCATGCTAGCTTGAAAGAAAAAAAGTGAGTAGTCTGCTACAACCGGAAGTTACGTTGGATTGGGAGTTGTGGTAGTAAGACACTGGAAATTTTTTGGTTTTTTTTTCTGTCTTCCAAGCTAATTTCTTGTACAAATATGCACTTTTGTAGTGGAATGGTAAGGATTATAGAATAGATAATCGATAATTAATGGTAATAATATTATTACAGGCATTAATCATAATAATGGTAGTATTACAGGTATTAATCATAATGGAAATATTACAGGTATTAATCATATTCATAATGAAATATTACAGGTATTAATCATAATGGTAATATTACAGGTATTAATCATAATGGTAATAATACAGGTATTAATCATAATGGAAATATTACAGGCATTAATCATAATAATGGTAATATTACAGGTATTAATCATATTCATAATGGAAGTAATACAGGTATTAAGCATAATAATGGTAATATTACAGGCATTAATCATAATAATGGTAATATTACAGGTATTAATCATAATGGAAATATTACAGGTATTAATCATAATGGTAATATTACAGGTATTAATCATAATGGAAATATTACAGGTATTAATCATAATGGTAATATTACAGGTATTAATCATAATGGAAATATTACAGGTATTAATCATAATGGTAGTATTACAGGTATTAATCATAATGGTAGTATTACAGGTATTAATCATAATGGTAATAATACAGGTATTAATCATAATGGAAATATTACAGGTATTAATCATAATGGAAATATTACAGGTATTAATCATAATGGTAATAATACAGGTATTAATCATAATGGAAATATTACAGGTATTAATCATAATGGAAATAATACAGGTATTAATCATAATGGAAATATTACAGGTATTAATCATAATGGAAATATTACAGGTATTAATCATAATGGAAATATTACAGGTATTAATCATAATGGTAATATTACAGGTATTAATCATAATGGTAATATTACAGGTATTAATCATATTCATAATGAAATAATACAGGTATTAATCATAATGGTAATATTACAGGTATTAATCATAATGGTAATATTACAGGTATTAATCATAATGGAAATATTACAGGTATTAATCATAATGGAAATATTACAGGTATTAATCATAATGGTAATATTACAGGTATTAATCATAATGGAAATATTACAGGTATTAATCATAATGGTAATATTACAGGTATTAATCATAATGGTAATATTACAGGTATTAATCATATTCATAATGAAATAATACAGGTATTAATCATAATGGTAATATTACAGGTATTAATCATAATGGTAATATTACAGGTATTAATCATAATGGTAATATTACAGGTATTAATCATAATGGAAATATTACAGGTATTAATCATAATGGTAATATTACAGGTATTAATCATAATGGAAATATTACAGGTATTAATCATAATGGTAATATTACAGGTATTAATCATAATGGAAATATTACAGGTATTAATCATAATGGTAATATTACAGGTATTAATCATAATGGTAATATTACAGGTATTAATCATAATGGAAATATTACAGGTATTAATCATAATGGTAGTATTACAGGTATTAATCATAATGGTAATATTACAGGTATTAATCATAATGGAAATATTACAGGTATTAATCATAATGGAAATATTACAGGTATTAATCATAATGGTAATATTACAGGTATTAATTATAATGGAAATATTACAGGTATAAATGATGATGATAATGAGGGTGACGACAATAACGACGAATGAATGTGAATGTTAGCCCAATTGCGTGTGAATCAGTGAATGCGAGCGCCTTGAGTTTCATTCTAAAGAAAGGCGCTATATAAATAACTATGTATTATTTATTATTGTTAATAAAATTAACATTTTCCATGTTGTCCATGATGTTAGGATTCAACAGCCGCACCAATAACCGGTGCCGACGTCCATCTTCCACAGCTGTTTGTAGACCTTGTTGATGATGATGATTATGATGATGATGATGATGATGATGGTGACGACAATAATTAACCTTTTCCATGTTGTCCATGATGTTGTTAGGGTTCAAACCAGCCCAATAACGGTGCCGACGTCCATTCTTCCACAGCTGTTTGTAGACCTTGCTTGTTGATGATGATGATGATGATGATGATGATGATGATGATGAGATGATGGTGACGACAATAATTAACCTTTTCCATGTTGTCCATGATGTTAGGGTTCAACAGCCCAATAACGGTTCCAACGTCCATCTTCCACAGCTGTTTGTAGACCTGACCGAAGAGGAAGAAGCTGACCACCCTGTCCGTGTCATGGAGGTCACTCAGCTTCCAGATGCTGTATGTCTTGCCCTGAAACATTACAGCCCGATCCGATACACTTCGGACCTCGACCAAACAGTATACAAAAAATCAAATTGTTGATTGTGGATACTAAATGGAAGAAGAAGATCCAGTACTGGTTTTAACTGAAACAGGCTAGTACAGAACGTCCATGTCATGGGGGTCACTCAGCTACCAAATGCTGTACATCTTGCCCTCAAACCATTAGGACAACATTTTTTATGTCTGTTTGGGGTTTCATCAGTTTGAAAAATAGGGTAGGTAGGTACTAGGCTTTATTTATTTTATTATTATTTTTTTTTTTAAAATCTTGTGTTCGGTCCATGTGAATTCCAGTGTGAATATATTTATATATATTTTAATAAAACTAAACAGTATACTTTTGCACTTATAATGTTTTAATGATTTTCTGTTTGCTCGCTTACTTTCGATTTTTCCCTTTTTTTCCCATTCATCCAAAAAAAGTTTAGGGTCGGCAGCCAAAAACTAGGGTAGGTAGGGAAACAGGAAACCAACATATACTTTTTTGGCCTTACAGCCCTATCTGATACAATCCTCACGAAATAATTTACTCAATTTTCTCCTGCCCTCAGACTGCGACCTTAACCAATGCCGCATCCTCAAGACTGCACTGAATCACCCCTGAAAGCAGCCCCTTAAAACTGACCGTCTGCGACTTGCGGGACTCCGACTTCTGCACGATGACTCCTATGGTGACCCAGTCCACCCTGAACCTCGGGACCTTTGACCTTGAGGTGCAGCGAGGACACGGCATCATGCGCCGGAGATCGTCGCAGGAACTCAGGGGGACATGCATAGGGGGATAGGGGCGGCGTGAGAGAGCTTAGTGGCTTGTCACACGGCATGATTGGGATGATCCGACCGTATGATGGTGGAATTTCTGAAAAATGGGGAAAGAAAACAAGGAAAACGAGAACGTGGAATAGTGACTAAATCACGTCATAGGAAAGGCTGCACACGATGCATAGACATGACTGCTAACTCACATGAAAACAGACATTCCAAATTTGGTTAACATTTGCTGATGAACAAGAGAGGCAAAATGCCAAGTTCATTTTTTTTTCCAATCATTATCTCTTCTTCTTGCATTTTTGTCAGCATGCAAAAGACTCATCACAGGACTGCAAATGTCATTGATTGAAGATCTCCGGGGAGAACAGAAATCAGACGAAATGGAAAAGCCTACGAGAAGAAGAAGAAGTATGAAGGAAAAATTAATGGAATGCGGAGACCGGAGAATTTCTCCGTCAAGCTCAGTCCTTAGTGTCCGCTTCTTTCTTCACAACAGCACTGCCACGTACTGCCACTGACAGGAGGTCTGGAACTACCTGCCCTGACTGTGGTGGCAGGCTTTAATGACAGGCTGGGACCCTCAGTTGCACTTGAAGGCGCTGCTTTGGATTTCCCTGAAAGAGAACAAGGCAGCGCAATGAAAGCCTTTTTCTCACAGGATGGAATTGTGCGTTAATCAACAAATAAAGATATGGTTTAACCCCAAATATGAAAGCCTTTTTCTCACAGGGTGGAATTGTGCGTTAATCAACAAATAAAGATATGTTTTAACCCCAAATATGAAAGCCTTTTTCTCACAGGGTGGAATTGTGCGTTAATCAACAAATAAAGATATGTTTTAACCCCAAATATGAAAGCCTTTTTCTCACAGGGTGGAATTGTGCGTTAATCAACAAATAAAGATATGGTTTAACCCCAAATAGGAAAGCCTTTTTCTCACAGGATGGAATTAATCAACAAATAAAGATATGGTTTAACCCCAAATAGGAAAGCCTTTTTCTCACAGGATGGAATTAATCAACAAATAAAGATATGGTTTAACCCCAAATATGAAAGCCTTTTTCTCACAGGGTGGAATTAATCAACAAATAAAGATATGGTTTAACCCCAAATATGAAAGCCTTTTTCTCACAGGATGGAATTAATCAACAAATAAAGATATGTTTTAACCCCAAATATGAAAGCCTTTTTCTCACAGGATGGAATTGTGCGTTAGTCAACAAATAAAGATATGGTTTAACCCCAAATATGAAAGCCTTTTTCTCACAGGATGGAATTAATCAACAAATAAAGATATGTTTTAACCCCAAATATGAAAGCCTTTTTCTCACAGGATGGAATTGTGCGTTAGTCAACAAATAAAGATATGTTTTAACCCCAAATATGAAAGCCTTTATCTCACAGGAGATGGAATTGTGCGTTAATCAACAAATAAAAATGGTTTAACCCCAAATATGAAAGCCTTTTTCTTACAGGAGATGGAATTGTGCGTTAATCAACAAATAAAAATGGTTTAACCCCAAATATGAAAGCCTTTTTCTCACAGGATGGAATTGTGCGTTAATCAACAAATAAAGATATGGTTTAACCCCAAATATGAAAGCCTTTTTCTCACAGGATGGAATTGTGCGTTAATCAACAAATAAAGATATGGTTTAACCCCAAATATGAAAGCCTTTATCTTACAGGAGATGGAATTGTGCGTTAATCAACAAATAAAAATGGTTTAACCCCAAATATGAAAGCCTTTTTCTTACAGGAGATGGAATTGTGCGTTAATCAACAAATAAAAATGGTTTAACCCCAAATATGAAAGCCTTTTTCTCACAGGACATGGAATTGTGCGTTAATCAACAAATAAAAATGTTTTAACCCCAAATATGAAATCCTTTTTCTTACACGGACATGGAATTATGCGTTAATCAACAAATAAAAATGTTTTAACCCCAAATATGAAAGCCTTTTTCTTACAGGGACATGGAATTAATCAACAAATAAAGATATGGTTTAACCCCAAATATGAAAAGCCTTTTTGGTAAAGGTAAAGATTTGCCACCCCCCACCTGAATTTCTGGAGTTAATTGTATTTTTCCCGCCTTCTATTACCATACATAAAGCTGTATTTTAAGGAACGATTTTAGCTAATTATCTTTTTTTGGAATACTAACCCTACCCCTAAACCTAACCACTAATGACCTACCCCCCACTATGTACTGCAGTACACTCGCGATTTGTCACAGTTGTGGTTCCTTACGTTTTTCCGTCTTTATAGGGTGGGGGGGGGGTTAGGCTTAGGACTAGGGTTAGTAATTCCAAAAAGATAATTTGGTGAAAGTGTTCTATAAAATACAGCGTTTATTTATGGTTAAGAAAGGCCAAAATACACGATTAACCGCGAAATGTAGGGGGGTGGCATCACTCTTGACCTTTACCGCCTTTTTCTTACAGACGGACATGGAATTGTGCGTTACCATCAACCATGTTTTAATCCTCCCCAAATAAAGATGATGTTTTAACCCCAAATATGAAATCCTTTTTCTTACAGGAGATGGAATTAATCAACAAATAAAGATATGGTTTAACTAGTCAAATATGAAATACCTTTTTCTTACAGGAGATGGAATTGTGCGTTAATCAACAAATAAAGATATGTACCGTTTAAACCCAAGTTCTGAAATCCTTTTTCTTACAGGAGATGTGAATTAGTGCAGTGTAACTCAACAAATAGAAGTATATGCTTTTCACCCCAAATATGATTAGCCTTTTTCTTTACAGGAGATGGAATTAATCAACAACAAAACCTAGAGCAAAAATATGCTTTTAACCCCAAATATATATTGGTATTTTTTTCAGTGTTTATCACATAGATATCAAACTTGTACTAAAACTAAATCCAAACTTGTTTAAAATTGAGTTTCCATATATCCATCAAATCCTCACAGCAATTTTAAGAATTTCTCTTGGAGGACAAGAAAGAAAAACTGGATCTTTTTTCACTTTTCTTTACCATAACATTATTAAGAATAACTTTTTGATTCTTAACATAAAAACAAAAAACACAACAAAAACAAACCGCACGCGCTAATCACTCTCATACATACACTTTTAAAACACATAGATATGAAGATCCCAAACTAAGTACTTACAATGGTGGTGGCATGCAAGGAAGTAGTGAACAAAGGAGGGCATGGGATAGAGTGGCAGAGCCAAGCAATTCCATCTGATTACATCATTGTACATATAGGTGGCACAGACAGACAGACAGACATCAAAATACTGTTAATGAAGAAGACAAAGGCAAGAAGATAGATCAGATCGATCTGAAAAAAAAAAAAAAATCCAATCCTCTGAAGACTGCGGTAAAATGGCCATCAAAAACAAAAAAAAAAAAAAAAAAAAAAAAAAAAAAAAACAGAAAAAAACAACACCAAAAAAAAAAAACAAAACACGAAAAAAAAAAAAAAAAAAAAGAAACAAGGCCCTTGCCTGAAGAAGGGACAACACTGAAATGAAGTTCCCACATTACTTATGATTTATTTTTTTTTTGTAGTTATTATAAGCATACGATAAAGTTCCCCACCGCAAAAAGGCTTGAGGAATTTTGAGAAAAATCAAGGACACACAGCAATAACTGCCATGAACCCAACACTAATTACAACAGCGATAACTGCAGGAACCAACACAAGGACAACAGCAATAACTGCAAGGAACCAACACAAGGACAACATCATAACTGGCAAATGAAAACCAACACAAGGACAAGAGCATAACTGCAAGGAAACCACACAAGGCAACAGAATAACTTACAAGGAAACCAACACAATGGACAACACCGATAACTGCAAGGAACCAACACAAGGACAACAGCAATACAACTGCAAGGAAACCAACACAAGGACAAGAGCAATAACTGCAAGGAAACCAACACAAGGACAACAGCACAACTGCAAGGAAACACACAAGGACAACAGCAATAATTGCAAGGAAACCAACACAAGGACAACAGCAATAACTGCAGGAAACCGACACAAGGAC
>JAGGCT020000035.1:2164322-2208471 GCA_017654935.2 Phymorhynchus buccinoides
CCAGAAGCCAAAAACGGAAACATTTTATGCCCGTATGGTTCCATATTTTCTTAGATGGTGTTGAAAATTGCTAAGGATACAGACCATTGAGTAATTTTTGTAATGTAATAAACAGCGTGGAACTGTCTGAAAAAATGATAATGTGACAAAATGCTTCCATTGGCTGAGGCCAGCTGGTGACTGTAACTTACAGCGTAAATGAAGCCATGATTTTTTAAATAGCAAGCCACCCAGAGAGACAAATGCATGATCCCTCTTCTCCATACTGTGGTGTAGAGATGGCAGAGGATTATCATTGGGCTGTGAAAAGTGGAGCCATGAGAATAGAGGCTGTCTTCATGCGTCATGAGGATAAAGCGTGGCGTGTGAGCCAGATGGTGCTGCCCGTCTTTCTTTATTCCTTTAGTGATACCACCCTCTGGCTTTCACCATTTGTAGCAGTAATCTAAACATTTTGCTACACACCCATGGTACTGTGTGTCATTTTCTTTAAAGTATTAGAGTACTGACGAGTCTGCACGTTGGTTGGGTCAGTGAGCAAATACGCCTTGAAATCGTAGAGTTTGTAGATAAATCACGTCATTTCTTGCGTCAATTTTTCAAATTACGTTTATTTCTTCTGGCTACCATTTTGCAAAGGAAAGAGACCAACTTCCATTGAGTTAGAAGGTAAGATCTGAATCTACTCATTTTACTAATGATTTCCTTAACGCACTTAGTATGGGGTGAAAGTTGCCATGGTTACATATATTATAAGTGTATATATGCATAAAAATGCAACACCCGTATGTATAAAACGGTGCGCACTGACCCGTACCGGTACGCAATGACCAATGTGTCTTAGTCTTCACAAATCTATTTGCGTCTAGAGAACGGTTTCAGTTACAAACCAGAGCGTTTATACAGTGGAAGCAGAAACATTTTAACAACGCTGGTGATCTAAATCTTTTCCAGTTGCCAACTGGTGATCCACAAATCGACGTCATATTACGACAATGCCTTAAAGGATACGCAACCCCCTTCAGTACTCTAAATTATTTTAATGTCCTGGCGAGTGGTGGTAAAATACTTTTTGGATGTAAAAAGTTTGATGGTTTGATTAATCTTCCTTGATCAAAGCTGTGGCACCGAAGTAGTTGGGCAGTTGGTTAAAATTTAAATATTCTTTCCTCAACGGTCACACAAAAAATCGAATGACAAAAAGAAAATAAAAGGTTTAGAATGGTTGTGAGCTCTCAGGTGCAGGTGGGAGCAAACCGTATTTCACAGAGGAACGCCTCTGTTATTATAGCCCGTTATCCAGTTTTGTCTCAGGAAACATGTGAACAAATTGTGTAATCACTATTTTCTGATCTGGTCAGCATATGCGTTGTCATTAATAACGTGCTGCTCACTGGTGCGCCTGCTGACTGTGTGCTTAGAGAGGGGGCATTTAAGCTGCCCAACCTCTGCGGGTCTGTTTACCCCTACCGTCTTCAATGTGGTGCTTAATTGTAGAACTGTGGTTCAGGCAGATTAAATGGTTTTCTTGTTGATAATGGATGTGGACATGACAAATTGCTCTTTAGGTGACAAGGGGCATCGATTTACTGGCCGTCAAGATGTGCATTGTTATTTTTCACTCTTTCCCCATGGCTGATGACTGTGTTGCCATGGGGAAAGAGTGGAGAATAATGTGTAGTTCAACCATTAACGGTGATGTCCTTCGTCAAGGCCTTGGTGGGTAGGGCTCGTTGTATTTCTTCTGTATGCAGCTGTATGTGTACAATTTGTGTCAAACTTCTGTTAGGTGATTAGTAAGGTAGACATAAGCATGTGTGGATTTGGAGAAACAAGAGGTTTTGGTTTTTGTATCAAAAGCACTAATGTGCTTTATGGTTCAGGCTGGTTAGAAGATGAATTTTTATAATTTTCCCGTAAAGCAATTTAAACTGCCTTTTGAATGCAAGACCATGCGCTAAATTTACACTTAAAAACAATTTAAACTAGTCCACCCTTTGAATGCAAGACAAGCTCTACAAGCTGGCATGCATGCACGGATGCTCATTCCCTAACCCTCCAACATTCAATGATTTCATGCGTGGGGATGCACCCTCCCATGCACACAAGAGTTAGGAAACCATGCAAGACAGACAGGAGAGGGAGAACAGTGGAGGCAGCTGAAGCATGTAAAAACAGCCACTGGGGAAAGATGACTGTGTTGGGGCGGTTACGTAGCATTGTGCCACTGTCTCTAGGTGTCCTCATTTTAGTCTCTAGGTGTCCCAGTCTCTGTGTCTCCCCGTCTCATCCCCGTGGTATATATCTCCATCTCTGTTTATTCTAACCCTAACCCTGACCTTATCCTTTCCCCAGACACTAACCTTAACCTTTACCCTTTCCGAGGGGACACACAGAGACTGAGTGCACACAGAGACAGGATCACATAGAGATGGGGAAACAATGAGTCGGTGACACACAGAGACTGAGGCACACAGAGACAGGATCACATAGAGATGAGGGTGACACATAGAGATGGGGCACAACAGAGACAGGGTCACATAGAGATGGGGGAAACATGAGGAAGACACATAGAGACTGGGGAACAATGAAGGTGACACATAGAGATGGGGGCACATCGATGCGATCTTTGGGGCAAGAAGTGGTGGGGTGGTGGCAGTGAGGAAATGACAAGGCCCACAACCCGGTTAGGGCCTGTTGTCCTGAGGAGGGGTAGTCAGATTAGAGGTCTGGCTAGTCAAGTCAGCCCCGACAATCACGTTAATTACCAGCTTCATTTTCCCCGCCTGGCGTCTGCATGTCAAAGTTTTGTTGTCGCCCCTTGTGCTGCTGCCCCCTAACTGTGTGTGCTTGGAATGGGAAACAACTCTGTGCAGTTAGGCTGAGAGCCAAGGGAGAAAAGTCAACTGAAAAGCTGCCCTTGGCCAATGTCTTTTTCAACCCCCACTTCCCACTTTTTGTCCGTTCCCCTTTCGTCCTCTTCTGTTTTCTCCCATTATGCCACCACCACCTTCAACAGCCATCTCTTACTGTTTGTTTCTTCTGTTTTTGTTTTGTTTTCTTCAACGTATTTTTAACATGCGCAGTTGCACACGCGCGCAAGCCTCTCTTGCTTCTGATTTATTTATTGCAGCAGCCACATTGTGTGTTGCAGGCAGGTTTGCAGTTAGCCCCTCCCGTCCCTACTGTTTTCTGCATAGAGCAGGCCAGAGAAAAACAACAAATTCTTCAAGATGTTTCCAAGCTTTGTTGGCTGGTTGCTGGGATTAAAGATGCAGCGAAGTGAGAGAAGGCTACTCAGCTTTTCCCCACTTGACCGCTGGGGCTGTCTTCCTGCTGCTTCTGTTTCTTCCCTCGCCCACCATTGTCCTACCATTCCTTTCCCTGTTCCAAGTCCTCTCTCACCCACTACTGTAGTTCACACTGTTTCTAGTCCCCAGCCCGGGGTGAACCCTCCCTGGTTAATCATAGCCATCACAGACCAGAAAGCACTCCGCTGTTGTGCTCCACCTCTCTCTCTCTCTTTCTGTCTGTCTCTCTCGGCTCTTCATCTTGTCCCTGTACTTTCCCCACAACCCAAAACTGTGCACCGCACTTCTGCTCACCATCTCTCTCTATCCGTTCCCTATCTCTTCTCTCTGCTGCATCCTCCTTTCCTTTCCTACCCACCCCCTACCCTGGCTTACCCCAGCCCAGCCCACGGCCTTCGACCCCAAACTGTCAATAGCCAGGTCCCCCGGCCCCGGCCACAAAAACGGATTTGGAGGCTGGCGAATGGAGGGGCAATATTGAGTTAGCCCTACACATGTCAAGGGGGGCGGCAAGGGCGTGTGGCCCCTGGCCCCCAATAGCCGCTGGCGGGTCGCTGTCGGCCCGTGGTGCTGCTGGCTGTACCAGCAGGGTTGGCAAGTCTCTGCTGGGTTATGGGTCGCTTCCACATAATGAGGGGGACTGCTTGGTTTCCCGGTGGGGTTGTAGGGGGTATTGGCTGCTTGCTTGCTACGGATGCTAGTTATTCAGTGCCAGTGATGTCCAGAGGCCCAGGTCATAGGACATGCCATAGTCTCTGTTTAAACTGCCATCCTACCCCCTCTCCTGTCAGGACAAAAGTTTTATTGAAATTGAGCACTGGCAGGCTTTGTCCTGTTGATTTCTGGAAGGGCCAGGACATTTTGTCCTATTGATTTTCAGGACAGTTTGTCTTTTAAGTTTCCAGACTGATGAGTCATCCGGGCATTATTATTATTAAGCGGATTTGCAAATTTCAGAGGATTGACACTTCCTGACAAGAGAAGTTGTTTATGATAGCAGAAGTTTTACCTTTTAGTTTTAAGCTGGATATAATCTTGACTCTCAAAAAGCATTTTGAGTAACATTTTTCTCAAATTATGCTTTTCTGGTCATGGGCCTTGATGGCGAATGTACCATAGTTTTCAGTAATTTGGGCCTAACACTGTGACATATCCTGATGCCTACAAATCTGACAATACGAGAAGGGGGGGAGGCGAGTGGGGCATCATCATATATATAATAAAAAGCCAAGTGTCCGTGTGTGTGTGTGTGTGAAACACAAAACGGGCCTTATAACTCCGACGTTTTTCGACCGAATCGCTTCAAATTTGCTATGAGCCCTAACGGGGCGATGGCAACGGGCAACCGAGGCGGCCGTGTCATTTGAGCGGTTTGGCTAAATGCACGAAACGCGTATCCGCCGGCCTTTCGGCGCCCATATCTCCGGTTATTTCTGGACAGATTGCCTTCGAATTTGGAAGGTAGATGACCGGGGACAGTGACTATCCGTGTGCCAAACCGGAAGCAAATCGATTAGAAATGCGCGCGATATTATTATTATTATTATTATTATTATTAACTTATTTAGGACGCCTAATCAATTTAATGCCCTAGGCGTTTACAATATAAAAATATAATATACACATATAACACCACATAATAATAATATTTAACATATAAGCATAAAGAATGGGAAATAAAAATTACACAAACACCCAAAGGCAGTCAGACAAACAAACAGACATAGAATTACACACGCGTGCGCGCAAGCGCACGCACACCACACACCCACACATGCGGACACCCACAAATAATTATATGCGCTCACCAAGCACAGACGTTCACTCTCAGACATGCACACACCAAGTCATGAAGGAAGGGATTAGTAGTTATTTAGGAAACAGATGAGTTTTGAGATGGCGTTTGAATGTGGGCAGAGAGGATATACGCCGCTTAACCTTTTCACAAATAACTCCGCCGTTTCTTGACCGAATCGCTTCAAAATTGCTGTCAGGCAGCAAATTTGAAGAGAATCGGAGAGAGCGCGTCACTCTCAGAGCAGCGCCAACGGTAAACGGGGCCTTATAACTCCGCCGTTTCTTAACCCAATCGCTTCAAATTTGCTGTACTCAGCGTTACCAGTACTTGGTGTTACCATTACTAGGCATTACCGTTACTAGGGAGAAGGCGCATCACTCTCAGAGCAGCGCCAACGGGAAACGGGGCCTTATAACTCCGCCTTTTCTTAACCGAATCGCTGCCCTTTTAATATACATGTCTACATTTGTTAAGCATCCTTCAATCATTAAAGCCAACTGTCCGTCCGTGTGTGTATGTGTGTGGAACACAGAACGGGCCTATAACTCCGCCGTTTTTCGACCGAACCGCTTTCAAATTTGCTGTGAGCCCTAACGGGGCGATGGCAACAGCAACCGAGGCAGCCGTGTCATTTGCACGGTTTGGCCAATGCGCGAAACGCGTATCCACCGGCCTCTCGGCGCCCGTATCTCCGGTGTTTTTTTCTGGTCAGATTGCCTTCGAATTTGGAAGGTAGATGACCGGGGACGGTGACTATCCGTGTGTGCCAAACCGGAAGCGAATCGATTTAGCAAACGCGCGTGATATACGCCGCTTCACCCTTTCACAAATAACTCTGCTGTTTCTTAACCGAATCGCTTCAAATTTGCTGTCAGGCTTGCTGTGGCCCGGGCAAAGCCTGGCAGCAAATGTCAAAGAGAATCGGGAGAGTGCGTCACTCTCAGAGCAGCGCCAACGGGAAACGGGGCCCCTTATAACTCCTTATAACTCCGCCGTTTTCTTAACCGAATCGCATTTAAATTTGGAACTTATCTAACTCACTCAGCGTTACCAGTACTTGGCGTTACCGTTTCTAGGCGTTGCCGTTACTAGGGAGAGCGCATCACTCTCAGAGCAGCGCCAACGGGAAACGGGGCCTTATAACTCCGCATTTTCTCTAACCGAATCGCTTCAAATTTGCTGTACTCAGCGTTACCAGTACTTGGCGTTAACGTTACTAGGGAGAGCGCGTCACTCTCAGAGCAGCGCCAACGGGAAACAGGGCCTGTACTCAGCGTTACCAGTACTTGGCGTTACCGTTGCTAGGCGTTACCGGTATTCGGCGTTGCACTAGTATTAATAAAAACTGCAACACGCTTTCATAATAAACTAGACATGTATCAAAAACTGTATCTTTTTCGCACGAAACCATTAAAACATTTAATGACTATTAAGTGTGCAATAAGCTAACTTACATGATAACGTAGCATTAAGTATTAATCATCTGTCTGATTTCCATTGGCTCTTTTTGTCTCAACACACTTCCTTTTAAAATAAGTTTTCTTGCAATTATCACAACTTTTCTTCCCCTCTCCCTGGCCCCCCACCCCCACACCCCATCATCCTTCTTTCCAGTTTACTTCTTCTTCTTCGATCGCCTCAGTTTTCCTGTCATATGAGCACAGATGCATCATGCTCACCGTTATGCGTCCTAACGAAAAACATAATTAGGTCCAGACATGTCCGTCTTTGGCTGAGAAAATCTTTGTGTTTCTTGATAAAAGGCAGGAGAATGGACCAGTAAAGACAGAGATTGTAGATGACAGTAAGCAAAGGGATCAGGCAGAGTCAAAGAGAGTGACAGATTAGGAAGGAAGTTACAAGGGGGAATGTGTTTGTACGAAAGATCCCCGGGAGGGTTTCCAGTTTACTTTAACCCACTTTCGCCAAAACACTTTAGTGTCTTTGGTGAAGCGGAGGGGTATTGTTAGCCATTTGTTTCTTTCTTTCTTTTCTATCTGTCTGTCTTCTTTAATTTCCTTCTTTCTTTCTTTCTTTCTTTCTGCCTTTCTATGCCGTATTGTCTGTGCAATATCCCAATGAACCACTCGCATTTGAGGTTCAGTACAGTGTTACATAATCTGAAGGTGACATGTCAACTGCCGAGTTAATATTATCTGTCAAAGAGCTTTTTGGTGTAGATGATACACACCTTCGATTGATTGATTTTATAGATTGAAAGATTGTGATTGATTTTGTTTGGGTAGGAATTTTACATCAATAACTCTTCCATCCCAATCAGTTATGCTTCCTCATGCCCACAAACTTCCACCCTCCTCTTTCCCTCCTTTCAACCTGACCACCCTTCCTTTTTTATACCCACCCCCACCCCCTCTCTCCCAACTGTCTGTGAAGCTGAAGGTCCACTTGCCTCATTTCTTGGGTTGTAATTAACTGTGGTGGGTTTTGTTGGGCTTTCCTGTCCCTCAGTGGGTGCAAGTGAAAACGCCTTTCCCTTCCCCTCTCTAAAGGTTGTCCTCTTGTCGATAACTTTACCGTCCAGTTTCATCTTTTTCTCTTTGCCACTGTCGACCTGCCGCCCGGTATCCTTGGAGACGCACTGCCGTTGGAGAGGTTTTTGATCGTTGCCTTCAATCTCTGACTGTCCTCGTCTTCTTGTTTTTAAGTTCTGTTCAAAAAGTGGGAGATGTTTGTCTTGAAGAATGAGCATTGATACTTTTTCTAGAACGATCCCAGATCAAGAGACTAGAAAGAGGGGAGGGAGGTGTGTGCTTCTCCACCCCTGGAAATGCCTCTGGGGTCAATGGACGTGGAGGGCTTGTCAAAATATTGAGGAGCTTGTAATGTTTCATTTTGTCAACTTTGTCGTTTTTGTGGTCACCTTTTCTCTTTTTCTTGTTCATTTTGTGAACCTTGACCCCATCTCCCCCTGATTGGGCCTGTGCGGTCAGCTGAGCGAAGAACATTAGGGCTGCACTGGGGTTTGTTTGTACCCCACCCCATTCCAATTCGTCAAATCCCTGTGCTCATATCATGGAATTATCTCAGCTTGCCTCCATCTCCCCTATCTCTGTGCTCATCTGTCCCTTTGGCTGAGGGGGGTGGGGATGATCATGGTCGTCCAGAGGTCAGATGGAGGATGGGTGAATTGTTTGAACTGAGAAATTGTGGTTAAAAGAAGAGAATGCAAAGTAATGAAAGCAAGTTTAATCAAGAGCAAGGATGGCGAGAGAGAGCGATTGGAGAGAGAGAGAGAGAGTAGAGAGAGAGAGAGAGAGAGAGAGAGAGAGAGATTTCAATCAAAGGGCGAAGGCGAACCAAACTGTTCCTTCATGGGAATTGGGGTTTTCTGTGTTGTATAATTGAAACCAAACTCAACAAAATAATGAAAGAAAAAAAAACCTGAGTGGCTGCCAGAATACATTATGCAATTTTCTGTTATTAGGGTAATCAGAAAACAACAAACATTCAAAAACCAGAACAACAAAGACCTAAAATCAATATCTAGCATCAAACATTGTGATAGAATTTGGATCAACAAAAATTGTGTTGTAAAACAAGAAATCATTAGAAGTTGGCTTGAATTTCTTTTTCTTGTTAAAAGTAATTTTGTTTTAATGAATGCTATTTTATACCGTTATTATTATTTTTATTGGTGGAAGTGGGTGGTGTGAGTAATAATGTAGATGGATAGCATCAACATACTGTTTTGTACACGTGTGTGTTTTAGCTCTTCTAGCACCATGGGTGGATACATTCACCCAGTACATCACACTTCACTCCCACCAGATGCAAAGATAGTTCACTGCCAAGCAGCCCTGCCATGCCGAATGTTTGTCTACTTTCAGAGCTTATGTCAGTGATTTTTCCATTAAAGCAACGAATGTGCACTGGAAAAAATAGTGACTCCTCTCTTGTCGGTTGAGTGAGATAAATGAAAAAAAAATACATAATCAAGAAGAGGACTAAAAGAAAAGTATGCCAAGAAACGGACAACCAAGAAACAGGCAAATACATGGCGCTAGCAGAGTTCATAACTTTATTGTGTGTGTCTGATGCCTACGAAGAGGTTTATAAGGGGTGAGGGGGAATAGTGTCAGTGTGTGTATGTGGAATACTTCAACACAACATTTCTGAACTCTCTGTCTCTCTCTCTTGTCTCGCTCTCTTTTCTCTTTTCTCACACATACACACACACACACACACACCCACACACACACACACACACACACACACACACACACACACACACGCTCACACTCTCACATACACACACTCACTCATTCCCACACCTCACTCATATGTCACATATACACTCTCTCCTCTCTCTCTCTCTCTCTCTCTTCTCATCTCTCTCTCTTCTCTCTCTCTCTCTCTCTCTCTCTGCCTCTCTCCCACACATGCACACACACACTCATATACATCTCTCTCTCTCACACACATACACACACACTGATCTACACAGATAGAGGGCACCACTCTTGTGTTTGGCCAAGACCTGCATTATTGTTGCTGATCTCACAGTGCAAGGGAGACAACCGGCTTTCCCTCCTCAACTTACCATAGCTGCAATAAACCCACTGTGCTAGGATTTGCCAGGGTGGTTACTGATGAGGTTCTCTCGCCCTTTACTCCATTTTTATTTTATTTTAAAGTAATGGCTTTTATCATTGGTTAGCATTAGCCTATAGTAGTGTTCAGTAGTAAACTGGGAGCTGTACAATAAATGATTTTCTACAGTAGGCCTATAGAGAAATCATGGTATACTTTAGTCTTTTGTGGATGACTGACTCGCAAACTAGGGCCCATTTTGCACTGGCTCTAGTACTACAGCCAAAGGGATTAGTTGACCTGTGGGACCTCCCCAATACCAAATGTCCTCAAATCCCTTTGGTCAAGAGAGAAGGGATGTACCCTGGGCTATTCCCTCTGCTTTCTGGCAGTCATAGTCTGAAACAACAGATTGTGGCATACAAACATTTGAATTTATTTTAAATAATAAAGTATACTCTGGTAATTGACCTACAGTTAGGTTTTCTGCTGGCTCAGAGGTGTGTGCCTGGGTGTCATGGGGGACCCCCCCCCCCCCATCACATCACACACACACACACACACACACATACCACCACCCAATTAGCCAGGCTTCTTCCCTGCACCCCAAACTGTGCAAGAAAAAACAACAGGACTCTAACCAAACCAGCAGATGTTTAGCAACTCAGTTGGCTACAACCAGCAAGTGTTTTCCTTTTCCAATGGCTCCCCTGGAAATCCAATTTGTGTTTATCAAAGCAGATGTTTTCTATGTTTGGAAAGTCCACAAAGACCTGTAATGGCTTGGGATTGGGTACAGGTATAGAGTTTGCTGGATGAAATTTTAATGTGGGGCTGCGGTAATGAAAAGGAACAGTATAATAAACAGTTGGTAAAAAGAAACAAGATTTGCTGTCAAGTTTTCAAACTTTTTTTTAATATAACATTTACTATATAATCATATAATAAAAAGGCAAGGTTGTGTGTGTGTGTCTGTGTCCCCCCCAGGGTGGGGGATGGTGGGGGAGGGGGTGGGGTGGCTGGTAGAGCAGGATGAGAGAAGAAGATGGAAAGGAGAGACTTCAAAAGTAATAATATAATATTTCGTGGACCAAAAAACCTGTCTGCTCAGCATTACCGGTACTAGACATTACCGGTGCTGAGTATTTCCGTACTAGGCGTTGCGCTAGTATATATAGTTTGTAAAGCTTTAAACAACATGAATGAATCAGTTAAGTGATAAAAAATAAAGGACTCACAGATGGATAGGGTGTGAATCTTCGGTTGTGTACCAATTGTTTTCTTCTTCATTAGTATCAGGCCACTTCCGCCTCGGCTATTTGCCCCCGGACACTTCCCCCCTGCCATTTTCCGCCCGGACATTTGCCCCCCAGACCATTTGCCCCCCGGACACTTGCCCCCTGGTACTTTTGCCCACCCCGTTCCTGGCGGACATTTCTTCCCTGGACATCCTCCCCCACGGGTACCCCCTGTGTGTGTGTGTGTGGCCTATCTATGTCTCTTTCTACCTGTCGTCCGTCTGGTCCGTCTCGTCTTCTCTCGTTCCACTCTCTCTTACTTGCCCCCCGAGTGTGTGTGTGTGTTTGTCAGTCTGTCATCTGTCTGTCTTTTACTTGACCATATGGTGGACAGAGAGAGAGACACTTTATTGCTTTTCTTCTTCTGTTAGTCTTTTTGCACGTTTGTATCTGTCAAATGGTAGAGAGGGAGGGAAGAGATAGAGAGATACAGACAGGGACAGATAAAGACAGACTCCGAGACAGGGAGAGAGACAGAGGACACACACACACACGGCATGCTGCATGCGTGTGTATATGTGTCCTCCTGTCTCTCTCCCCCTGTCTCGAGTCTGGTCTTTATCTGTCCCTGATCTGTATCTCTCTATCTCTTCCCTCCCCTCTCTACCATTTGACAGAGATACAAACAAATGTGCAAAAAGACTAACAGAAGAAGAAAAGCAATAAAGTGTCTCTCTCTCTGTCCACCATATGGTCAAGTAAAAGACAGACAGATACAAACTGACAAACACACACACACACACGCGGGGGGGCAAGTAAGAGAGAGTGAGAAAGAGAGAAAGAGACAGACAGACGGACGGACAGTAGAAAGAGACATAGATAGGCCACACACACACACACAGGGGTACCCGTGGGGGAGGATGTCCAGGGAAGAAATGTCCGCCAGGAACGGGGGGGGCAAAAGTACCAGGGGGCAAGTGTCCGGGGGGCAAATGGTCTCGGGGGGCAAATGTCCGGGGCGGGAAATGGCAGGGGGGAAGTGTCCGGGGGCAATAGCCGAGGCGGAAGTGGCCTGATACTAATGAAGAAGAAAACAATTGGTACACAACCGAAGATTCACACCCTATCCATCTGTGAGTCCTTTATTTTTTATCACTTAACTGATTCATTCATGTTGTTTAAAGCTTTACAAACTATATATACTAGCGCAACGCCCTAAGTACCCGAAATACTGAGCACCGGTAATGCCTAGTACCGGTAATGCTGAGCAGCAGGTTTTTTTGGGTCCACGAAAATATTATATTATTACTTTTGACTCTCTCCTTTCCATCTTCTTCCTCTCACCTGCTCTACCACCACCCCACCCCCTCCCCCACCATCCCCCACCCTGGGGGGGACACAGACACACACACACAACCTTGCCTTTTTTATTATATGATTATATAGTAAATGTTATATTAAAAAACAAGTTTGAAAACTTGACAGCAAATCTTGTTTCTTTTTACCAACTGTTTATTATACTGTTCCTTTTCATTACCGCAGCCCCACATTAAAATTTCATCCAGCAAACTCTATACCTGTACCCAATCCCAAGCCATTACAGGTCTTTGTGGACTTTCCAAACATAGAAAACATCTGCTTTGATAAACACAAATTGGATTTCCAGGGGAGCCATTGGAAAAGGAAAACACTTGCTGGTTGTAGCCAACTGAGTTGCTAAACATCTGCTGGTTTGGTTAGAGTCCTGTTGTTTTTTCTTGCACAGTTTGGGGTGCAGGGAAGAAGCCTGGCTAATTGGGTGGTGGTATGTGTGTGTTGTTGTGTGTGTGTGTGTATGTGATGGGGGGGGGGGGGTCCCCATGACACCCAGGCACACACCTCTGAGCCAGCAGAAAACCTAAACTGTAGGTCAATTACCAGAGTTATACTTTATTATTTAAAATAAATTCAAATGTTTTGTATGCCACAATCTGTTGTTTCAGACTATGACTGCCAGAAAGCAGAGGGAATAGCCCAGGGTACATCCCCACTCTCTTGACCAAAGGGATTTGAGGACATTTGGTATTGGGGAGGTCCCACAGGTCAACTAATCCCTTTGGCTGTAGTACTAGAGCCAGTGCAAAATGGGCCCTAGTTTGCGAGTCAGTCTTCCACAAAAGACTAAAGTATACCATGATTTCTCTATAGGCCTACTGTAGAAAATCATTTATTGTACAGCTCCCAGTTTACTACTGAACACTACATATAGGCTAATGCTAACCAATGATAAAAGCCATTACTTTAAAATAAAATAAAAATGGAGTAAAGGGCGAGAGAACCTCATCAGTAACCACCCTGGCAAATCCTAGCACAGTGGGTTTATTGCAGCTATGGTAAGTTGAGGAGGGAAAGCCGGTTGTCTCCCTTGCACTGTGAGATCAGCAACAATAATGCAGGTCTTGGCCAAACACAAGAGTGGTGCCCTCTATCTGTGTAGATCAGTGTGTGTGTATGTGTGTGAGAGAGAGAGAATGTATGAGTGTGTGTGTGCATGTGTGTGGAGAGAGGAGAGAGAGAGAGAGAGAGAGAGAGAGAGAGAGAGAGAGAGAGAGAGAGAGAGAGAGAGAGAGGAGTGTATATGTGCATATGAGTGAGTGTGGGAATGAGTGAGTGTGTGTATGTGAGAGTGTGAGCGTGTGTGTGTGTGTGTGTGTTGTGTGTGTGTGTGTGTGTGTGTGTGTGTGTGTGTTGTATGTGTGTGTGAACAGAGAAAGAGAGAGAGAACAGAGAGAGAGACAGAGAGTTCAGAAATGTTGTGTTGAAGTATTCCACATACACACACTGACACTATTCCCCCTCACCCCTTATAAACCTCTTCGTAGGCATCAGACACACACAATAAAGTATGAACTCTTCTAGCGCCATGTATTTTGTTTCATGTTCTTGGTTGTCCGTTGCATCTCAATCGACAAGAGAGGAGTCACTATTTTGTTCAAGTGCACATACGTTGCTTTAAGGGAAGCATCACTGACACAAGCTCTGAAAGTAGACAAACACATGGCAGGGTGCTTGGCAGTGACTATCTTTGCATCTGGTGGGAGTGAAGTGTGATGTACTGGGTGAATGTATCCACCCATGGTGCTAGAAGAGCTAAAACACACACGTGTACAAAACAGTATGTTGATGCTATCCATCTACATTATTACTCACACCACCCACTTCCACCAATAAAAATAATAATAACGGTATAAAATAGCATTCATTAAAACAAAATTACTTTTAACAAGAAAAAGAAATTCAAGCCAACTTCTAATGATTTCTTGTTTTACAACACAATTTTTGTTGATCCAAATTCTATCACAATGTTTGATGCTAGATATTGATTTTAGGTCTTTGTTGTTCTGGTTTTTGAATGTTTGTTGTTTTCTGATTACCCTAATAACAGAAAATTGCATAATGTATTCTGGCAGCCACTCAGGTTTTTTTTTCTTTCATTATTTTGTTGAGTTTGGTTCAATTATACAACACAGAAAACCCCAATTCCCCATGAAGGAACAGTTTGGTTCGCCCTTCGCCCTTTTATTGAAATCTCTCTCTCTCTCTCTCTCTCCTCTCTCTCTCTCTCTCTCTCTCTCTCTCTCTCTCTTCTTCTCTCACTCTCAATCTCTCTCTCCATCCTTGCTCTTGATTAAACTTGCTTTCATTACTTTGCATTCTCTTCTTTTAACCACAATTTCTCAGTTCAAACAATTCACCCATCCTCCATCTGACCTCTGGACGACCATGATCATCCCCACCCCCCTCAGCCAAAGGGACAGATGAGCACAGAGATAGGGGAGATGGAGGCAAGCTGAGATAATTCCATGATATGAGCACAGGGATTTGACGAATTGGAATGGGGTGGGGTACAAACAAACCCCAGTGCAGCCCTAATGTTCTTCGCTCAGCTGACCGCACAGGCCCAATCAGGGGGAGATGGGGTCAAGGTTCACAAAATGAACAAGAAAAAGAGAAAAGGTGACCACAAAAACGACAAAGTTGACAAAATGAAACATTACAAGCTCCTCAATATTTTGACAAGCCCTCCACGTCCATTGACCCCAGAGGCATTTCCAGGGGTGGAGAAGCACACACCTCCCTCCCCTCTTTCTAGTCTCTTGATCTGGGATCGTTCTAGAAAAAGTATCAATGCTCATTCTTCAAGACAAACATCTCCCACTTTTTGAACAGAACTTAAAAACAAGAAGACGAGGACAGTCAGAGATTGAAGGCAACGATCAAAAACCTCTCCAACGGCAGTGCGTCTCCAAGGATACCGGGCGGCAGGTCGACAGTGGCAAAGAGAAAAAGATGAAACTGGACGGTAAAGTTATCGACAAGAGGACAACCTTTAGAGAGGGGAAGGGAAAGGCGTTTTCACTTGCACCCACTGAGGGACAGGAAAGCCCAACAAAACCCACCACAGTTAATTACAACCCAAGAAATGAGGCAAGTGGACCTTCAGCTTCACAGACAGTTGGGAGAGAGGGGGTGGGGGTGGGTATAAAAAAGGAAGGGTGGTCAGGTTGAAAGGAGGGAAAGAGGAGGGTGGAAGTTTGTGGGCATGAGGAAGCATAACTGATTGGGATGGAAGAGTTATTGATGTAAAATTCCTACCCAAACAAAATCAATCACAATCTTTCAATCTATAAAATCAATCAATCGAAGGTGTTATCATCTACACCAAAAAGCTCTTTGACATATTATATACTCGGCATGTGACATGTCACCTTCAGATTATGTAACACTGTACTGAACCTCAAATGCAGTGGTTCATTGGATATTGCACAGACAATACGGCATAGACAGGCAGAAAGAAAGAAAGAAAGAAAGAAGGAAATTAAAGAAGACAGACAGATAGAAAAAGAAAGAAAGACACACAAATGGTAACAATACCCCTCCGCTTCACCAAAGACATATAAAGTGGTTTGGCGAAAGTGGGTTAAAGTAAACTGGAAACCCTCCCGGGGATCTTTCGTACAAACAGTTCCCCCTTGTAACTTCCTCTAATCTGTCACTCTCTTTGACTCTGCCTGATCCCTTTGCTTACTGTCATCTACAATCTCTGTCTGGACTGGTTCATTCTCCTGCCTTTTATCAAGAAACACAAAGATTTTCTCCAGCCAAAGATGGACATGCTGGACCTGTTTTTAGTTAGGCGCATAACGGGAGCATGATGCATCTGTGCTCATATGATAACAGGAAACTGAGCGATCGAAGAAGAAGAAAGTAAACTGGAAAGAAGGATGATGGGGGTGGGGGTGGGGGGCCAGGGAGAGGGGAAGAAAAGTTGTGATAATTGCAAGAAAACTTATTTTAAAAGGAAGTGTGTTGAGACAAAAAGAGCCAATGGAAATCAGACAGATGATTAATACTTAATGCTACGTTATCATGTAAGTTAGCTTATTGCACACTTAATAGTCATTAAATGTTTTAATGGTTTCGTGCGAAAAAGATACAGTTTTTGATACATGTCTAGTTTATTATGAAAGCGTGTTGCAGTTTTTATTAATACTAGTGCAACGCCGAATACCGGTAACGCCTAGTAACGGTAACGCCAAGTACTGGTAACGCTGAGTAAGGCCCTGTTTCCCGTTGGCGCTGCTCTGAGAGTGACGCGCTCTCCCTAGTAACGGTAACGCCAAGTACTGGTAACGCTGAGTACAGCAAATTTGAAGCGATTCGGTAAGAAAAGGCGGAGTTATAAGGCCCCGTTTCCCCGTTGGCGCTGCTCTGAGAGTGATGCGCTCTCCCTAGTAACGGTAACGCCTAGAAACGGTAACGCCAAGTACTGGTAACGCTGAGTACAGCAAATTTAAAGCGATTCGGTTAAGAAACGGCGGAGTTATAAGGCCCCGTTTCCCGTTGGCGCTGCTCTGAGAGTGACGCACTCTCCCGATTCTCTTGAAATTTGCTGCCAGGCTTTGCCCCGGCCACAGCAAGCCTGACAGCAAATTTGAAGCGATTCGGTTAAGAAACAGCAGAGTTATTTGTGAAAAGGTGAAGCGGCGTATCTCGACCGCGTTTCTAAATCGATTCACTTCCGGTTTGGCACACTGATAGTCACCGTCCCCGGTCATCTACCTTCCAAATTCGAAGGCAATCGGTCCAGAAAACACCGGAGATACGGGCGCCGAGAGGCCGGTGGATACGCGTTTCGCGCATTTGCCAAACCGCGCAAATGACACGGCTGCCTCGGTTGCCGTTGACATCGCCCCGTTAGGGCTCACAGCAAATTTGAAGCGATTCGGTCGAAAAACGGCGGAGTTATAAGGCCCGTTCTGTGTTCCACACACACACACACACACACGGACGGACAGTTGGCTTTAATGATTGAAGGATGCTTAACAAATGTAGACATGTATATTAAAAGGGCAGCGATTCGGTTAAGAAAAGGCGGAGTTATAAGGCCCCGTTTCCAGTTGGCGCTGCTCTGAGAGTGATGCGCTCTCCCTAGTAACGGTAACGCCTAGTAACGGTAACGCCAAGTACTGGTAACGCTGAGTACAGCAAATTTGAAGCGATTGGGTTAAGAAACGGCGGAGTTATAAGGCCCCGTTTCCCATTGGCGCTGCTCTGAGAGTGACGCGCTCTCCCGATTCTCTTCAAATTTGCTAGCCTGACAGCAAATTTGAAGCGATTCGGTTAAGAAACGGCGGAGTTATTTGTGAAAAGGTTAAGCGGCGTATATCCTCTCTGCCCACATTCAAACGCCATCTCAAAACTCATCTGTTTCCTAAATAACTACTAATCCCTTCCTTCATGACTTGGTGTGTGCATGTCTGAGAGTGAACGTCTGTGCTTGGTGAGCGCATATAATTATTTGTGGGTGTCCGCGTGTGTGGGTGTGTGGTGTGCGTGCGCTTGCGCGCACGCGTGTGTAATTCTATGTCTGTTTGTTTGTCTGACCGCCTTTGGGTGTTTGTGTAATTTTTATTTCCCATTCTTTATGCTATATGTTAAATATTATTATATGTGGTGTTATATGTGTATATTATATTTTTATATTGTAAACGCCTAGGGCATTAAATTGATTAGGCGTCCTAAATGTGTCTAATAATAATAATAATAATAATAATAATATCGCGCGCGCATTTCTAAATCGATTTGCTTCCGGTTTGGCACACGGATAGTCACTGTCCCCGGTCATCTACCTTCCAAATTCGAAGGCAATCCGTCCAGAAATACCGGAGATATGGGCGCCGAAAGGCCGGCGGATACGCGTTTCGCGCATTTGCCAAACCGCTCAAATGACACGGCCGCCTCGGTTGCGGTTGTTGCCATCGCCCCGTTAGGGCTCATAGCAAATTTGAAGCGATTCGGTCGAAAAACGGCGGAGTTATAAGGCCCGTTTTGTGTTTCAGACACACACACACACACGGACACTTGGCTTTTTATTATATATATGATGATGCCCCACTCCCGCCTCCCCCCCTTCTCGTATTGTCAGATTTGTAGGCATCAGGATATGTCACAGTGTTAGGCCCAAATTACTGAAAACTATGGTACATTCGCCATCAAGGCCCATGACCAGAAAAGCATAATTTGAGAAAAATGTTACTCAAAATGCTTTTTGAGAGTCAAGATTATATCCAGCTTAAAACTAAAAGGTAAAACTTCTGCTATCATAAACAACTTCTCTTGTCAGGAAGTGTCAATCCTCTGAAATTTGCAAATCCGCTTAATAATAATAATGCCCGGATGACTCATCAGTCTGGAAACTTAAAAGACAAACTGTCCTGAAAATCAATAGGACAAAATGTCCTGGCCCTTGCAGAAATCAACAGGACAAAGCCTGCCAGTGCTCAATTTCAATAAAACTTTTGTCCTGACAGGAGAGGGGGTAGGATGGCAGTTTAAACAGAACTATGGCATGTCCTATGACCTGGGCCTCTGGACATCACTGGCACTGAATAACTAGCATCCGTAGCAAGCAAGCAGCCAATACCCCCTACAACCCCACCGGGAAACCAAGCAGTCCCCCTCATTATGTGGAAGCGACCCATAACCCAGCAGAGACTTGCCAACCCTGCTGGTACAGCCAGCAGCACCACGGGCCGACAGCGACCCGCCAGCGGCTATTGGGGGCCAGGGGCCACACGCCCTTGCCGCCCCCCTTGACATGTGTAGGGCTAACTCAATATTGCCCCTCCATTCGCCAGCCTCCAAATCCGTTTTTGTGGCCGGGGCCGGGGGACCTGGCTATTGACAGTTTGGGGTCGAAGGCCGTGGGCTGGGCTGGGGTAAGCCAGGGTAGGGGGTGGGTAGGAAAGGAAAGGAGGATGCAGCAGAGAGAAGAGATAGGGAACGGATAGAGAGAGATGGTGAGCAGAAGTGCGGTGCACAGTTTTGGGTTGTGGGGAAGTACAGGAAAAGATGAAGAGCGAGAGAGACAGACAGAAAGAGAGAGAGAGAGAGGTGGAGCACAACAGCGGGTTGCTTTCTGGTCTGTGATGGCTATGATTAACCAGGGAGGGTTCACCCCGGGCTGGGGACTAGAAACAGTGTGAACTACAGTAGTGGGTGAGAGAGGACTTGGAACAGGGAAAGGAATGGTAGGACAATGGTGGGCGAGGGAAGAAACAGAAGCAGCAGGAAGACAGCCCCAGCGGTCAAGTGGGGAAAAGCTGAGTAGCCTTCTCTCACTTCGCTGCATCTTTAATCCCAGCAACCAGCCAACAAAGCTTGGAAACATCTTGAAGAATTTGTTGTTTTTCTCTGGCCTGCTCTATGCAGAAAACAGTAGGGACGGGAGGGGCTAACTGCAAACCTGCCTGCAACACACAATGTGGCTGCTGCAATAAATAAATCAGAAGCAAGAGAGGCTTGCGCGCGTGTGCAACTGCGCATGTTAAAAATACGTTGAAGAAAACAAAACAAAAACAGAAGAAACAAACAGTAAGAGATGGCTGTTGAAGGTGGTGGTGGCATAATGGGAGAAAACAGAAGAGGACGAAAGGGGAACGGACAAAAAGTGGGAAGTGGGGGTTGAAAAAGACATTGGCCAAGGGCAGCTTTTCAGTTGACTTTTCTCCCTTGGCTCTCAGCCTAACTGCACAGAGTTGTTTCCCATTCCAAGCACACACAGTTAGGGGGCAGCAGCACAAGGGGCGACAACAAAACTTTGACATGCAGACGCCAGGCGGGGAAAATGAAGCTGGTAATTAACGTGATTGTCGGGGCTGACTTGACTAGCCAGACCTCTAATCTGACTACCCCTCCTCAGGACAACAGGCCCTAACCGGGTTGTGGGCCTTGTCATTTCCTCACTGCCACCACCCCACCACTTCTTGCCCCAAAGATCGCATCGATGTGCCCCCATCTCTATGTGTCATCTTCATTGTTCCCCCGTCTCTATGTGTCATCCTCATTGTTCCCCCATCTCTATGTGACCCTGTCTCTGTGTGCCCCCATCTCTATGTGTCACCCTCATCTCTATGTGATCCTGTCTCTGTGTGCCTCAGTCTCTGTGTGTCACCCTCATTGTTCCCCCATCTCTATGTGATCCTGTCTCTGTGTGCCTCAGTCTCTGTGTGTCCCCTCGGAAAGGGTAAAGGTTAAGGTTAGTGTCTGGGGAAAGGATAAGGTCAGGGTTAGGGTTAGAATAAACAGAGATGGAGATATATACCACGGGGATGAGACGGGGAGACACAGAGACTGGGACACCTAGAGACTAAAATGAGGACACCTAGAGACAGTGGCACAATGCTACGTAACCGCCCCAACACAGTCATCTTTCCCCAGTGGCTGTTTTTACATGCTTCAGCTGCCTCCACTGTTCTCCCTCTCCTGTCTGTCTTGCATGGTTTCCTAACTCTTGTGTGCATGGGAGGGTGCATCCCCACGCATGAAATCATTGAATGTTGGAGGGTTAGGGAATGAGCATCCGTGCATGCATGCCAGCTTGTAGAGCTTGTCTTGCATTCAAAGGGTGGACTAGTTTAAATTGTTTTTAAGTGTAAATTTAGCGCATGGTCTTGCATTCAAAAGGCAGTTTAAATTGCTTTACGGGAAAATTATAAAAATTCATCTTCTAACCAGCCTGAACCATAAAGCACATTAGTGCTTTTGATACAAAAACCAAAACCTCTTGTTTCTCCAAATCCACACATGCTTATGTCTACCTTACTAATCACCTAACAGAAGTTTGACACAAATTGTACACATACAGCTGCATACAGAAGAAATACAACGAGCCCTACCCACCAAGGCCTTGACGAAGGACATCACCGTTAATGGTTGAACTACACATTATTCTCCACTCTTTCCCCATGGCAACACAGTCATCAGCCATGGGGAAAGAGTGAAAAATAACAATGCACATCTTGACGGCCAGTAAATCGATGCCCCTTGTCACCTAAAGAGCAATTTGTCATGTCCACATCCATTATCAACAAGAAAACCATTTAATCTGCCTGAACCACAGTTCTACAATTAAGCACCACATTGAAGACGGTAGGGGTAAACAGACAGCAGAGGTTGGGCAGCTTAAATGCCCCCTCTCTAAGCACACAGTCAGCAGGCAACAGGTGAGCAGCACGTGATTAATGACAACCAATATGCTGACAGATCAGAAAATAGTGATTACCAAGTTTCACATGTTCCTGAAACAAAAACTGGATAACGGGCTATAGTCACAGAGGCGTCTCTGTGAAAATTCGGGTTGCTCCCACCTCACCTGGAGAGCTCCCACCCATTTAAACTTTTATTTTATTTGCATTCGATTTTTGTGTGACCGATGAGGAAAGAATATTAAATTTTAACCAAATGCCAACTACTTCGGTGCCACAGCTTGATCAAGGAAGATTAATAAAACCATCAAACTGTTTACATCAAACAAGTATTTACCACCACTCTCCAGGACATGAAAATACGTTAGAGTACTGAAGGGGGTTGCGTACCCCTTAAGGCATTATCGTAATATGACGTCGATTTGTGGATCTCCAGTTCGATTTTTGGAAAAGATTTAGATCACCAGCGTTGTTAAAATGTTTCTGCTTCCACTGTATCACCGCTCTGCTTTGTAACTGAAACCGTTTTCTAGAAGCAAACGGATTTCTGAAGACTATGACAAATTGGTCATTGTGTATCGGTACGGGTCAGTGCACTCCCTTTTATACATACGGGTTTTGCATTTTTATGTATATATACACTTATAATATATGTAACCATAGCAACTATCACCCCACACCAAGTGCGTAAAGGAAACCATTAGTAAAATGAGTAGATTCAGATCTTACCTTCTAACTCCATGAAAGTTGGTCTCTTTCGGTTGAAAAATGGTAGCCGGAAGAAATAAACATCATTGAAAAAAATGACGCAAGCATGACATGATTTCTTTACAATCTCTACGATTTCAAGGGGTATGTGCGCACTGACCCAACCAACGTGCAGACTCGTCAGTACTCTAATACTTTAAAGAAAATGACACACAGTACCATGGGTGTGTAGCAAAATGTTTAGATTACTGCTACAAATGGTGAAAGCCAGAGGGTGGTATCACTAAAGGAATAAAGAAAGACGGGCAGCACCATCTGGCTCACACGCCACGCTTTATCCTCATGACGCATGAAGACAGCCTCTATTCTCATGGCTCCACTTTTCACAGCCCAATGATAATCCTCTGCCATCTCTACACCACAGTATGGAGAAGAGGGATCATGCATTTGTCTCTCTGGGTGGCTTGCTATTTAAAAAATCATGGCTTCATTTACGCTGTAAGTTACAGTCACCAGCTGGCCTCAGCCAATGGAAGCATTTTGTCACATTATCATTTTTTCAGACAGTTCCACGCTGTTTATTACATTACAAAAATTACTCAATGGTCTGTATCCTTAGCAATTTTCCACACCCATCTAAAGAAAATATGGAAACCATACTGGAATAAAATGTTTCCTTTTTTGTCCTTTCTGTCTCGCCTCTTCCCCTGTGTGTGGTGTGTGTGTGTTGTGGGGGTTTGTGTGTGTTGTGTGTGTGTGTGTGTGTGTTTGGTGTGCATGTGTGTGTGTGTGTGTGGATGTGTGTGTGTGTGTGTGTGTGTGTATGCGCGTGTGCGTGCATGCGTGCGTGTGTGTGGATGTGTGTGTTGTGTGTGTATCGCATGTGTGTGTATGTGTAGACATAATTAAAAAGAGAGACAGAACAGCAGAGACTGACATAGTAGATGAGAGAGGAGAGAGACAGAGATGGGGTGGGGAGAATAAACATACAGATGTGGTGTTAAGAATGCGGAATTTTCATGCTTATGAATGCCACTGCCTTTATCAAGTATACATCCCACCCCCCACACCACAACAAAATTACAGTGAAAATCGCTTACTCAAATTTGAAGGGTAGAATTTTCTTTTGAGATAGCCAATATCTTTTGAGTTATCCGTTTTTTAGCATAAGGATTTATTCAAATTGGGACCAGAAAATTGATTGAGATACCCAGTGTTTTGAGTTATTCATTTTGTCCCACAATTTAGTGTGGACAACTTTATGATACCCCTTCACCCAAATTTTTCCTCCCCTTCCTCTCCCACTCTTCTTCACACCCCCCCCCCCCCCCCCCAACATACTTTTTCCTCTCTCACTGGTGCATAGGACAGACCACCAAGAAGAAGACCAGTGTATGTGACTGCATGCATCACACTTATCAGGACATCAGGACTGCGCCACCATCCCCTCGCTAGCTCTGTCCTTTTTACTCGTTCCTTCACTATCCCAGTGACTGATCATCCTGTCACAGAAGACCTTTACACATTCCACCTTCCTACTTACTCCAACCCCCCCCCCCCCCCACGGAGTCTGCTTCAGTAAAGTACTGGGTACTATTTCATCCCCCTTCTTTCTGTCCCTCCGCCCTTCTCCTCAATTCCAGTAAATAATACATATCCTTTTCCCGTTTCTCCTTACTTGTCCTGCCTTCTACTTTAACTTCCTACCCCTTTTCCTACATTCCTCATGTATCCCCCACCACCTATCTCGCCTCAATTCCCACTCCCTTTTATATATCATCGCTCCTTGATTGTATATTCCCACCCCTACTGGGCTCAATTCCTAGCTCCCTTTGTATATATCATGCTCCTTGAGTTGTATATTCCCACCCCTACTGCTGGCAATTCCCTACTCCCTTTTAATAATATTCATTGCTCCTTGTATTGTATATTCCCACCCTCTACTGCTTCATAGATGTCCTGACTTCCCTTTTATATATCATGCTCCTTGATTGTATCATTCCCACCCCTACTGCTCAATTCCTACTGACTCCTTTTATATATCATGCTCCTTGATTGTATATTCCCACCCCTACTGCTCAATTCCTTACATCTCCCTTTTATATATCATGCTCTTGTGATTGTATATTCTGTCCCACCTCCTTCTGCTCATTCCTACTCCGCTTTTAATATATCACTAGCGCAATCGCCGAGTACCGTAACTTCCTAGTACGATTGAACGCCTATCGTTAAGCCCAAGTAACTGCCACGTGTGTGCGGATGTACGCAGAATGTGAACGCATTACGGGTAAAGAAACGGCGGAGATTTAGAGGCCGCTGTTTTACACTTTGGTGCTTGCCTCTGAGAGTGACTGGCGCTCTCCCGATGCCTTCCGTTTTGCTTGCCAGCGTTGCCTTCCGGCCACAGCAATAGCCTGACAGCAAATTTGAAGCATTCGTTTAGGAACGGCGAGTTATATAATCTTGAACTATATAATTATAAGGCCGCTTTTGTTTGTTCGACAGACCACGAGTGCTTCCTGTTTCATTTCATGCTCCTGGATTGTATATTCCCCACCCCTACTGCCTGCAACTTTCCCACTCCCTTTTATATATCATGCTCCCTTGATTGATATTCTTACGCCTATGCTCAATTCCCTCCTTTTATTATGCGATCTCTCGTGAGTGTAGTATGGTTTCCACCCCTATGCTACAATTCCCAAGCCACTTTATATATCATCTCCTGTGTATTCAAGTTGCCGCGCCTTTGTAATATTAACAATTTCGCTCATCCCACCGCCGTTAGATATAGAATATCCCCATGTCATTGTTAATGATATCCGCGTCCCCCCCTTTTTTGTGATATTCTTTATCCCCTGCTCCTATTCCTACGCCTTTTGGTATATTGTCCCCCTGCTGCTCCGTTCCTACCCGGTTGGGATAGTGTCTACCCCTCTGGCGCCTATTCCCACTCCTTGTTGTAGAGGGGTTGCACACTCTCCTCGCTGCTTCCTATGCCCACTTCTCCTTGTTAGTTATTAATTGCACCCCTGTCTGCTATCCAGTCCCACTCCTTTCTTGTACAGATATGTGTCAATCCCCTGCTGCTCCATGCCCACTCCAGATTTTGTATCTTGTCACCTCCTGCTGCTCCATTCCCACATTTCTCCTCTTGTGAGTATAGTCTAGCATTACACCGGCCTGCTGCTCACAGTCCCTCCTGAGTTTTTCGCTTAGTTGTGATGTGGTTTCCTGATTCCAGAACGTCTCTTTTGTATCTTCTCCCCCTGATTGCTTCTTCCCATCTCCTTTTTGTATGTTCCTCCCCTTGCTGAGCTCTGCTGCTCCTTATCACTCCTGTTTTGTAATTGTCTCGCCCTGATCTCCATTCGCCACTCTCGGTTTTTGTATATTATTTGTCATCCCTCTGTGCTCCATTCCCATTCCTTTTGGTGTGTGTATATTGTGACCCGCTTTGCTCGCATTCCACACTTATTTGTATATTTGTCTCACCCTGTTGCTTATGAACTTGCCCATTCCCAGATGTGTATATTACTCCCCTGCTGCTCCATTCACCACCCTTTTGAGTGTGCATATTCCTGTCACCCCTGATGTCTCCATAGTTCCCACTGCGCTTCTTCGTATATGCTTCGACCTCCCTGGATGCTCCATGTCCCCTCCTGTTTTGTATATTCTCTAACCTCTGAGGCTCGCAGTCCCACTCCTTTTGTGTATAGTTTTCTCTACCTCCTGATGCTCGTCCCTGCTGCCACTTGATGTTCCTTTGTTATTCTCACCCCTGATGTCTCATTCCTTGTGTATATTCTCAGCCCCTGAGCTCCATTCCCATTTGTATGATGTTCTTCACCGCCTCTCTGATTGCTCCACTTCCCTATTTGGTAGACTGCTTCTCCACTGCCCTGATGCTGTGCCAGTTCCCAGTTTGTATATTCCTACAAACTCTGATGCTTGCCAGTATTTCCCATTTTTTGTATGTGTCTGCAAACCGTCGTATATGCTTCCATTCCACATCCTTGTGTATACGTTCTCACCCCTGATGCGGCCTTCCGCAATTCCCTTTTTGTATCATTCCTCATTACGATCACCAGCCCTTCTGCATGTGTACAGGGAATCCCTTCTCCAACGCATGCAGCAGTTTGGCCCACACCAAAGGCAGAGGGGACACACAAATATAAGGGGAAAGGAATGGAATCTCACAAGCGGGGCTAGTCCATTTGCCTTTCTCCCTATCGTCGGTGCGACCTTCATCCTATTGCTTCTGTGTCGTATTTTTCCTCTGTTTTCGTGTCAGTCCGTTTACATCCTCACACCCGACCGCCACTTACACGCATCATGACCTCACACACACACACACATTCAGCAGCACAGCCCCGAGGGGCGATGGCAGAGCCTCATCATGATCACGACTCAATATAACTAACTGAGAAGAAGGAGAAGCCTGCAAAGCAGCGGCCCTCACTGCGTAAAAACGCAAAACAAAAAAATAGAGCAGCTGGGTTTACATTCCCAGCTATATCTGAGCCTCTCGGGCTGTGTTAACCTGAGCACAGCAGCGGCCTGCTTGCCAGGAGCGCTCACCCAGACCCCTCTTACTTGGTGCCACCTGCCCACTGAAAGAAAGCCAGAAGCAGAGGCATGGTGATGCCGGCGCGCATCAATGATTCACTGGGGCGGTAATTGCCAGTCCTATCTTGTGGTAGAGGCAACATACGTAACAACCAGGGGTTTGTGTGCATGCTGCGGGTGTGCCACAATGACTCGGTGTATGTTGGTGTGTTGTATGGTGAGGCCGCATACCCCAGATGCACCTGTGATGGAGTGTGCATGCTGGTGTAATTTGGGAAAAGTCGTGTGTGTATTTGTGTGTGTGCGGTTTGCGTGTGCATTAGCGTTGCATGCACTTGCATGCAGTAGTGTGTGTGTTTGTATAGTCGTGTGCTAATGTGAGCATTGCTTTATTCTGTGTGCATTGTGGATATGCTGCGGCATGCACGTGTAGTGTTGATATGAATGAGACTGAGTACTCAGTGACTGACACAGACTGTGGGTAATTGGAGTGAGTTAGTAATTTGATCAGCACTTTAGTCATGGCCTCAGTGGCGCTCAGACTGATGGAATCTTTCATTCCCTCTGACAAGACAGGTACGAGTGTAAGCCAATCATACGTGGGTGTGTTTGTTTGTGAGCTGTTGTGTGCGTGTGCGTGCGTTAGTGTGCGGTGCATGTAGGGTGACATTTTGTTCATTATTTGTGCAATTTTCTGTGTGCTATTGTGTTGATACAGAGTTGTGTGACGTGTGTATCCTAAATGTTGTGTGTCGTGTGTGTCTGCAAACAAGCGTGGTGGGGGGGTGGGGGGGTTGTGGTATGTTCTTAAACTAGTGTGGTGTTTGTAGCATGCCATATTTGTGCATTTTGTGTGCTATTTTTGAGTTATTGTGAGCATGATTATCTACGATCCAAGTGCGTGTGCGTGTGTGTGTGTGTGATGTTGTGCTTGCGTTGCGTTTGGGCGTTCGTGTATTGAGCATGTGCAAGTGTGTAATGTGTGTTTTTGAGTGATGGTGGCATGCAAGTGTCTATGGCGAGTGGGGTAAGGATGTGCTGGTTACACTAGTATGTACTGAAAGCGGTGTGCTGGGCGAGATTAAGATATTGCAATTCCATAAATAGTATGAGGATGTTACAGTTGCACAAGCTCAGCAACTCATATACATCAAACCCCTTCACAATCATAGCATGGATCGTAGAAGCGTGCTATGTGCAAGAGTAGTTCTTGCATCCCGCATAAAACGACCATGAAAGGCCCCGCAAAGACTAGGCAAGCATTTACTGCAATAGTTAGGTGGTACCCCAGTGAACAGATAATAGATGCGAGAGGTTAGGTAGAAAATAAAGGGGTGTGTGTGGTGTGATACGTGTGAGATAAGCAGTCGCCATAGGATTGTAGAAGAGGATGTGGTGGAGGGAGAGGAAAGAGGAGAACAGAGTACGGAACAAGAGACAGAGTTCAGATGCTTTCAAGATCATCACAAAAAAATTAAGTTACTCTTTTACAGTTTCCAATCTTTATGCACACGACAACGCCATGTCTGTCCGCCAAAACCAGAAGATATGTTTGGTGGGATTACCTTACATTCAGCGATCAGCCGTCGTCACTTTCACAAAATTCCTTTCTTGGGACAAAAAGAATTCTCACCACCGGATTCCGATTCATCTTTCATCAATACAAACAAGCTATTTTAAAGTTTTGTTTTGTTGGTTCTTTAGCAAAATGAATATGATCCATTTAATACAAGATCTGAATTGATTGTCGCAGGATATGTGACATCAGTTTCAAAGATAGATCGATTTTAGGCAGGTAAGGAGGGACTAGGGGAGAACTAGATGAATTCTAAAACGCTGGATAAACCTCACAATACTTTGTGGGTCCGCACTATAATATCTCTATGTTTAAATAGTCCCTTTTTAACTCATAGAATATTGGCTATCTCTAATAACTATTGCAGTGCCTTCTATTTTGACTTCGTACGGCGATGTTTTACTGTACACTTTTCTCCACGGACGGGACCTTCTGTTTGGTCCACAACTGCTTATGAGACGAGCTATCCTGATACTCCTGAAGGGACAATGTGTTCTTGTTAAATCCGTTTTCTCAGCAATTAACGCAGCACATGAAACCAATTGTTTTCCCTCTCAATAATTGTGATGTTTTCCCATCATATTGCCCGAAAGGAAGATATAGTCATAGAGAAATTAAGACCCTCTTGCTCCAATCTGTCTCCCTACTAACAAAGCTCGATATAAACTTTCACCCTTCCGCACACGTACCCCTTCAATACCCCCCCCCCTCCTCCCCTCCCATCATATTTCATAAAGTACAGTGAAAAGGAAAAACAGGTTGGGGGAAAAAACAGAAGGACCATTGTAAGTATTAGGTTGCGTGTGCTTTGTATCTTTGTGCTCTCAGGCTGGCTGCACCACTGAACAGTGCGCTGGCTGGCCAGGTTAACTGAGAGAATTAAAAAATTCATTAGGTGGGCTCTCCCCTAATTTGCGTGTGTTGACAAATCTTGCCTGATTACTTGTGATCGCTCGTATTCAACCTAATGGATTGCCAGTGTGCCGAAAACAAAAAAGATGGATTCCAAAATGTGCATAAAAAGTAGTTAAAATAGATAGTCAGATGTCCGCGTCTCTGATATCGTTTTTATGTGTTTATGCTGTAGCCGTTTCCTCGCCCTTAATCTCCTCCCCCCCCGGCCTCCCCTCCCATAATGTTGTGCTTTGAAATTACTCAATGCCTCAATAATCAGTTGAAATTATCAGTTGTGTTTTAGTTCTTCACATGACATGTACAGCTCCTCTGTCACCAACATATTGCATTTTTGCAATGCACCTCATTGCATTTGGCAACCATGGTTTGGCTAATAGTCTTTAACATAATATGCCTTGTTGTGGTTTTCATCACATGCGTGCGTGGCCTGTGTGTGTCGTGAGTGTGAGTGCTGCTAGCTAGTGCAAAGTGTTCAGATAAACTCCAATATAGATATTGTAATGCAGTCACTGAACACTTGTGCACACGTGCGTGCTGCGTGCGTGCTGTGTGTTGTGTGGTGCTGATTTGTGTGTGTGTGTGTGTAGTGTGTGTGTGTGTGGTGTGTTGTGTGTGTGTGTGTTTGTTTTGTGTGTCAACCCTAAATTCTACGAGACTAACCAGAATCAGTAGCAATGATGGCGTTTCGACTGGGCGGGGTTTGGCTGCAAAACGCTGTCAACCACCATCTACCGCCACCCTTATTGCAAATCTAACCGACATTTGTGGACCATCCTACATACTGCCTTCAAAACTGATCCGAGACAAACCCAAAACGAAGCGATTACGGTAGTTGTGTGGAAAGAATTTGTCACGCTGCCTATCAACCTCGCTATACTCGTAAACCTCCTTCATGGCTCTCAGTTCTTGCTCGCCGTTTCCCCCCCCCCCCACCAGATACATTCTTCATTTTTATCCCCTGGAATCTTCGGGCAGAACGCCCTGCAAGCGTTTCAGCTAAAAGTGCCTCCTGTCACCCAATCTAACGGCTTCATGGTATCCGTTGGTCCCCACTCCACGCCGCATAAAGTTCACGAGCAAAGCCTCACGGGAGTGGGTTCGCAGCCATTAAGTGCGGAGTTTAGGTTGCTCAAAACTCCTGTTGCCTTAGATGTGACACCGATTTTTTGCAGTTACCAATGAACTAAACAAGATGCTGAGTTTCACATAATTATCTTTGTGCGGCGAGAGTAACGCAAATTTTGTGTGCGCTTTAACAATTACCATCACCACCCCTCTCCTCCGCCATCCCCCCCATAAAACAAACACACACACACACAACCTCCCAATCCTGCTTTACTTTATCATTGGAGTGTGTGTATTCTTTCCTTTTTAAAGTCTATCTGTTTGTGATGAATAGGTTTTTTGGAATACCTATTTTTGCAGTTATCACATGAACGTTAAACAAGCCGATACTCAACTGCTGGCGAACTAACTTTGTGGTGCTTTACAAACTACCCCAACTTTCTCTCTATTCCACTCCTCCCAGCCAACCGTCCCAGACCAACACCCCTAACCCCTAACCCCTCCCACAAAACAACAACTACTTAACCTACACTATTTTTACGTTATTACTACTAGTTATCTGGAGCATCTATTATATCGGTTTCAATATCCATGAACAAGTCTTTTAGGTTTGCTGTTGTGGTTTCGTAGTGAGCACATTTGCTGTAAAGAGGTGTAATCATAAAATAAAAGCGATATAACAGAACCCAGATTAAAGGTAGATGGAAATTGACTCATTAACGTCTTGTGACATATATCCTGCGTATATACAAATTTGACTATATCTTTAGTTGTGATCTAATTGCAAACTCTATTGGCAAACCTCAGTTAGCATAATTTTTCGGTGTGAATATGGGCCCCTGTTTTTCAGCTTAATGTCCCTATTTGGGTTTCCTTTCCTTCAGTTCCCATAAATGTTCAACAATTCATATAACGATACACTCTGTTATTCCCTTTTAACTTCACGACTTATATACAGTTGTTGATTCAGATTGTTAATGCCGTCACAGACTGACTGGTTCCTCACTTCAAAAAATGAATTCACGATTACTGGGCTTGCGCATTCTTCTTTTTCATGCATTACACTACTTAGCACTTGCCGTAATTTTTCATCAAATGTGATATCTTTTCTTTTCTTTTAACTATCTTGCCCCCTCGCCCCTCTCTCTCTTATGTGTGTTTATATTTTTTTTACCCTTTTCTCTCCCTTTGCATACAGGGCCTAGTGAGCCATTAAGAGTACCCTCATTCTCAGCGTATCGAGTGTCTCTTCTCTCTCTCTCTTTATAATGTGTTTCTTGCACGTTAGCCTCACTTCCTCCTCTGCCCTTTTCTTCAAAGCGACTTATTGTGTATCTTTTGTCCGTTGCCTATACAGTGACTGCTGGGAGATTCGTCTGACAAATATTGAATACAAAATAATTTCTCGACGAGCATGAACGGCGTGTGTGTCGTTGGGGTAAAAAATATCAAGCCTTGTATCGTTCCAAATACAGATTTTCAGATACACGGCCTCTAAAAGCACAACTCTCCCTTTTTCCTCCTCACACACTGTACAAAAACAAGAGAAGAAATCCAATAGACGTAAAGTTTGAACAAAGCCTTAACACGCATGATCACCCATTATATTGGAAACTGACTGTTTTTTTCTCTGCTCTTTTTTATTTGCAATAAACCATTTTTTTTTGTGTGCGGAAAATGACAGCCTAGTGATCTAGCATTTGAGAGAGGGGGCCCACGGGGGGTGGGGACCGTGGTCGTTTGTCCATTTCCGTCTAGAACGTGTGGCAGACAGACTCGTTTTTCCCCCCCACCGTATCCCATACAACTGTCAGTCCCTTACACGGACTGCTGTCAGGAGTGGGGGTTCCTTGCAGTAAAGAAAGTTGCAGATCGCCCCCCGTTCAGCAAAATGCATTAGATAACAGGGAGTTGTTGACACAGGGGAGCAAAGTAGGCTTAACACGCACATACATGCAGACACAACATGCACGGCATTCAAAACTTGATACAAAAAGCAAGACAGAAATAAACACAAATTCCCTGACTTTTCTCGTCCTTTTCCCTGAGCATCGATCGCCCTCCACTTGTACACTTTGTCTCTCATCATTAAGGCGATGTATGTTTACTGCACATGTACATCGGACTTGAAGAGATTCAATGATCTTGTGTCAAAGGATATTACAGTGGAATTTTTTTGGTAACATGTCACAAACTATTTTGGATAGTTAATTGAAACAACTTTTTTTTGAGGGGGGTCGGGCAGCTCTTTATTTAGGTACCCATACTATGCACAACAGTCACGCAAAAAGTAAAAGCATTTTTGGATATGTTTTTTTCATGAGGGAAAATGATGGCACAAACGAACATACCAACTACAATCTTTTTGGTTGAGACAGACAGATTAGCATTAAGGACAGACAGGACACACAGGACAACAGACAGTCCAAATGATCAAACGCCAAAGCTCCTTCGTTAGTGTCATATACAAGCTAGACGAACGAGACAAGTTACACCCATGACCTAAAAACAAGCTCTTGTTGTTGCGGACATTTCCGACGACAGAACAGACACTGAACTAGGGCCAACGACCAATTTCCACAACCTTCTGTCCTCTTTAGTGCAAAGTATAAAGAAGCAAAAAAGAGACGGCAAAAAAATAACCAGCTTCCAGAAATATACGAATACTAAGTTAATAACAACCTTTTGTGAAGTGACTTAGGACTCTGCTTTAATTTCCCGACATCAAGCATTGCAATGCCATAAATATACACATCCTGCTTACCACATGTACATGTGCACACACAAAAAAGCAATGCAACATGCACACTACCACACTGGTGACACCCAACAAGTACATTGCGAAGCAACAACGAACAAGACATAGTATTTATAGGAGGACGCTGAATCTTGTAGAAATCAGATCATAAAAGCGTCACGCACACGTGTAGCATGTCAATAGCGAATGTCAAACAAAACGCAATACAAAGGCGGAACTCACACCGGACTAACATACATGGAATAAGCAGAACACGACCTAATGCAATCAGAACAGAAAAAAAAGAAAGACAAATCTGAGAGAGAGCTTTATAATGACGGGGGACACGGTGGGTTTTGAGGTGTGCCTTTTGAAAGCATGATGAGAGTTCTGGTTGCTGACGGAGAGGAGATGAGGAAAGTTTTTGTTCCAGGATGTAGGTCTCTGAGACTCAGCGTAAGAGCGCCGTGACTCTTACATTGAAAGATTATACCTAGGATCTTGGAGTAGAAGCGGGTCATATAACTCTGAACTTAACAGTTTAGTCATAAGCTGGGGCGTATAGATAGTTAAACGCACACGGGAGTGCCGGCGCACCTAACACACATGGGTTTGACATCTTCAGTGATTGATCGCTGGCATATGCTTTCTTTGGCGCACTGGTTCAAACTCACACAACGGAGTAATTGTGCAATCAGATATATAATTCTAACATAGATTTTATCTAGATAGCTTTCACACCATGCATGCAGCATACACTACCTGCACGAATAGTCTGTAGTCCTCTCGACATCACTGTTTTTTTCTCTGTGTGATTTGAGGTCTCTTTAGCACATGTCCAGTCATGCAAGTGTCGGATTATTGGTTAGCATCTTGGTCCATGGGCACTAAACAAAAAGCCCGGTTGAGTTGTGTGGCATTCCCCACAAGTGATGAAGTGAAAATCGGTTTGCGGTACACATTACCCATTTATGTATTGATCTTTGGAGACCTTGCACATATCACAAGTTGAAACGAGTAATGGCGATAGGTTCGAGTACTTAACAAAATTGATTTCTTCAATGCAGAGTGCTAAATGTGCAATATATTTTTTCATACTACACTGTTGATATTGCAATGGAGAAGAGAGGGATGATTATGTGTAGTTTAAGATGTTTAATTAATAGTATTTATTTTGCATTTTCAACATTAAAGTTGCTTGAGTATTCAGTACCTTAGTTTATCCATGATAGCTAGCTCCCTTAGTCTTAGACACTCAACATCATGCTCTTTCGCAAATCGCCCTGTAAGACGAGATAGTGGTGCAGGCCCACTTGGCGGGTGCCCAAGTGCCCGGGTGGGTAATCAAACCGTGATTCACCGACCAGGTAATGTTCTCATTCCTACTGATGCAATGAGCCGAAAGTGATTTTGGAGTGTCCTTTTAGCCTTGTATTGCGGGAGGCGCCTCTTTTAGTGCCTCTGTAGCCTGGCTCACAGCCAGCTCTGTGTACATGGTCTCCCAGACCTCCTTCAAAAGGCTCCATGCTGTTGGAGAGGCAGTGAGGTCCAGAAATGTTCTTCTGTCCTCTTCTCGGAAGCTCCACCTTTCTGTTCTTAGCACGGTTGAGTTCAGTTTGCAGCTCACATCCCTGGAAGCCTGGCCGGCATCTTGAGGGTTCTTCTTGGTCTTTCCCTATCTGGCGGAGAGGCGACGTCCGCTCTTGTGCTGCTGCGGTTTGGGCTGATGGATGGAAGCCTCACCCTCTTTGATGTCGAATTGCACAGGAATCCTCCCCTGTCAGACCCACTCTGTGCAAAATTCTTGTGCTCATGTTGTCTCCCCGATGACTTCATCAATTTTGAGTAGCAATTGGAATAAAACCAAGAAACAAATTAGTGATTTAAATTTATAGTCGATATAAAAATCTGTTGTTCGTCTTTCGTGGTGTATCGCATAAATACCTGAGATGAGACTTGCTTTTCTCGAGTGTTTGGTGATATGGTTGTCTCCCAGATCCTTGGCACCTTCAGTTACCTGCCCCTAACTCACCTGGATTCCGCTGCCTGTTTATGTGGTTGTTCCCTTTGCCAAATTAAAACCACAAAACTCGCAAGAGGTAAAGGGGTGTTAAATGAGAGAAAAAGTGGTAATGTACTGTTGATAAGTGCTATGATGCTTAAACATGATAACTATACTGAGAATAAATAAAAAAAATTTAAATTTCAGTACCAACTAATATCCAATTGAATTTAAAAGACGTGCGTGTCTAAATCTGATAAAATTACAACATTACTGGTTAAGTAAAATGGTCTAGTATTTATTCACACGATGCAGATGAACTGTGACAAGTGCCTTGAAGAAGTTAAGGATATATTACTAAAGCAAAGTCTACAACCATGCAACTCCTCACCGTTTGCCTGCGAGGCGAGTGTCAGCGACTGTCTTGATCTGGACGGAAATTCTGCCTAAAACTGCTTCAGGCCTTTTCACAAAGTGCGGTTTTTGCTGCAACTAAATAACAACACAAATATCTAGCACAAACAAAACTTTACACCCACCGCCATCCAATCTCATGCTGTTGCGACCTAAGATGAAAAAACGTCAAAGATTTGAACACGAATACAGTCGAAATTACCAAAGGATACTAAAAGAACTATTTACTTCAATTACATCAACTGCAAATATATATCATAATGCTAATTGTCAGTGTCAAGAATGAGGACAACATAGCCGCGCGACCGTCTTAATGTGTCCTTATTTTCATGATTAGTTGTTAATGTATTCTTTATTCATGGATTGGCTGACTAGGAAAGAAAAACTGCTTCCGTGAGTATGTGTTTTACTCTATACATTTTTTTCTAAATTGATGAATTTGGGTCTGTATCGGGAGGTCTTTTGCACTTAGATTAGTGGTTAGTGTGCTAATTTTATATGTGCTGGAAGAGAATTCCAGCTTAGTGACTCGTGTTACTAGAATTCTTTCTGTTATTTCTGCGTGTATTGGGTGTAGGTATTTCAATCAGTATTGCCTAATATTCTATCAGAGCCCCCTGACCATGTGCAAGGTATTGAATGTAGGTCTCCCCTCGTCACTAGAATCCTATTCTGTGCAATGACTTTCTGCTTAGGCGAAGATTAGTTTTGTGGATGTATATCATTCCTAAATTCTTCCTTACAAATCACGGGGGGGTCAAAATCATCTGTGCAAGAAGTGTTTTGCCCAGAATTTTTTTAGGGGTCACCAGGCTTATCTTAGTTGGTCACACTTAATTTTTTTTAAATACGCATTCGGTTAGACAAGTAACAATTCGTTTTAAGTAGACACATTGCTTGAAAATCAGTGCTGAGACTGGAATTGGAGGAACCCTGATCTACCACCACATCTGTGGTGGAAAAAATTGAACACTGATAGGGCACAGCCGGTTTGCTGTGAGCGTATCGCATGGGGGCAGCACTTGATACGTGCATTCAGCTGTGATGTCTTCAGTCGGTCCTCCCAGTGCATTGCAGGACTTGTTTCGGTGTCTACCACGCCATCTCGCCCACTGCATTCGGTCATGTTCAGATCGTTAATCAACATCGCCACCAAAACTAGGCTGTTCAGGCTCACGCCTCTCCCATCTGCAGTTGTTCCATGTTCGGAGATTCGTTGAACACCCAGCGCCACAAACTAGCCTAGGAAGATTGCGTCTTCAATCTCGCTAATCGTGGGCTCGCAAAGGACCCAAAGCGTTGAATCGCGGGAAGGTTTGTGGAAATTCATCAGGGAGAAATATTGATGTTGCTGTTCCTGACAGGACTGGCTCAGAACCAGTGGCGACGAAAGCAGTGTGCAGATCTTGGTTTCCCCCAGGCTACAAGCTGCGGTCCGTTCCCTCGTGAAACTCAGGGTGGGGGATGGGCGTTTGAGTTACTACTTCGCCACTGTTCACCGCCCTGTCAACTCCTCCTTACCTTTCCTCCCCATTCGCTCCTACCGTGAACTGATAGTTCTTCGGACTCATGCCCCCCAACAACAGTCCACTTCTTCATACCGTGTTACAGACCCCCGCCCATCTAAGAGGGAAGCCATGCTTCAGGCCATCCACCTTTGTGACGAACTGGACCGGACCGGTTGGAACCACTTGCAAGTGTGCTACCGTGGCAAGTCATGTGGTCGCGTGACTTCACGTGCACTATGACGTGCCCCGTACCTCACAGAGGTGCTTGGACACTTGTTGCAGGTGTGCAGGCAGGCTCACCCTGAGCTACAGGGTGCCACACCCATCGCTGGGTCCTGTCCGTAGGCTGATCAGCTGACCTCTCAAGGTGCTTTGGAACACTTGTGTCAGGTAGTGGTTGCAGGAGGCCACCTACCTACAGAGTGGCCACAGCCATTCAAATGGTTCCTGTACCGTGAGGCTTGTGATCGTAGCTGACCGGTTCCTATGGTTCGCTTGACCTGTGTCAGGGTGTGCCAGCGTAGAGCCACCTCTACAGGAATATCCATCACCATCGACTGGGTTCCCATGTTACCGTGAGTGTCTGATCAGCTGACCTCCAAGGTGCTGGACCCTTGTGCGGTGTGCAAGGAGACCACCTATACAGGAGTGCAACACCACGACTGTGTCCTGTAGCCTGGTTCATGCTGATACAGGCTGACCTCAGAGGTGCTGGACCTCTGTTCAGGTTTGACTTTGTGCAGGGTTGCGGAGACCACCTACTACAGCGTGGCCCTAACCAAGCGCTGTGGTCCTGTACTCGTGAGGCTGAATCGCCTGACCTCACAAGGTGCTGACCTTCTTGCAGGGTGTGCAGGAGGCCCACCTACTACAGGAGCGTCCACACCAACCGACCCTGGGTCCTTTACTGTCAGGTGCTTGATCATCTGACCTCCAGGTGCCAAGGTAGCTGGACTACTCTGTTCCGGTTAGACTTTGTGGCAGGGGTGCAGTGGTGAGGCCCCAGTACTACAGAACGGTGAATAAATTGTTTTGCTGTGCGTGAATGTATGTGTGTGAAAGTTTTATTGTCACGCACACATCTGTGCGCTTTGGTTTGCCAATATGTCATGGTGTCCTCTCTTCTTCTGCGTTTCCAAAAATTGCTGTGGATTGTGTACTTTTGTGTTCTTTTCCCCTAATTATCTATGTTTTATAATTTTTATTTTTGCTTTTCCTGAATGTATGTCGGTCTCTATGAATTATTACATTTGATTTAACCAGTTCGTATTTTGCTGGTATCAGCACCGCCCCCTGGACTAACTATTACCTTTGGTACCGCACCTAGGACCATACCACCTCCCTGGAAGTACTCCCCCCCGGCCATCAATGCTTATCTATTTTTTTAATACATTATTGGTTGAACTTGTGAAAGTGGTGGTATATCACACACATACGTAACAACATACACACTTATTCGCGCAGATAGCCGGCGCGTACTGGCGTCCTCATGACAATACTACCCCCTGCCGATACTGACTGGACAAGCGGGGATACTCACCAAGCTCCCGCGTCAAAATACAAGTGCCATCACTCGAGCGCATTTTTGGAGTTACCGGCGGTTGTCGGTGGCCGGCAGCTATGGCACTCGCCCTATATTTCTGGACTTTCCCTACGAGTTATTGTGTGTCTCCCAGCATATGATGCAGTATTGTAGGATTATATGAAAGTAACCGTTTGCCTTTGGTATGAGTTTATTGGTTCCTGTGTACTATGAGTCCTAGGGATAATTAGGTCCATAAACTAATGTTAACAATACTAACTCAATACGCAGGTTATGATGTGTGTAAACAAACAACCATGTTTTTTTTGTTTGTAACTTTTTTTTAATTTGACTATGTGTTCTAGTGGAGGGCGGGGGGGGGATACTTGCGTCCAGGAGTGTTTAGTTGTTCCAGGGGGTCAGAGTTGTACGTGGGGTTACGTGTCCTGGTTGGTAGTGTTTGTGGTGAGTTTTGTTTTTGTTGTTGTGTTGTCCTATAAAAAGATTATTTTTGTCCCTATTACCCGGGGGCATTTGCTTTAATTCAATTTGCATGTTCATTAAATGTGGTATGTATTCTGCATTTATTGTCGTCCGCGTTGACGCCCAACGCAATTTGTGTGGCGGTTGATATCTGTGTTGTGTGGCTAATCATCTGCCTTTTTATTCACTTTTTATACTTCGCATAGTGATAGTTTGGTAATATGATCGCATTGACTTTTCAGGCAATGCGCTAAATAGATTTCTGATATATAAGAAGAAATTCCCGATATCTCATGTCTCTAACAACACTATGGGTGCATCAGATCATGCGACTTGTAAAACGTGGATGCATTATGTAGTGAGCATCACCTGTCTGAAATGCATGTTACAGATCATGACTAACAATGAATCCACCACGCTTCTGGTAAGCATATCTTTGTGAACCTCCGTCTTTGATATAGATTTTGTCATTTTTAGGTTTTGGAAGAACAAGACTAAAGATTAGTATTAGTAGTAATAGGCAGATCTTTATGATTAGTTACGCTTAGTGCCTCCAACCCTCCGAATTCTTTCTCCAAAGAAGGGAGGAGGAAATGTGCCCTTTTACTACATTCATTGTCTTATTTTCTACTTTCTCCACTTTTCCTCCTCAATTCCTGTTCCAATCACTACTATTTCTCTCAGTGGGCCCTAGCCACCCAGGGCCCCATCAGGCCGTGGGGCCCCGTCCTGCCCGGGGTATCTCCTCCAGCCGTGGCCCCCCCCCCCCCCCTTGTCAGCCGGTGCACCCTACCCTGTATCAGGCCGCCGCGCGCCCTGCCCTCCACCCCCCCTTTCCCCCCGCCTCGCCCCCCATCTCAGACCCTCTTCCTCTCAGGTCCCTCTTCCCCCCTTCCCCTCCCACTCCCTCCCCCCCCCCCCCCTTACTGCCAAGCTGTTGCATGAGGGTAGGTTTCTAGAAAACACCTCTATGCACGCACACATACTGTACAACCACGTCACACTCTCCCTCTCTCTCTCACCACCCCCAACCTCTGTGTCTCTCCTTACCCCGCCCCCACGCGTAATTACCTCCTTTCCCCCCCCCGCCCCCCCCCCCCCCCACAATGATACCGCTGTCGTGGGGTGGCAGAGTTCCTACCCCAGCATGAGACCTCTGGATGGGATAAGAGCCTCTGTTCCTTTTAAAATTTCACTCCTCTTTTTTTTCTTTCCGAGTCAGCTGTCCGTTCACGGTAATCATAAGGTAGGCGGCCGAATTTCTCTCTCTCTCGTCTTTCTTGAATAATGTTTGTATTTGCGCGAAGCGGGACGTGTGCGTTGTGCACCGCACACTATCACTGTTAGAGTGGTTCTCTCCTGGCATGTCGTGTGTGGTAAACAGAACAGGTTTAACTTGGCCTCTGTCCAAAGTCACAAAAATAATAAGGAGTTAGGGTTGGCGGCAATAACCTGTAGTACATATGTGTGTGCCTTGCCGTTGTAGAGTGTGCATGTGTGGCACAAACATGAATGGGCTTGGTGTACATCTTAAGGTTAATGATACCAGTGTGGTAGTCTTCAAACCAGGATTTCATATTCGCTGAAAGTTTCTTCAGGTGGTCCAGAACGAATATTATTCAATCTAATACCACACATACCTACCTTGAAAGCCCACGTTCGACAATCTAGGGTCACCACACCCCTCACAGTGTCACACACTACACACACACCAGGCACACGCCACAGTGTCCCATGTTACACACGACACACAGATGGCGAAACACACATTAGCACACCAACACGTGGCACACACAACATACCAGGCACACACACCACACTAGTCTTCTCTTCTTTGCACCCCCCGTTTTGCCCCCCCCCCCTCTTGGCTCTGGCGCCCTGATTGGCTGTGTGGAGCCCCCCAGACCCCCCCCCCCCCCTTTGCCCCTCCCCATTGGCCCCCCGTTCTCTTTTGTACCCGTCTTGCCCCCCCAGTGCCCCCCCCCCCCCCTCCTCTCTCTCAAAGAAAACATACAAGTGGGTGGCATCCCCAATGTTTGATTTTCAATTTTTTATAGTAACATTGACATTCATCCTGTGATTATATAATATTGTTTCCTCATGCTTTGGGGATATTTAGAGGGGATGTGGATGGGTGGGTGTAAGCTGTGAGGCGCTACGGGAAAGCCTTTGGGAGTGGCGGAAGCATCAAGTAGTTGGGGGCCCCAGGTGGCTTGACAACGGTAGCGAGGCTGCACTCTATGTAGCACCCCCCAATCTACTGAAGACAGAGCCCTTTTCAACTCCCACCACTCTTTCCTGGCCTATAAAACCCGCACGCTACATACTACCAACTTTCTTTACTGAGGTGAGATACAAAAATTTAAAATGATGGGGAGGGGTAGGAAGCGACTGAAAATAGGAGAAAAAAAGGGAAGGAAGCAAGATGGGGTAAAATAAAGACAAAAATATAGAGGAAACACCAGGGATAGATCTTATAGCACTATTGGTCTCTGTGAAGGTGATAGCACTTTTTCCTGTTTTTCTGTTTTTGGTTTTAGCTTTGGTCAAAACAATATCTAATAAAGAAAGTTTTGGGGCTTGAAGACATGGGAATGTTTGAATTGTGGTGCCGATCAGACATCTGCTTCGTGCGAAGAATCTAGAAAGTGAATGCACAGACGATAATGTCATTTTCATTAAGACCTTTTTCAAAATTTCCTCTATTTTCCTAACGTTCTAGAAAAGAAGTTCAGGAGAGTCTCTTAGGCGTCTGTATGTTACCGATTCGATCTATCGTGGCCTTGAAGAAACAAATCGGGGTATCACGTTTCTTCAAACCACCCACAGGATCCGAGATCGTATCTGTACATCCGCACAATTTTAGAGGGCTTGCGTAGGCTAGGGGGCCTTTGCTTGAAAGATGGGCCTCCATTACCAGCAATGCCTGTTAATGCTTACTACAAGTGTATGTGCCATTCAGTTGTTTTATGTGTGTTCGTCTGTGGTGCGTGCGTTGATGCATGAGTGCTACATGATGTGTGGGGGCACACAAACAATCTGGCTTGCAATTTCAGTTCTTGTTCAAACCATTGCCATCTCAGAAGAAAAATATTGTGGATCTCAGTTTAAGAGTTGAAGCCAATAATCTCAAATCTATCCCTGATCCAAATCAAATCAATCCTTTATGATTTGCGCTTCCTACTCCCCAAAAGGTTGGTAAAATAATATATCTATCCACATTGCAGAACCCCTACCCACAACTCACGAAATCACTAGGGTTTACTATCGGCCAATACACAACAAGCAAACTGTTGACGGAATCCCCAACCGTCCTCCAATTTGTTAACAAAGACCTGTGTGGAGAATCAGATAATTGGAATCCCCAGAACTGATGTTTAGCTGTTAGCTTCAGCAGAGATCAGCATAAAACTTCTCTCATTGTTTTTTCGCAATCCAGTGAGGATCAGTGTGAGTTAGGTCATTGGAAGAAATCTTTTGGGGGGGGTCGTGGGGTGGGCCGGCGGGGGGGGGGGGAGGATAGGCCCCTTCCCCTTCTGACGAGCTAGACATTTTCAATTCATATTTGTAAAGGGCAACGAAGGGGGCCTCTTTCCTGGGAGAATGCCGTCCATTGGGAAGACGATTGATGGCTAAATTACTGGCCTGAATGGTTTTATATGTTCTTTTCATCCTTCTATGCTCCCATTTTCTCTCTCCGTTCGTTTTTTGGTTTGTCGTCTTTTTTTTTGAAATGGTGGATCGGGGGGGCATTCAGAACCCCTCGACCAACAGGCGTCTGTTCTCCCCCCCCCACCCCCCCTCGTTCTTCCGCCTCTTTTCTGCACATTGAACTTGCAGCTAGATAAGATAGGAGTGAAAAACAAATACCATTGAATAGAAGTAACACTTCGCAACTGGCATATTATGTTAATCATTATCCATATTATGCTACTGCCCTCCTCCGCCCACCGGTGGACTCCTCCCGATTCTCCCGCTCATCCTCTGCCCCTCCAAGTAGGAGGCAGGCGTTCAGCTGGAGACCATTTATGCAGGTATGGTTCGCTCTTACATTCTATACATACAAACATCCAGCTTGTTGGTGGGGGGATTTAAGCTTTTGGGCTTCATTTTATCATTATAATAGTTGTCTGTTAGGGGTCATTATTGCTTGTAACAGATTGTTCCTAAAATAAAAATAAGTCAGATAAAACAGTTAGGTGAATGTGGATGAACCCGTTTGCGAAATAATTCATAGTGCAGTAAACTTGAACTTTGTTTTATTAGGGACGTCTCAGGTTAGCAAGTTTTGAAAGAAAAGTAGAAGAAAACCATTGCCGCATTGACATTGCTAGCTACATTACACTTACAGTAAAAAACAAACACAAGGAGGTGAGACTTGACGTCGTGCAAAGGGGGGAGTGGGCGCAAAGTTCCCTCATTTGACGTCAGTTCCTCTTTGCGCATGGACATCTGGACTCACAGACCGGACGGCTTGGTGGCTTTTCCACCGTAATACGGATCAAACAAAAACAATAGTTTCCCTATGCCTTACTCTTTTGTGCTTGGTGTCACCTGACCAGACTGGATTGGAAGCAGTAGATCCTTTAAGCCTTGTAGCGGTTTATCATATACCTAACTTATTGGTGTCTATCGATTTTCTTAGCCAGTATTTTGTGTGTTTTCCATACTACAGATACTGTAGCCTGGATTTCTTTGGATTTTTGGTATGACTGATCTTTAATGACGTTTAATTTTTTTCAAAATATAGGGTTTTACTTCCGCTCAAACAGTAAAAGTTTAGCATTTTTTTTTTTTGGTCTTCTCTGTTAGCATTTAAAACGAACCATTGGCATTTAGGGATCAAACACTACGTACAACCGCAATGGAGAGGGAAGGGGGGGAAGAGAGGAGAGAGAGAGAGAGAGAGAGAGAGAGAGAGTATAGGAGAGTATTTAGACGCTAGTGAGAGGAGGATGAGAGTAGGAGGAGAGAGTAGAGGAGAGAGGAGGGGAGAGAGAGTAAGAGTGTTTAGGAGAGAAGAGATACACATGAGAGGGGAAGACAGAGAGAGAGAGAGATGAGGAAACACTGACAGACATTAGAGAGAGACACACACAGAAAGAGAGAGTAAAAGAACATTAGAGAGGGTAGGACAGAAGTCAGAGTAGAAGCGATATGAGTAGATATACGAGAAGAGACAGAGTGGTGAGGCTGTCACTGGAGGTTGCGTCGCTGTGGGGGGGG
>JAGGCT020000035.1:2208971-2230946 GCA_017654935.2 Phymorhynchus buccinoides
TATCATTCATATTATCCTCATCAAATTCAATTGGCCACATTGTCATCCACATTATCCTCATGGCACCATTCACAATGCCACATTGTCATCCACATTATCGTATTCACTATTACCAGCATTTATCATCATCCACATTATCCTCATCAACATTCTCATTGCCAACTTTATCATCATCATCATTCACATTGCCAACATTATTATCCTCATCATCATTCATATTGCCAACATTATCATTCATATTATCATCATCAACATTCACATTGCCAACATTGTCATCTACATTATCCTCATCATCATTCACAATACCAACATTATCATCCACATCATCCTCATCAACATTCTCCATTACCAACATTAGAAAAGTCACACACACACACAAAGAAAAAAAAGGAGAGAGACTGAATACAATTCATAATAACCATGGAAAAAAGGAGAGCCTACAAATGGCAAAGTTGAGACACTGAGTGTGTGTTAATTTTATTTAAGACAACTTTTTATAGCGCCTAATCTTTAAGCTCTAACTCTGTTGTTGTTATAGTTTCTTACTATATTATTAGTTATATTATAAGGTGCAGGGGTCTCAGTGTAGGAAAAAAAGGTATTGCCTTATTTGTCTTATAGTCCGTAAAATTTGGTATTATATTAATGTGACTGCCTACAATTGACAGTACACAAATCGTGATAAAGTGACTCTGTGGTGTTGTCTTACTGACAAAAATCCATTTGAAAGTAAGAACTTTCCAGAACTTCTTTTTGTAATGCACCCTTCTCCTCCCTCTGACTATGGGTTTGTCTCTGGAAATGTGTGCCCGGATTTGTTTTCCTTATTTCTCTCAAAGTTACCAGTGGAACCTCCCTTGTAGGACTTTCAAAAATCATTCAAAATGAGGTCTTATAAGGGAGGGGGTCTTATAAATGAGGTAATTTTAATACTTACAAAGAAGGGCAATGTCTCAGAGAAGTAGGTCTTAACTAATGTGGGAGGGAGTCTTATAATGGGAGGTCTTATAAGGGAGGTTCCACTGTATTTGATTTCTTTCACAAAGTGTGTGATTTTCTTAAAGTGTCTATCATATTCCTCGTTACTTAATTCCCATCTTGCACAACCCTCTTTTTTGCTGTTTTGTTTGAAAACCTCAGATCTGAAACTAAAGGGTAACCTACTTGTGCATGCTCATGATTAAATAAAACCGTAATGCATTGATTGATTTATATGGAAAAAATGCTTTGTAAGGAAATAAAATGCATTAAAAACAAAAAAGCATTTCATTTTTGAAAATGAAATAGTGTGCGTGGAAATGACCAGTATCTTCCTCCCCCCCCCCCCCCCCTCTCCCTCTCCTTCTCTCTCTCTCCGCTCCTTAGAGGCGAGTGTGTTCTTCGATTTTTACATCCTTCCACTAAAACAGTAAAAGCGATTCCTGAAAACAACAATATTATTTTGTGGTGCTGGATGTGTGTGTAAGAATGTGTGTGGTGTGTGTGTGTGTGTGTGTGTGTTTGGTGTAAGAAGTGTGTAATGTGTTTGTGAGTGTGTGTATTTTAGAGACAAATAATGAATAAAGGAGTAACCTAGTGATACTCTGTTAACCACCTTGAATTGGGAGTTCCCCCCTTCCCTTGTCCTCCCCTCCTCCCCACAAGAAAAAAAGACGGCCCGGTAAACAAAGATTTAAAAATCAGTCGAGTTATCTGAAACGTATAGGAGTATGTAGCACTAACAGTCAAAGATTGCGGAGTAAAGATATCAATTATCAGTAACAGAGGTCTGAATTGTGTAGAATGCTAATCAAAATGTGTAGAGTAACCAGGTCTGACACACACTCAAATAATGAAATCTACACCCATTGATTCACAAGAATCAAGAATTTTAATCGTTTGACCCCTCTTGGGGCATGGACGATACAAGTACAACAAAGCATAAAACTCAATCAGAACAAAGTGTGAACATAATAGCGAAATGTCGAACTTTGGTGAGCTGTAATTTAAAAAAAAGTGCTCTTATTAAACTATCTTTCTGACTTATTTTTAAATTTACTAATATTCAAACAAATGCGTCGACCTTGTCAAAATAAATGACAGAAATAAACAGATTTTGGTTTGAGATATTTTAAGGAATGATTTTTCACGAACTTCATTATATTTTGGACATTCTATTATACAATGAAATTCATCTCCTATTTCACCCATTTCGCAATTACAAGTACGCAATTCTCTTTGAAAATTATGATGTCTTCCAACTTCAATTGGCAGACGCATGGGTAAGATGGATGGACCGTTGTTAAGTTATGCGTCTTAGTAAATGCTACAAAAACACTTTATAATTAGTATTTAAAATCTCAATCAACAATAAAAAATAAAAATGTATGAATGAAAGGAAATATTCTGCACATTGAAAAGAGACAACAGAAGAACATAAAAATGCAACCATGTGCAGGGGTCAGATCATGGAAGAGGGTGGGGGTGGGGGTGTTTTCAGTTGGGGTGAGGGTGGGGGGTCTGGGGGGTTGCCTCTGACTGACTGAGCCAGGAGAAGGGGGGCAGCTGCCACTTATATACTACCCACAACATTTGAAGAGATTTTCTGCAGCGGTTCTCATGATATTGTGAGGGCAGAAGCAAAACAAAAACAAAGAATGTACAAAATGTTTTTAAAAAAACTCACCATTCTGGAATGAAGTAGAGGGCTAATTTGAAAAGAATACCAGCTATGTTCCATCTCTTGCAAGATCTCTCTCTCTCTCTCTCCCTCTCTCTCTCTGGATGCACTGATGATGGTGTATTTGTTGGAACTAAGTCTTGAATATAAAAAAAATGTTTCTTTTCTACCTCGCATACTTTTTTTGAAAATTTGAATTACATGTACTTGTTTATTGCATTTTCTATTTATTTTCATGTTGGCTGATGACCCTACCCCGCTGTCCCCTTTGACATGGGCAGATGGCCCCGTCCTCTGCTCTCTCGTCCCCTCCCGCTATTCCTATGCCACTGTAATATAAACATCTGGTACGGTTGAAATGTAATGTCTTCCAAAATCAGTCCTGATTTAAAAATGATAATAAATACCTGTTATGAAATCAAGAGAATTATGCCAATCACGAACATAGTTATTTTGCAATTCCTTTTTAATGCATTAAACATTCTTCGTGTATAAGCAAGAACAACAAAAATCAAACTTAACCCACATGAATTTATGTCATAAATTGTTCACAAATCACTACAGATTGGACTGAGTGGTGTACAAAAACATTTTACTCCCTCTCTGTCTGTCTTATGCACTCTCTCACACACAGTCTGTTTCCATGTCTCTCACTTCATTCTTCCCCTTAAATCTCCTCCTCATAGTCCTACTCCCTCTCACTTTCGTGTTTCATCTCCCTAACCCTGTCCACTAAGGAACGAACACAAAGGGACATTTGTGTTCCCGACACAGTTCCTCCATGCTCTGCACGCTGTCACTGTTCCTGATATAATCCTTGTGCGCCGTCACCTCTAGACGGACCAGCGGTGTCTCTGCCTTGATGGGATCAGCCAAAGGTGGGAACTGTTCAGACAGTACCGTAACCCGGCACTCAACGGTGAGTTCTGGGCAAGCCGATGTCAGCTGGCACCAGGCAGATGATGACAATGAAGGGAACCGCCTCTGCATGTCCATGCTGTAGTCTTTGCGAAGCAGAATCAATTTCTTCAGCTGGCTGCGTTCCCCTGATGTATTTGACAGTTCTAGCAAGAGTTCTTCACTGAGGTTATGGAGACTTAGCTGGAGTTTTTGTAAGTTTGGAAAGTCTGACACTAGCACTGCTGTTGGGGTCAGGGACCTGCGTGGACACACTTCGGAAAGTGTACTTTCGTACCAGATTTCAGGCAAGATCAATGTGCTCACCGACTGGCATATTGTCTTGCTCTTATTTGTGGCAGAATACAAAGATTTCAGTGTGTCATCAAAGTAAAGACTGCTGTACACTTCCGGAGTGAGAGTGACGTGAGTGTTGGTTGTTAACAACTCCAAAATTTTTGCTCTTTCAATACTAGTAGGTTGAACAGGTTCAGGACAACCACAATCATCATTGGCATCTTGGGGCCCATATGGATTAAATCTAGGACTCCTCCTGCGAGGACCACACCAATTTTTGGCTCGCTTTTTAATCATACTAGATGGCTCATTCAAAATATCGATCATATGACCTATACATTCAACCACAAGATTCACACGCTTTAGCACCCCTCTTTCCGCAAAGCTGTGGACCTTGTTCATGGACAAGGCAGTCAGGCTGAGCGATGGTAGTACCACTTCAACATTTCTGAAATGCTCTTCACAATGCTGGATCATCATCTGTTCTGTGCGAAACCAATGTAGGCATTCATTTTTGCCAAAGAGCCGAACGGACACATTGGACCAAACGGATGTGGAATTCATTATTCCGTTCATCCTGTGGCATGTGTTGGCCAGGCAACCTCTCTCTCGGATAGGCAGCATCTTGAAGACATGCCCCAGGATCTCGTCAGGTAGGATGTCCAGCGTGAGAGGAAGAGGGGACTCCAGGAGATTGTCCCCTTCACCTCCACCACTGGTCACCACATCACTGTCAGAGATGCCAACATGTGGAAGGTTGACAAGGTGGTGATGATGATGATGATGGTGAATTGGTTGCCGCGAAAAAAGTAATGAAATTGCTTCTCGGTCCCATATTCGCCTTCAGCCTTCAGTTTCTTGGCGTACAACACAAATCCATAAGTTCAGGTTTAGTGCCTTGGTTTAGTATGGGCGAGCTCTGAAAATTAAAAGATAGAGAAAAGAAGTTATTATGAATTCTGAACAATGACCTGGAATGAAATAGATCACTTCAGCAATATTTTAATCGAGACAATGTCACATACACCACACACACACTCTCTCTCTCTCTCACTGGTATGTACACACACATGGGTGCACCTCCCAAAAATGGAAAAACACACTGAAAGGCAGGGGTCCAAGGACCGCACGGCCCTCAATGGGATATAGGGGCGGAGGAAGAAATGGTTGCAGAGTGGTTTAGATGTTCGCACTGCCGATTTCAATGCGTGAGTGCATCGTGGACTAACCCAATTGGGGGAATCCACGGCCTCGCATTTCCCTTTCTAGTTCCGACACAAAAATCGCACTTGTTTTGGAAAATTCAGGGATAAATCCCACTGCCTGGTATGACCAAAGTGCTAACTACTTTTCACAAGTCGGTCCCCCAACCCACCCACCCCAAAAAAGTTTAAGCGCTGCGCTTGTGGCAATGCGCTCTCTGGGGGAGAGCAAGCCGAATTTCACACAGCGATAAGTCTCTGTGACTAGAATACACGAAATACTAAAACAAATAACAACATATGTACACATACACACAAAATGTTGAGGTTCAGGAGGGAAACATAATTATCAAAAAGACATTGTTGCCCTCTTCTCTTCTCTTTAGTTTTATTTCTGTGACGTAAGGTGTCCCGCGCAACCCACTTTCTGAACACACCCCTCTTAACCCCCCCCCCCCCCCCCCCCCCCCCACTTTACTATTCCACCCCGCCGCTTTAATTGCAATCGTGTGACATCACAGATTCACAGATTCAGGGTGGCATCTCTTTGATCTACGGTTTCCCTTCCAATCACGCGCTCTTGACAGGTATCACGCACAGCTGTATGAATATTCGGCTTGTGATGATGACGTAATAGGCGCATGACTATAGCGTCTTCTCATGACTACTACTACTACTAACCAATCCTAGGCCCATATAGATTTAAAATCACATGGGGAAATTAATAGTGAGAGGCAAAAACTTATAGTTATAGCATTCTCTTCTAAAAACCTGGCTGAGTCAACACTGTAGGAACAAACCCTCTGCTGTTACCTGCCAGTAATACTATTACTAGTAGTATTAGCCAAGCTCGTGAGTACTATTGAATGTGGCTTGGGTGTAATATACTTGATTGAGATTTGTTTTTGTTTGATTCTATTTTTGATCTAGATCCTATGTTCCATGTTGAATAAGTAGTGGAGGTGTCAGTGAAAAGAATTTGTAAACATGCTTTTTGTGTTTCAAATATTACTTTAACTCTTTTTGTAAAAGAACCAAAGATTCTAGGCCTCCTAGTGACTTTTGATTTATCTATCTATGTGTCTATGTGTGTGTTGTTGTGTGTGGGTGTGTGTGTGTGTGTGTGTGTGTGTGTGAAATACTTAAGTATAAACTTGCAGTTTTAACTATATTTTTGCTGCATCTAAGTTTGTTCATTGTACATTCATTTCCAAGTGTTGGACTGGATTGAGAGTGATGTTGGCTTGATCATAGATTTTGATCTAGTCCGTTGTTACTGAATCATAACAGTTGATTCCATTACCCCTTTTATGTTTTACTGATTTCTGTTTGACAACTGAAACTATTGTTATTAGTGCTATTGTACAAGGGAAGCCTAATCGCCGGTTGGGATCCACTAATCCCTGCCGGCTGAAGCCCATATCTCTAATCCATAGAGATCTACACCCATGTTCTCCTGTGATCATCAGCAGGGCATTGTGGTCAGGACGTTCAAACCCTGACTCGCACCAAGACGCCACCACACCCAGAATCCGCGAGGAGACCACGCCTGAGCCGTGCCATCCCGCGAAGCCTTCAACCTGGAATGACTGGGAACTACTCTCCACTGAAGAGCAAGCCTAGTCACCCCAGCACTCGCCGATCCCTTCGGAGGAACTTTCACACAGCTAAGTCCATGCAAAGAAATAAAGACAGTGCTAAAATAAAAAAAAAAAACTAAAAACTTATAACTGGAACCCTGAACAATGACACTTGATAATATTAGTGACCCTTCCGGCTTGGGGCTAAACTTTTAAAAAGACAAAAGTCTTGTATATAAAAAAAATTAAAAACTATAATCCTTTCGGATTTCATTGTTTTTTCATTCATATTTTGTTTTTGGCGCCATTGAGCTGCTTTATTATTATTGTTGCATAATCTTATGCAGATTTTGTGAGTTAATAAAATACAAGTGTACAAATAATTCTGAACCCTTTGGTCAGACTGATGAGAGTGGACGTTTTCTAATTTTCATGTAAAAACTTACTTCTCTCTGTCTGCCATTTAGAGCAAATCTACCACTTGTATTTCTTTCAATCATACGAGCCAGAACCCGGGCAAAAATATAAATTTATTAGATGAAAAGGGGCCGGGAAATTTGCTCACCTCCCATACCCTAGAGAAGTGGGCTAAAGGAAAATTTTCTAATTCAAAATTTAACACTCTAAAAGTCTTCCCCTAGAGACTTAGCCTTTAGGTCATTCCCTCATCACATCTAATTTTGAGTCCCACAAGCCTTTTCTTGTAATTGCGTTTCAAACCAATGCAGTGTCACTTGGGGGAGAGAGCTTTTGCCAGCTAATCAAACTCAACTTTATTATCCCTGATAAGAAAAATTGCAAGTGGCAACGACTGCTATTTTTACATCAAAACAAAACAAGACAAAACATTAATAAGCAAATAAAAATGCTAAACTTTAGATACAAAGATATAGGCCTATCTGCACATAATCAAACACCCACTAATATAAAGTAAAAAAAACATGCTAAAATACAAAAACATTGCATACTATTATCATGTCTACACAAAATCACACACAATAATATAGTTTCAAAAGCATTTTAAAAAGGAAACTGTAAAAAGTCACATCTTTAAAATGCGAAGCAGTTCATTAAAATAATACATGTTATAGAATTGTTTTTACAAATTCAAGTTAAGGTGAAATCTAGCTAGGACAACTATAAAACCATATATACACACAAAGACATATCCATATCCCTGTGCCCATGAACATAAAATTAGACTAAACATCAAGCACATTCACACCTGTGATTGCACGCACGTGTACGCACGCGCACACACATGCATACACACTTGTCGATGTGCAGTTGCCTTTCCTTTTTGACAATTACAAAAAAGTTAACAAAAATTGAAACTAAACTATCGCATAATATATATATATATATATGAAAACTCCAAATTAGAATATTCATATAGAACAAAACTTTTGTTGACCAATGGGTGTGGCAGAAAGGGAAGGTAGGTGACACAGGTCACAAAAACATAAATGCCAGAATCTGTGCAGCACTCTGATTGTGACATACCTAAGTGAGAGTGGCAAGCGTTCGCTTCGTGTCAAGTAAACCCGAGTTCGAACCTGGGTACAGGGGATTTTTTCCTCTCATTCTGCACTAGGCCTTAACGGTCTGAACGTGGAGTCTTTCGGATGAGACGATAAACCGAGGCCCCGTGTGCCCATGCACTTAGCACACGCTAAACCCAGTGGCAACGAAAAAGTTGTCATTTGGTCAAAATTTACCCACCCTTCCTTCATCAGTGACAAAAATCGCATGCAAACAAAACAAAACAAAAAAATTGGATGTGGCGCCTCTGGCTGCGACAGGTGGGAGCAACCAAAATTTTCACAGAGAGACGAGTCTCTGTAATAACCTAATAATACCAAAATACAGAGTTTATGAGTGTATCAAGCACATTCCAATGTCTCAATAATAGGACCATTTTATTCAGTTCTCACTCATGAATGTACACCCAGCTACTGTACAATGGACTCAATTTGCCAACAGAAGATGGGCATCTAGACTGTCCACCTTATCACTGGGGAGACGTCTTCATCGGCAATGGGGTCACCCCCTACCGCCCATCCCACAACCCGCCAAGACAGTCAGTTACACCCATCAAACTCCCAATTCCTTCTTCCCCAAGACCATCCGAAACTCTCCCTGAAATCATCCAAAGCTCCTTCACGTTATTGGAAGTTTCCCTGGCCCCTCTTCCCCTCCCCTCCCCCGACTCCTCCCACAGCTTCTCCTTCTCTCTCTTTTTTTATGTTTTATGATTTATTATTTTTCGTGGGGGCAAGTTGTTCTCGGACTAGCTGGGGGTGCATGGCCCAATATGCTCTCTTATCTATCTAGGCTCTAGTTGTAGGTTTTGGTGGGTTTTTTGTTTGTTGTTGGGTGTTTTTTTATCCTCCCTGAGCAGCAGTGACATATGTCAGTTATTGCTACGTCAGTTGGACATCATTCCAGAAGAAGAAACTATCCTTTCAAACACGTTATTGGAAGTTTTCTTTTCTTGGAACATTGAACTCCTTTTAACCTGATGCAGTGACATAGCTTCGGAGGGCTTTCCAGGATGTAAACAAAGGGAACTAGCTTAGGTTAGGAGCATTTATACTTTATAGTCACAGAGGCATCTCTGTGAAATTCGGGTTGCTCCCACCTGGAGAGCGCGTCGCAGCCAGAGGCACGCCACCCAATATTTTTTAACCAAAATTTGGCACTGATTTTTAACTGCGTGATTTTTGTGTGACATGATGAGGAAGGAAGGGAGGGGGGTGGTAAATTTTGACCAAATGACAAACTTTTTCGTTGCCACACTGGGTTTAACGTGTGTTTAACGGACATGCAAGACTTTTTCAAAGTGCTTTTAGCTTAAAGCTCTTTCATTCCTACCAGCAGCTTGTGTTGCTCTATAGCAGCTATTCTGAGAGCTTGGCTTCATAGAGCTGCTGTCTCTCAATTCCTGGATTTCCAGAGTGAGTGAAAGTGTGAAAAGGGGTGCTTGTGTTATTGTGTATCTTCTTCTTCTTCTTCCTATTACTGGACTGGGCCTCACTGCGTTTCAATCCAACTTGGTACGCGACTGACAGGCAGCGTGTGCTCTCAATGCCTAATTATTAACACAAAAACTTGAATAACAAATTAGGATCCATCACTAAAACTTGAGGTTAAAACTATACACACTGGTCCACTGGGAGATCAGCAGATGGAGGCGTGGTGGCTGATGTAAATGCCACCTAGGCCGGCCCTGAATGCATCAGGACAGATGGTTTCAGTCAGGTAGCTAAGGTATATTGCCGTGGGATATTCACCGGTCTGGCTTATTAACTTTGGAAAACCTCTTTTGGCTATTAAGTGTGATAATTGACAGAGAAAACAGAAGGGTGGGACTGCGAGTAAAGCCGTTATTCAAGTAAAGTTGCTCACAGAAACGAGAGTTACAAGAAGACTCAGTGGAAATGAGGGGGGACAAAAAGCTGGTATATTTACAGAAATCAAAGAGTTAAACAAAGTCGGACCCAAAATGCGTAAATCAGGCTAAAAATTGCGCCACGTCATAAATTTTACATTGATCAACTGATGTTAAAAGAGTGCATATTTTGTTCTGAGTTTAAGAAGTGGGCTCACCCCCACTTAGCAATTTAAAGAACTTTTTCCACTACTTGTTAGAATTTTAAAGAAGTGACAGAAAATAAGACAGACAATAATTGATCACTGCACTTTCCGTGCTTAACAAGCGCCGAGTGCTGGAAGTTTGATGCCCCGATGACTTAGGAGCTGATATTTTGCTTCTTTGATTGCGACACTGTAAAGTTTGCGTTTCGCCATACACAGCAAAACAATGTCTTTGCTATCCGATCATATTCCAACCACTGGAACTCCTTCAGTCATTTAGGTTTTTTACAGAACTTCTTGGTGCTTGTCGATTTTTCTGCTGTTGGTTGTGACTCCCCTTGGGTTTGACAGTCATTATGATCATTATGATCTTCTTCACGTTTTCTTTTCAAACTGCCTGATTGCACTCAGCCACGCTTTCATCGCCATCTTGTCAGAAGGCTACTGCAATCTATAAAGAATTTTTTTTCTAATGACTACTAGAACTTTTCTTGTATTTTTTTCCTTTCCAGAGTTATGAGCATTTAAATTTAGTAGGGTGAGCGTCGGCCATTTTGAGGAAACACAGTGTAAAGTCTAGTCTCCCGTGCTGAAGAAAATGCATAGACCTACTCTTATCTTCTTATCTAAACACTTATAAGATCATTTAGAGACCATATTAAAGATTATCCTTAAATATAAATATGAAAAATAAGATGTTCAGAGAACACAAAAATACACAAAAGCCTCGTTGTGAGGAAACTAGCCCAGCGACTACTTAATGTTCCTTTCGTGGTGCTGGGTCTCTTTACTATCTAGTATAAGAGTCTGAGCTATTTTCAAAGCAAAGATCAGTGGCATTGCAAAATTTAAATCTATGAATAAGGTTTCATATCCACAATGACAATCAATACCCCAACCCAACCCCGCAACAACTAAAAAACAGACATTTTTGTTTTGCTTCATGCACCCATACTTTTTCCACCCCCACCCCACACACACCGACCCTATATAGATACCTTGTTTGCCCTTTTCTCCCTCAACAACAACAACATCATACGGTATTTATACGGCGCTGAATATTCATATAAATCAAATCAAAGCGCACACACACACGTTAGCATTCATAACGCATTCAAACTAAAACACAATACAAAGCGAACAAACAAGTATGACATAAATAGTATACAGCAGAAACATACCTCAGGGGAAGGAAGAGAAAGGGAGCGGAGCTTTAATGACAAGGGAACAGGTGGGTTTTGAGGTTAGATTTGAAGGCATAGAGGGTCGGTCGCTGACGGAGGGAATAGAGGAAGTTTGTTCCAGGAGGTCGGGCCTGAAACAGCAAAAGAGCGCCGACCAACAGTTGAGAGCTTATACCTAGGGATCTGGAGAGAAAATAGGGTCAGAAACTGAACGTAATGTGCTATCTGGTGTATAAATGAAAATATTATCGCAGGGGTAAGATTGAGCAGCTTTATGGATAGATTTATAGCAAAGGGTGTTTAATTTATACTCAAGTTCTGTCTGCGACAGGAAGCCAGTGCAAAGAATGGTGAAGAGGGCTAACGTGATCAAACTTTTTCCTTCCTAAGGACAAGACGAGCAGCCGTGTTTTGAATACGCTGGAAACAAGTTAGAGAAGAGACTGATGGGCCAGAAAGGAGAGCATTACAGTAGCCAAGACGAGACAGGATGATGGAAGTGACAAGTTTTGCTGTGGCTTCATCCGAGAGATATTTACGAATATAGACAATGCGATGAATTTGATAGTAGCAGGACTGACAGGTCTGAGTCGGGGAACTCTGCATGGAAAGAGTATTGTCCCAAGTGACACCTAATTTTTTGACAGAGTCTGAGAGGGGAATGGTATTGTCACCCAATTGGATTGACTCTATTGAAACAGAGGCTAGTTTGTTTTTTGTCCAGCCTATATGCATTGCTTCGTTTTTTTCATCATTTACTTGAAGATTATTTTGAACCTTCCAATTTTGAATATCAATATAGCAGACTTTGTTACTTTCTGAAATAATAGAATCAAGATTTTCAGGGGTTGTACTATTTTTTGAGTTGTGAGTCATCTGCATAGAATTAGAAGTGATGTTTCATTGTTGTGTTGGTCTATGACATTGGCAAGAGGTAACGTATATAAATTAAACAAGACAGGATCGAGCACAGACACCTGGGGGATTCCACAAGAAAGCCAAACCTGTTCAGACTGACGACAATAATTTATTGACCAGAACTGATTGAAAACGATTAGAGAGGTAGGAGGAAAACCAAGAAATAGCGGGGCCCTTTAATTCCAAAAGTATTTTCAAGACGAGACAAAAGAATGGAGTTGTCTATGGTATCAAATGCAGCAGAGACATCAAGAAGTGTCAAAGGAGAGATCTGACCAGCATCAGAAGCAAGAAGGAGGTCACTGACGATTTGAACAAAGGCTGTTTCAGTACTGTGGTTGGCTCTATAGGCAGACTGATAAGGATGGTGAAGATTGTTGGAGGATAGATGATCATTAAGTTGTTTCAGAACAGTCTTCTCTAGGAGTTTGGAGAGAAAGGGGAGGTTAGATACAGGTCTGTAGTTTTTCAGTTTATTAGGATCCAGATTGTTCTTCCTTCAGTTCTTGAGGAGGGCCTACTAGAGCGGTTTTGAAGCAAAGGGAACACACCTGAGACTAAGAAAATTGATGATGGTGGGTGATTGATGTCAGAAATGTGTTGATAGATTTGTGAGAAGGAGAGGCTGGGATGGGTCAAAATCAAGGATTTAAAATGCTTTCTTTCAGAGTATACAGAACTTCGGTCTCAGACACCGCTTGGAAAGCGAGAAGGGGGACACCAGTGACGATGGGTCTGTAATAGTTGGTTTGAAAAGTCATAGAGCGATTTTTGATCGTAATCGAGAATCTTGGTGGAGAAGACGGAGGAACCTGAAAAGGTTCTGGCCGTTTGTCATGAGACTCTATTGATGGCGAGGACTTGATTTCTTAGTTCCTAGGAAGAATGACAGGTGTAAAGCATGACCTTTGTTGTGCTAGCTGAGCAACCACTAAACGCTGATCATCTGAGCAGCTCTGTCCTTAGCTACAGTTTCTCCTGGAGTCCCCCACCTGGTAACTCTCCTGAAACTGGGTCATTGTGACCTATCCTATTTATTAAACAATAAAAAATCAATCAACAATGAGAATTCATTTCATTTGGGTATTTTCAGCTCTAAGAGTTGTAAGAATCATATCAAATGTTTCTTTTAGCTGTGACATGTACAAAATTTGTTTAATAAACAATTTTGTCTTAAAAATGGCATTTTTGGTGCTTAGTTTTTGTACATGGCCACAGTCTTGCATAGGTTTCTATTTTTCAGAACCACAAAGATTCTGCACACTATGCATGCACCCTCAAGATTAGTGTAGTCCTTCCTTTATGTAACAATTTTTTGGATTTTCTCAAAAAGGGGTGTTTTTAAAATAACATTTTACATATCGGTAGCGCTGACAACATGTTGGTTCCTCAAATATCATTAAAAAAATAATGCAGATTTTCTTTTGCCTCAACATCTCTAAACCCATTTTTGTCTTCATTTAGTTATCCCAAAACATATTTTTGACAATGTATGGTGCATGACTAGTAATATAATTTTAATAGATTTTTTACAATTTTTTTTTTTACTCTTTGGTCGTGGTGTCCACAAAATGGGTGTTTGTCAGCGCTACCTACTAATTAAAAAATTTTCCTCTAGGGGAGCTTCTTCTCCCAATTCAAAAGTTTACTACTTTCACAACTACTAAAGACATTATTCATACAACATTTTCATGTGTGGTATGTTTCGGATTGTGTCAGACGCACAAAAACAGTATGTTTCCCCTCTAAAAGGCACTTTGTCAGCGCTACCTGGCACTGAATGGGCTTCTATGTGTAGAATAGCTTGTTCAGGAGTTACGTTCTTAACCATAAGGCCAAATTTGCCCAATACAATACACATTTATGCGTGTAGCAGACATATCTTTCAATTCACAAATTTTACTTCATACAATTTTTCTTTTAAGTGGTGGATGCAATGGCGTCCTTGTTGTCTGTGTGTTTGCCCCAATTTGGTTTCTCAATTAATCCTATTCTTTTTTTTCTATCTTGGATACATATCAAGTCTTCATTTCAAAGTCAATCTGTACGTTAAAAGTGATACCATACACCGTAAAGTCTGTTTAGTAGGGTGAATCATGTAATGATATGGGAGACACCATGTTGTCACGCTACCAGTTTGCGTCCTCGTTGTCAGCCTACCCGAAATTATTTTTTGTTATAAGCTCTTTATATTTACTTTTTTTTCTATCATTGAAAACATGTCTTCCATTTCAGGTAATCTGTAGTTAAAAGTGATAATGCACCTAAAATTCTGTTTAAGTAGGTAAAATTATGTAATGTAGGACACCATGTTGGTCAGCGCTACCAGTTGGCCGGCTCCTGTTGTTAGCGCGGGTCCCAGAATTTTAATTTTTTTATTAGCCTTTATATTGTAAATTACCGTATCTATGGTTATTCCTGTGGTAATTACACTATTCTAACACATCCGCTATGAAAAATTGTCATTTTGAGTGGTGACATATATAACAACATTTTGATATGAACCATGGTATGTGTCATAGATGACAACACACAACACTGTAATTATAAAGCTACATTTCTTTTTTATTATTTTGCATATGAAACCACTTTGTAAGTCTTTATTTTCAAGAAAGTCTGCCATGTAAAAGTGAAGTGCACCTCAAGTCTATTTAAGTGGGGTAAAATTATGTATGGAGGACACCATATTGTCAGCGCTACCAGATGGTGTCTGCCTCTTGTCCAGCGCTACCCAGAATTTTTTATTTTTAATTAACTCGTTATTTTTAATTGTCAAAATTATGAATATCAGAGATAATATGAAACTATGCTAACACACTTGAAATAAAATAAATGGCACTTTTGAGTGCACCGACCTTATATAACAAAAAATAAAACAATCACTTATGAGTAATATCCAAGACGGTATAACCAACACCAATTAAACTTTAAAAAAAAGGTTTTTATGAATCATTCATAACTCTTTATTTTCAAGACAGTCTGTTATTCTAAGAGATCAATGCCATCCATAAAGTTTATTTAAGTGAAATTATGTAAGGACGGACACTTTGTGTTGTCCAGCGCTAACTATCTCTGTATGCATATAAATAAAGTCAGAAAACCCATCAACGATAGCCCTTAGACTGATTTTGTGTTCATTCATAAGAAAGTTATTCAAAAAGCTTCTCTATGCATAGCATTTTCTGTTCATTTGCCCAATGTTATTTTTTGGCTTCTATGTCACATATTGGACCAGTTTTCAGGAGAGAACCACATGTATAACACCAACACAGCAATCTCAATGTGATGGTGGTTGTGACTGTCATAAAATCTCAATGCTTCTAAAACTTCAAAGGCATAATCACATAACCCTCACCTATTTAACAACTGAAAATCTCTTTATTTTCAACGATAATAATACCTGTTGTCCCCGATTTTGATCGGATGGTGGTGCTGAAGGACTAGAAGTCTCCCTTGTCCAAGCTTTCGCGTTAACGAGGAAAAGTAAAGGGGCCCCTACCAGAACGTAACTGGTAAATTGTGGAAACTTGCTAGGCAATTTAAAAAGACGAATTTATAATAATTTCCCCGATCTTTCTCTTTTGAGTAAACCACCATTAAATTGAAATCAAATACCAATCAAATCATCTTAATTGTTCCTGTCTCACCTCCCCACCCCCCCTCCCCCTTCCTTTTACGAAAATATTTTTGTTTACATGTACTAAAAAAATATGTGTGGGAGGGGACGTAATCACAAGACGGTTGCACAGTAGAGTGAAAACCTTACGTCCTTGCATTTCTCTCTCTCTCTCTCCTCTCTCTCTCTCTCCTCTCTCTCAGCTCGTCTTCTCTCTCGTTCTCGTGCTCTCTTCTCTCTCTCTCTCTCTCCTCTCTCTCTCTCATCGTGTGTTTAGTATATCAGTGTCCGTTAGTGTGTATGTGTGTGTGTGTTGGTGTGTGTGTGTGTGTGTGGTGTGGTGTCTTACACTGGCTTAAAGATTCCAGGCAGGGATCATCCCATCCCACAGCTAAGCACGTGAAACTGTGGTACAAATGCACCATTTGGTGATGGGACATTACTGCGTGAACCATTTTTGATTACCCCTCCACGTGAGTCATCCACCTCCGACTTCGGAGGATTTAGACTGTTGATGTATAGCTAGGAGCTTGTCACTCGTGCTTTAAGACAATGCCTGCACAACCAATACAATATATAACAATATTCTGGTGTTCTATCTAGCTTAGGTTAACTGATCTGACACGCCCTCATGCCAAGGCAAGTGTGTGTGTGTGTTGGTCAAGTCCAAGTCAAAATTAATCTTTATTGACTCAAATGAATAAGCTTGACAGGGTTTTTTTCATTCTGGTCCTCAGAAAGAAAAGGACAATAAAGCAAATCGTGAATAACTCAAATGCAAACAAACAATGCAAAGTACAAAAATTAACAATATAGTGTCATTGAATATTATTTATAGAGTGAAGAGACAGTGTGTGTGTGTGTGTGGTGTGTTGTGTGTGTGTGATGTGTGTGTCACTGAGTGTGTGTGCATGTGCGTGTCTATGTGTGTGTTTGCTAGCCAGATTGGTCTTGTTTGATACTGCGAAATAAAGGCCTTTATGCTTGACTCATCCACCCCCCTACTCCCTAATACTTATTCACTTCTAAATAATTCTACTTCCACTTCTTACATTATTACTCAATCTTCTATATATGCTTTCCTTGCTCGTCGACTTTTCTTGCTCTGTCCGCTAAAGTGCGGCAGAATCTTCACTGGATGAAAACTGGTTCAGCCTAAGAGGCGAGAAGAAGATATATAGTTGCACCATATTTCCGAAATTTTTCCGTCAATCAATTCGTATTTTGCCAGAATAGCAGTTGCCTCCTCTAACAACTTACTAAAGATAGTCGTGTTTTCTATCAATGTGTGTGTTGGCGCGTGTGTATGTGTGTGCGTGTGTTGTTATGTGTGTGTGTGTGTGGTGTGTTGTGTGCGTGTGTGGGTGTGTGTGTCCATCACTTTCTAATGACCAAGCAAGATGATGGGGGTAGAACGAAGGAAAAAGACGAGTGAAAAAAAAAGAAAAATATAAATGAACCATTCTATGAAATTTAGGGTGAAATCTAGATTTTCTTTTAGAATCAAGATTAATCTTTTTCTGTGGGCGTGTGCCGGACACGCGTGGCATGCATTTACAAGCGTTTTGTATGCATATTGTGTGTGTGTGCGTTCGTGGCGTGTGTGCGTGGCATTACAGTGGTGTATATTGCATGTATGTGCATATGTCCGGAATGAAGTGCATGCGAGTACGTGGTGGTGCTTACTGTCTACGCATAGCCAATCTGTACAGAAGGACTGGTGAACACAACATGTAATTGTACGTGGGTTGCATGACTTGTGTGTGGGGAGGTTGGAAAATTAATTGATTGTATATGTACATGTATCATTCTTCTTCGATCGCTCAAACAGTTTTTCTTCAATTAAGTAGTCGCAGATGCGTCCCTGCTCCGTTATGCACCTAACTCATCGAAAAGTTGCCAAGCAAGTCCGACTTCACTAGGAAAATTATTTCACAGTGTTTCCTTGACAAAAGGCAGACAATGGGACCTGTAACGGCAGAAAGATAGCAAAGACAGAAAGCAAAGGAAAAGGTAGAGCAAAGCAGAGAGACAGATTAGGAGGAAAGTTACAAGCCAGAACTCCAGAAGGATGGGGATTATTCATACAAAAGCCCCACGGGGGTGGGGGTGGGGGGGGAGGAACATGTATATCATTCAATGAATATCGTATTTTACAAAGCACATTATAATTCACACAAAAACATCAATAAACAGATTGTTGATATTAGGTCATTTTATTCTAAACACCAGAAGATTCAGTTCACTCACTATGCCGAGCATTTTCATAGGCCTAATTACACTTGATATAAATCTCCTACATCGCTTGCTAAGGAAATGAAAAATTAGCAAAATGGCTTTCTCTTTTTCGTCATTTGCAAACATGATAAGCATCTGAAAAATTAATACGCAATATTTGCCAAAAACGGTCATTTTCAACCAAAACAAATTCTTGCAGTTTAAACCATGGATTTTAACAGTTCACATGTTTTTGAATTTCGCCCAAAACAAAAAACCAAAACCCTATGACTTTCAATTTCATTGTACTTACTAACACACAAGCCTTCCGACAAATCTATCAACATATCTTGGCAGTTTGGAGTCAATTGACCGTGGTTTTATTGACAACAGTGTTAACAGCTCATACGGAAATGAAAATAAACAATTAATACATTAATGGCAAACACTTCACACTAAACTGAATATAAGAATAAGGCAACTTATCTGAGTTGGCAATTTTATTTCACAATGTAGAGGCATTTTTCATTGTGCAAAAACTGTAACTAAAAAAGGATAAAAGTAAAGAGGCAACATAAGTGGCTGAAACAAAAAGAGAAAAAATCACACAAAGCAAAAATGTTGAGCAAAAGTATCGCGGTGATATCAAATCATGATCACCCCAACTTTTCCAACAACAAGGCCTATTGTCCAGTTATTACGTGCCATTACCCTTCAACCTGCATTGAGCATATAGTGCGATAATCTTTGGCCAGTCATTACACAGCTGGTCCTAATTTCTCTGACACCCGTGGGACCACACACAGTCAGCAGTCAGAATCGGATTCACACGCGAGCGGCCAATCACAGAGGGGCGGAGACAGCGGGAGATGGTTCGCCTGAACTGACTGCACTCAAGAAGCCAGGCAGCAGTGGTGAGGTGGTGAAGGGAGGAAGAGAGTTCCACGGAGCTGGGGCAGTGGAGGGTGGTGGAGAGCCGGGCAGCAGGGGTGGATATGGTGAAGGGAGGAAAGAGGTCCACGGATCTGGGCATGTGAGTGGTGGTGGAGAGCCAGGCAGCAGTGGTGGAGGGTGAAGGGGAGGAAGAGAGTTCCACGGAGCTGGGGGCAGTGTGAGGGTGGTGGAGAGCCAGGCAGCAGTGTGAGGTGGTGAGTGGAGTAACGAGTTACACAGAGCTGGTGCAGTGTGAGGCCTGGTGGGAGAGCAGCAGCTTGTGGAGATGGTGAAGGGGAGGAGAGAGTTCCACAGAGCTGGGCATGGTGAGGGTGGGGGAGAGCCAGGCACAGTGGTGGAGTGGTGAGGGGCGGAGAAGTTCCACGGAGCTGGCAGTGTGAGGTGGTGGAGAGCCAGGCAGCAGTGGTGAGTGGTGAAGGGGAGGTAAGAGAGTTCCCCGGAGCTGGGGCAGTGGTGAGGGTGGTGGAGATCCAGGCAGCAGTGGTTGAGATGGTGAAGGGGAGGAAGTAGAGTTCCACGGAGCTGGGGCAATGTGAGTGTGGTGAGAGGCCGCACTAAACGCCTCTGATGTTAGCCGGGCAGAATCCAGCATGACCCCCAACCCAACAGCTTGAAGAGGTTCAGCGAGGACAGCCTTATCAGGTATGTTTGTGATGGCTGGTTATGATATAATGTCATTATTCATAATTTTGGAGTCATTTTATTTGAGTTGTTCATTTAAAGTAAGTCAATTATATGCATTTTAACAGATATTTCAATTTGTAAAATGTATATAGATTTTGGTAAAGGTCAATGTGCTCCCGCCCCCTCCCCCCCCCCTACATTTCTCGTTAATTGTAGTTTTCCATTTTGTGCTTTCTTACCATACATAACGCTGTATTTTAATGAACTTTTTAGCTAATACCTTTTGGGGAATACTAACCTCAGCCCTAACCCTACCAGACGAAAAAAAAAAAGCGCAATAAAGGAACCTGCCTAAGGTTTTCTAGTCAAATTGTTTGTGGTGCTCTAAAAATGTATCCAATGCACACACAAAGTCTAAGCTAGAGATCACGTCCTTATAATGAATATACGTCCCTGACATTAGCCACATTCATTTCAGTCTTGAAAAATATTACGGAACATCCAGTGTTCTCTCCTTCGACGTAAGAATCCAGATCATAATCCGATCGTGCGATGCTTAGGAGCCAAGGCCTAGGTGACGTGCGTGACTCGGCCGGGCTTGAAGAGAGAGGGGGTATATTAGCCTAGGACAAAAGTATCAGGTCGTTCAGGTCAGATCTTCAGGCGCCAGGCCTCACGGCTCTTATGTGCCTATCTTTTGATTGTTTTTGTTATTGTGGCTTTGTTCATTATCAGATTGGCACCGCTGTGGCCGCTTTTTGAACTATCATTGTCGTCCTAATCATAATGGTGATTTGAAAACATTATTTTGGGGTCACTATCTAGGAGGTTTTTTAATGGTTCATGTTGGAAGCAAGTTTAGTTTGTGCAGGGGAGATTGTTTCCAGTTGCTGGGTGACTCTATTAGAAAAGAATTTTTTTCCCTCATATTAGTTCTACTGTATTGGGTTTGTATTTTTTAGATCACTGTTACGGGTTCTCAATCGTTAGACAATTGAAACAAATGCTTGTTAGTTCTGTCAGGGTTTTCAAAATTTTATATACAGTTATCAGCAATCTCCCCTTACTCTCAATTTAAGAATGGGTAAACTTAACTTATGAAGTCTTTCCCCATATTACCAAATTTGTATTGATTTTATTATTTGGTTGCTCGCCTTTGTACTCGTTCAATTTGTGTAGATTGTACTTTTAAGAAAAGGGTTTTTCCAAATTAGATTCCATACTCAAGATGAAGGTCTTACTAAACTTTTATTATAGTTTCAAAAAAACTTCTGTATTTACTTCCCTAAAACTTCCTTCTAATTAAACCCAATTATTCTATTGGCCTTGTTTACTGCTGTTGTAATGGTTTTATTATCAAATTTGAGTTAAAATCAATAGGACTCCTAGTCTTTTTCATCTGACAGGTTTCCCAAACATGTTTAGCTGAACCTGGGAAATTTCATAAGTTTCATTTGATTGTCATAGCCCCATGCTGACTTTGCCTTTCCTGCATTAAAATAAGATTCCACTTTTCTGACCATTCCATAGTTTTATCTATGTATTTTAGTATTATGTCTGAATATTTAGAACAGTTGTTAAGTTTGGTATCGTCTGCGAATATCTTACAGAACTTTGTATTTCCTCCGGAGATCATTGATAAAAAATTGGTAAAATTATTGGCCCCATGATACTACCCTGGGGAAATCCACTGTAAACGTCAATATTAGAGATAGGTTTGCCCCACCCGCAACCCTTTTTGTGATCTGCCTATTAGGAAATTCTTACCACCTTAGTTGTTCCCAGTTAGCCATATTCCTGTAGCTTTTAGGAGAAGTCTTTCGTGCGGCACAGATCAAAGGGCCTTCTAAAATCTAATATACATATCGAAAGCCTCCTTGTATTCCAACAGTTTAGGTAAAATCGCCATCACATCTAATAGCCTGGGTTCATACAAGAACGCCCTTGCCCTGACTCCTGTTTGCGTCTGTATACACAGATCAAAATCATCTTGTGTTTAACAATGTCGTCCGAACAAACTGACATAACTGTTCTAAATTTTACATGTTATACATGTGAGCATCACAGCCTGTAATTTCCCCGGATCTGTTTTGTTCCTTTTTATAAATGGCTATAACCTCTGCCGTTTTCCAATCCACTGGGAGTTCCCCTGCACTCAACCTTATTGAACAAACAATGTTAAAGAGTGCTAGTTCTGATGTAATTCTTTTAGTACTCTGCTGGGACCCTT
>JAGGCT020000035.1:2231446-2248363 GCA_017654935.2 Phymorhynchus buccinoides
CCCCCCGTTGTTCTTCGTGCTTTTATTGTATTTGTCCAACGTAACATAGCTTCACAAATGGGCAGTGTCCAATGTAGCATAGCATTTGAAAGGGGCAGTGTCCACCGTAACATAGCATTAGAAAGGGGCAGTGTCCAACGTAAAATAGCATTAGATGAAGGGGCAGTGTCCAACGTAACATATCATTAGAAAGGGGCCAGTGCCCAACGTAACATAGCATTAGAAATGGGACAGTATCCAACATAACATAGCATTAGAAAGGGGCAGTGTCCAACGCAACATAGCATTAGAAAAAGGGGGCAGTGTCCAACGTAACATAGCATTAGATGCTTAGATAGGGGCCAGATGTCCAACGTAACATAGCATTAGAAAAAGGGGGGGGCAGTGTCCAACATAACATAGCCATCAGAAAGGGGCCAGTGTCCAACGTAACATAGCATTAGAAAGGGGCCAGTGTCAAACGTAACATAGCATTAGAAAAGGCCAGTGTCCCAAATTAACATTAGCATAAGAAAGGGCAGTGTGCAACGTAACATAGCTTCATAGGGGCAGTGTCCAACGTAACATATAGCATTAAGAACGGGAACAGTGTCCAACGTAACATAGCATTAGAAAAGGAACAGTGTCCAATGTAACAATAGCGTTAGAGATAGGCAGTGTCCAACAAACACATAGCATTAGAAAGGGACAGTGTCCAACGTAACATAGCATTAGAAAGGGGCCAGTGTCCAACGTAACATAGCATTAGAAAGGGGCAGTGTCCAACGTAACATAGCATTAGAAAAGGGCAGTGTCCAACGTAACATAGCATTAGAAAGGAGGCATATGTCCAATGTAACATGAGCATTAGAAAGGGTCAGTGTCCAACGTAACATAGCAGTAGAGAGGGACATGTGTCCAACGTAACATAGCATTAGAAAGGGGCAGTGTCCAACGTAACATAGCATTAGAAAGAATGACAGTGTCCAACGTAACATAGCATTAGAAAGGGGCCAGTGTCCAACGTAACATAGCATTAAAAATGGGCAGTTTCCAACGTAACATAGCATTAAAAAAGGGCAGTATCTAACGTAACATAGCATTAAAAAAGGGCAGTATCCAACGTAACATAGCATTAGAAAGGGGCAGTGTCCAACGTAACATAGCATTAAGAAGGTAAGGGGCAGTGTCCAACGTAACATAGCATTAGAAAGGGGTCAGTGTCCAACGTAACATAGCATTAGAAAGAGGACAATGTCCAATCGTAACATAGCATTATAAAGGGGCAGTGTCCAACGTATCCCACCATAGTGAAAGGTTTTGCTCGAAGTGCAACAAGCAAGCATTAGAAGATGAATTTCACTATGTGTCCAACGTAACATAGCATGCTAGAAAAAGGAAAATGTCCAACGTATTGCATTAGCAACGTCTAAATTAAATTCCATTAGAAAAAGTCAGTGTCCAACGTAACATAGCATTAGAAAGAGGCAGTGTCCAACGGTAACATAGCATTAGAAAAGGTGCAGTGTCCAACTACCTAAACATAGCATTAGAAATGGACAGTGTCCAACGTAACATAACATTCATTATAAAGGGGCAGTGTCCAACGTAACATGGCATTCGAAAGGAGCAGTGTCCAACGTAACATAGCATTAGAAAGGAGGCAGTGTCCAACGTAACGTTGTGAGCATTAGAAAGGGGGGGGCCAGTGTCAACGTAACATAGCATTAGAAAGGTCTCAGTGTCCAAAGAGTAGGCGCTATAAAATTGTAATAAAAAATGAGAAGAGTGGCAGTGTCCAACGTAACATAGCAACAAAAAGGTGCAGTGTGGTGTGTGTGATAGCATTAGAAAAGGGGCAGTGTCCAAGGTGTAGGCATTGCAATATGTGAAAGGGTAGCACGATGTCCAACTCGTAAGCATAGGCATTAGAAATGGGCACGCATGTCCAACGTAATCATAGGGGCATTAGGGGAAGGAGCAGTGTCGTCAACGGTAACATAGGGGCTATTAGAACGGGTATCAGTGTCCTAACGTAAGCATAGTTGGCATTAGAATTTTGGGACAGATGTCCGACGTAATCATAGGATCAGAATCTGGCAGTGAAAAACGTAAAATGGCACCAGGGGTTTTGAAATAAAAAAAGAAATTTGCATTAGAAAAAACATGAGAAAGGGATCAGTGTCACAACGTAACATAGCATTAGAGATAGGGGCCAATGTTTCAAGCGTAACCTAGCATAGAAAGGGGCAATGTTAACGTAACATAGCATTAGAAAGGGCCAGTGTCTCAACCGTAAAATAGCATTAGAAAGGGGCCAGTGTCCAACGCTAGTGCATAGCATTAGAAAGGGCAGTGTCCAGCCGTAACATTAGCATAAGAAAGGAGCAGTGTCAGCGTAAACATAGCAGTAGATAGGGGGCAGTGTCCAACGTAACATAGCATTCGAAGGGGACATGTGTCCGACGTAACATAGCATTAGAAAGGGAGCAGTGTCCAACGTAACCTAGCATTAGAAAGGGACAGTGTCCGAGCGTAACATAGCATTAGAACGGGGCAGTGTCCAACGTAACATAGCATTCGAAAGGGGCAGTGTCCAAATTAACAAAGCATTAGAAAAGGGGCAGTGTCCAAAGTAACATAGCATGTAGAAGGGACTCGTGTTCCCCCGTAGCATTCCCTCTTTCGTCTGCGTCCCCCTTTGCCAATGTCCCCCCTCGCATTGAGAAAGGGTGCAGTGATCCAACAGTATACATAGCACTAGACAAGGTGAGCAGTGTCGCAAGGCGTTACATAGCATCTGCTGAAAGGGACCATGTCTAATTTTACATAGCATTTTAAAGCCGCAGTCTCCCTTCGTTGCATAGCCCTAGAAAAGGACATCGTCCCCCCACTGGTAACACTCGCCAATAGCTAGAGGGGCAATGTCCAACGTAGGCATAGCAGTAGAAAGGGACAGTGTCTCAACGTAAACCGCAGGCATTAGAAAGGGGCAGTGTCCCCCGAGACGTATGGTCAAGGCATAAGAAAGGACCAATGTCCAAGCGTAACATATGCATTAGAACGGGAGCAATGTCCGACGTAACTCCAGCATCTATGCAAAACAGATGGAACGGTGTCCAAGCGTTCCATCTTTTAAAATGGGTTGTTCCCCGCGTAAGCTCGCATCTTTCTCATGTCCCAGTCTCCAACGTCGTCATAGGCATTAGAAAGAGGACAGTGTCCGAACGGCTAATTAACATTAGAAAGGGGCATTGTCCAATGCAACCTTTCTCTTCTCCTCTGGACTAGTGTCCGCACTTACCTAGCATTAGAAGTGGACAGTCCGCCAATGTCGAACAGTAGCAAGGGGCAGTCCCCCCCGTATTAGGGCCCGCTTGCCAGGGACTGTGTCCAACGCAACATAGCATTTATGTAAAGGGAACAAGTGTCCATAACGTAACATAGCACTTACGAAAAGGAGTAGAGTGTCCAGCAGGTAACAATAGCAGTAGGAAAGGGAAGTACGTGTCCACCGTAACCACGCATTAGAACACAGTGCAGTGTCGCAACGTAACCCTAGCATTAGAAAGGGGGGGGGACGGGAGTGGTCCAACGTAACATATCATCAGAAAGGGAGCACTGCCCAACGTAACATAGCCATGCAGAAAGGCACAGTGTCCGAACGGTAATACATAGCATTAGAAAGGGACAGCTGTCCACCGTAACATAGCATTAGCAGAACCAGTGAGCTAGTGTCCAACGTAACAGATTAGCACGTTAGAAAGGGACAGTGTCAAACGTAACATAGCAACAAAAAGTCTTACTACATTACGCAAAAGTAGCCAAACAGTATAGTCAGTGTCCAACATTTACATAGCATCTACAATAAGGTCGTGTACACCGAACATAGCATCAGAAAGGTATGGTGTCCAAAATAACTTAGCACTAGAAAGGGACTGTATCCAAAGGAAAAAAGCACTAGCAGCTCACTGTATCCAACATAACATAGCACTAGAAAGGGGCAATGTCCAACATAAACATACTATCAGGAAGCAAGAGTGTCCAATCGTGACATTGCATTAGACAGAGAGGTCAGTTGCTCCACAGCCGTATCATAGCCATTAGAAACGGAGTCAGTCGTCACAAAACGTAACATAGCCCATTCAGAAACATTGGAGCAGTGCGGCCAATCGCTAACACTACCAATGGCACACTAGGGACAGAGTGTAACGCTAACATCACACCAGAAAGGGGCAGAATCCAGCGGAGCAGGACGTCTCCAATCGGCACTGTCCAAGTTAACATAGCATTAGAAATGGGAAAGTGTCAAATGTAACATAGCATCAGTAAGGGGCATTGTCCAATGTAACATAGCATTAGAAAGGTAGTACAAGTATTCAAACGTAACACTACGCACTATGAAAAAGGGGCAGTATCCAATGCTTGAAGGACATAGCACTAGAAACAGGTACTGTAGTGGCCAACATAAACAATAGCACTAGAAACGGAGTAGCTTTGTCCAACGTAACAATAGCATTAGAATAGGAGTAGTACGTCCAGCGTAACCAAGCATACGCAGATAGCGAGTGTCCAACGTGCCGCGCCATCCCTCAGTACACATAAGACAGTGAGAAACGTGGGATCGTAGTAGTACGGGTCAGCTATTGTTCAACGTAGCATCAGCCATTAGAATCTGGGGGCAGTGTCTCACGTAACAATTAGCATTAGAAAGGTAGCAGTGTCCAAATCGTAACTGAAGCACATGAAAGGGGACAGTGTCCAACTTAACATAGCATCAGAAAGGGGCAGTGTTCAATGTAACATAGCATTAGAAAGGGTCAGTTTTCAACGTAACATAGCATTAGAAAGGGGTCAGTGTCAAGCGGAATATAGCATTAGAAAGGGACAGTGTCCAACGTAAAATAGCATTAGAAAGGGACAATGTTCAACACAACATAGCATTAGAAAGGGACAATGTCCAACACAACATAGCATTAGAAAGGGACAATGTCCAACACAACATAGCATTAGAGAAGGACAATGTCCGACGTAACATAGCATTAGCGATGGGGCAGTGTCCCACGTAACATGGCATTATAAAGGGTCAGTGTCCAACGTAACATAGCTTTAGAACGGGGCCAGTGTCCAACGTAGCGTAGCATTAGAAAGGGGCATTGTTCAACATTAACATAGCATTTAGAAAGGGGACATTGTCCAACGTAACATAGCAACAAAAAGGGGCAGTGTCCAACATAAGATAGCATTAGAAAGGGGCAGTGTCCAACTTAACATAGCATTAAAGTAGGGCGAGTGTCCAACGTACACATAGCAATTAGAAAGGGACAAGTGTCCAACTTAACATAGCATGTAGAAGAAATATGGCCAGTGTCCAACGTAACATAGCATTAGAAAGGGGCGTTGCCCAATGAAAGTATGCGTTAGATAGGGGCAGTGTCAACGTAACATGACATGCATTACAAGGAGCATTATAACGGGTCCGCAGTGTCCACACGGTAACATAGCATTAAGAAAGGGCGGTGTCCAACGTAACATAGTATTAGAAAGGGGCAGTGTCCAACGTAGCATAGCATGATACAGATGCAGTGTCCAAGGTAGCATAGCATGATAAAGATGCAGTGTTCAAAGTAACATAGCATAATAAAGATGCAGTGTCCAACGTAGCATAGCATGAAGAATGGGCAGTGTCTAGCGTTACATAGCATGAAGAATGGGCAGTGTTCAACGTAACATAGCATTGAAAGGGGCAGTGTCCAACGTAACATAGCATTAGAAAGTGTCAGTGTCCAACGTAACATAGCATTAAAGATAGGGGTATTGTCCAACGTAACATAGCATTAGAGAAGGACAATGTCCAACGTAACATAGCATAAGAAAGGAGCACAGTCCAACGTAACATAGCATAAGAAAGGGACAATGTCCAACGTAACATAGCATAAGAAAAGTAACCAGTGTCCTGGCGCAAGGGCGGAACATAGCAATAGAGTGGAACGAGTGTCCAACGTAACATAGTGTTAGAAAGTTGCTTCTAATGAATCACGAAACACCCCCTTTGAGAGCACGAATTGTTGACTTAAAAAAGTCTTCAACCAGGTGCTTAGGAAGTGTAAACCAGACTGAGGGCAGTAGAGTTAGGACAGAAACCAAAGCGTTAGACAGAGCTAGAAAGTTGGACAGTGTCCAACCTAACTTATGAGAACCTGGCAGTGTCCAATGTAGCATACAACTAGAAAAGAGCAGTGCCCAACGAAGTATAACAATAACGAAACCCCCCAGATGCACGTTTCTGACTTGGGCCTGCTTACACTACGTACGATTCGAATCTGAATGCGATGCTGTTTCTGTGATTCCTGACGACGCGAGTCATGTTGTTCATGATTCGCGTGAAATCCTCTCTACAAATCTTCCGCTGCAGAAATAATTTCTACTACTTTCGTCTCTATATATTGAATTTATAGGGGAAGATGGGGTAAAAAGCGCATGGGCGGGTAATAAGCCCACCCCAATTATCTCATGAAATGAAGCAAATTTCAGTCAAATTTTGCCCATGAGACGAACGCTTAATGTTAACACTCGTCTCATGGGCAAAATTTGACTGAAATTGTCTTCATTTCATGAGATAAGTGGGGTGGGCTTCTTACCCGCCCATGCGCTTTTTAACCCTCGTCTTTCCCTTACTCAAGTAGACTCGCCAATGCAGTGAATTTTTTTCCGTGAATCGTGACTCGCATCCTCACAGAAAGAAAATCGCATCGCATTGCGAGCAAAATCGTATGTAGTGTGGCAGGCCCTAAGCATGCGATTAGAAAGGGCAATATCCAACGAAACTTAGAAACCGTTATTTTGTGTCTCCTGTCTTGTTTCTTTCCTTTTTTTCCCCTTTTATATAAAGATACACTGACATCAAAAACCTCACGATTAAGTCCCTTGTTTTTTTTTCTGGGTAGCTGAGACCCACGTACAAATGTTTCTCAACTTTTTTTTCCCCAAAAAAAAAAAAAAAAAAAAAGTTTGAAGGCTGAGTCTTTGTGCTCTTTAAAATGATGTTTCGTTTTCAATTTGGGGGCATTAGGTTAAACCTGGTCAAAACTAAAAATGAACATCTGTGTAACGTCCTCCGGTCTGAAACAGACACATGTGGAACATTAGTAGATAATAAAGATGGTGGGAACGATCCTGGAGGCAATGCCCGGAGGCAGTGCAACTCCAGGAAAGAGGATCACGAAATTTCTAACAATAACCAGATTGTGTTGATCAAAACAAGATTTATTTATACCAGCTATAAGAGGGAAAACCCGTGAAACCCGTGATTTTTGACACGTGATCTGGTGGGTCTTAAAAAAAGAAAAAACTTGACTTTTGATGCGCATAGGTCGTAGGTCATAATAATTATGAAGTGGCGGTTGAACTTTCTGCCTGCATTGAGAGATGAATGTGACATTTCGTGTATTAAATATCTTTTCTTCGTCAATTGGCCACTCTGCCGACACTCAAATCGTCCCTGTAACCTTAAGTAGCACAAAAACGGTCACTTAAGGTCAAACTCGGCGGATCCCGGACAAAAGCCCACCGGACAAAAAGCCCAGAGAGAGAGAGAGAAAAAAAAATGAAAAAGTCTGGTTGAAAGAAAGACCGTTTGAGACCGAGAAGAGAGACTGACTCGCAGAGAGAGAGAGACTGACAACTGGAAGTGTGACGAGAGGCTCTTCCGAGCAGAGGAGAGACGAGAGGAGAGAAAGAGAGAGTAGAGGGGGAGAGGGGGGGGTGGGGCGGGACTGTGGGCAGAAGTGCAGACTACAAACAGACAGAGAAAAGTCCTGGTTGGAAAGAGAGACGTCAAGAGACAGAGACTTGCAGAGAGAACAGACACTGGAGAGAGACTGAGAGAGAGAGAGAGAGAGAGACGAGAAATGAGAGAGAGAGAGAAGAGAGAGAGATGAGAGAAGAGAGAGAGAGAGAGAGGCAGACACAGAGAGACAGAGAGAGAGACAGAGATCATGGTCTGGGAGAGATAGACAGAAACACGAGAGACAGAGCAAATAAAGTCTGGTCTGAAAGAGAGACCAGGAGGACAGAGACTCTCAGAGAGACAGAGACTGGAGGATGCAGCAGAGATGAGAGAGCCTATGGACGAGAGAGAGATAGGATAGAGAGAGATGAGAAGATGTAGAAGGATGCGAGAGGTATAGAGATGAGAGGTTTAGACCAGAAGGAGACGCTGAGGAGAGAGAAAGAGAGAGAGAGGAGAGAGATGAGAGAGTGAGGGAGACTGAGGATTGGAGAGAGAGGCATGAGAGAGAGAGGAGGAGACGAGAGAGATAGAGAGAGAGAACAGAGACTTTGCCAGAGAGACATTAGCAATGTCTGGATAGAAGAGACAAGAACAAAAACATAAATATAGAAACATGTAGTCGTATCACCCCTTGAGTGGGTGTTTTTGTACAGTTTTCCCAGATAACGATGGTGGTGTAGTCTTGCTTACAGTAATAACCGTTTTCAGACCAAGATAACGCAGGTATAAAACCGAGGGTTGGGTGTTTTGTCCAGTTTTCCTCAGATATAACGACCGGTGGTGTTTTGTCCGTTTTCTAGTTCCCAGATAACGAGGGTGTTGTTTGTCCGTTTTCCCCTTGATAACGACGAGGTGGGGTTTTGTCCGGTGGGCTTTTGTCCGGTGGGCTTTTGTCCTCGCACCAACTTGTCATAGGTGGTGATGTTTCATATTCAATTATCTGCATAGTAGGAAAGGGGGACTTTTCAACCAGACTGAGCATTTTTTGTGCCTGCTTGTCTTTGCTTCGGCTCGTCAGTCAGTCTGTCTGTCTTCATAATATATGTCCGTTTGCATGTTTCTCTTGGCACCGTTTTGTTTCATCTGTATATGTATCTGCATTGGGTACGTTGAAGTAGACTATCATTCATGACTACTATAATCGGCTTGTCTGTTTGTTTGTTTGTTGTTTTTTGTTTGTGTGTGTGTGGCTGTGGTGTGTGTGTGTGCGCGTGTGTGTGGTGCGTGTGCGTGTGTTGTGTGAGTGTGTGTGTGTGTGTGAGTGAGTGTGTGTGTGTGTGTGTGTGTGTGTGTGTGTGGTGTGTGTGTGTGTGTGTACGGCTCTGTGTTTGTGTAGGCTTTGCGTGTGTGGATAGGTGTTATATGTGTGTAGGCTATGTGTGTACGTGTGTGTGTGTGTGTGTGTGTGTGTGGTGTTTAGTGTGTGTGTGTGTGTGTGTGTGTGTGCGGTGTGTGTGTGTGTGATGTGTGTGGCTGTCTGTGTGTGGTGTGTGTGTGGTGTGATTTGTTTGTATGACGTCTGTTGTGTGTGTGTGTGTGTGTGTGTGTGTGTGTGTGTGCATGTTTGTGTGTGTGGATGTGTGTGTTTAGGTGTGTGTGTTTGTGTGTGATGCTTGTCTCTGTATCGTGTGTGTGTGTGTGTGTGTATTCATGCGCGCGTGTTTATATGTGTGCATGTGCGCAAGCGCGTTATCAAGTCCATAAATCAAGCCCTTATGTAACAGAAAACTCGCTTGACACGTACATAAGGCTACCAGTATGTAACCGATATATCTTACCAATTTTAGACTCTTCGTTTCGTCTTTTGAGACGACAGACACAATTACGTGGGTACTTGAGATATTGTATTACTTAGAAAGCCCAAGAAAGAAAAATAATTCGAGAACAAAAGTTTACGAGTTCTTCAAATTACCGTCTCTCCTCTCTCCGTCATCGATCAGACACGGTCTCTCTCGACTCTCTCTCTCTCTCGTCTCTCTCTCTCTCTCTCTCTCTCTCTCTCTCCTCTCTCTCTCGCCCTCAATTTCTTTCTCTCTCTATCTCAATCTCTCCACTCTGTCTCTCTCCCTCTATCTCTCTCTCATTTCTCCTCGTCTCTCTCTGCCCTCTCTTCACCACATCTCTCGTCTCGCTCATCCGTCTTCTATCCTCCCAATCTCTCGCCATGCTCTCGTCTCTCCATAGGGACGCCATCGCTCCCCCTCTCAAACACCCTCCATCTCCTACGAAGTCGTCAAGCGTGCTCTCTGCTCCGTATACTTCTATCTACACCTCTCCATCTCTCATCATCTCCCCTTCTCGCTCGTCATCGTAATGCCTTTCACCTTGAGTCACATCATCCTCTCTCTCCTATCTCTCTCTCAATCTCTCTCTCAATCAATCTCTCTCTCTATCTCTCTATCTATCTATCTATCTAGCTATCCACCTCTCTGCTCTCTTCTCGTCCATGCTTCTCATCTCTCCTTATCGCGTCCCTCTCGGTCTCTTTCTCTCTCCTTCATCTATACTCGTCTTCTCCTCTCTCCGTCTCTATCTATTATATATATATATATATATAATATATATATATGTATATCATGGTCCGAATTTTGCCGCCGAGGAGAGAGAAAGGCTTAAATATTGGACACAAAAAAATTTTTATTAAAGCAAACTATCTATATATAATATGAAAGTTTAATGGTGTGGTTGTTTTTCTTCTTCAATTCTTGTACTTTTATATTATATCTTGGAGATTTTTTTTTTGAAGAAAGCGCAATCAGTCTCACCTGCATCCAGGCACTACATCATCTATTCGTCACCTTTCCCCTACCTCACGTGGGAGTGATTTTGGTGTTTAAGCTATACTACGATTTTCCTTTCATATGACCTCCCCTTTTTTGAGATCCTTCACTGGATCCCCCCAACCATATGGCAATCCCATCTCTTCATACTCTCTTCGAGGGATTGTACCTTATATAACCTTAATATTATTTTTTGTTATTTTACGCATAGATTGTTACCAGCAATTTCCTTTTAATTAAGTGTGCTGGTTTGCTTTTATTGTGGACTTTCAAACTGGTGCAAAGAAGACAACCAACCTTTCTTTTGGAGAAAGTTTTCTAGGCTCAGTTTGAATGTTCACTGTGGACGTATACTTTTTGCGGGCCGATATGGGCAGACTGAAGAGTCTTTCTCAATAGACGAAACAGCTGTCTTTGCATAGGCGTTGTCTATCTCCCCCATTAGCCGTTTTGAGAGAAAAAGAGTAAATCAGCCACATTATTATTAATTGTTTTTAATTTTTATTTTTATTATTATTTTAGCTGTATTTTATTATTTGTCATGAACAACAGAACATAATTGTAAAGTTAAATGTTAAAGTAATATAATACAAGTATACTTTACTTAAGGACTACACAACACTGTACATATTTGGACACACAAAACTAAGTTTTTTTTTCCAGCAAACTATACCTTATTATATGTATATGAGGAAAGTTTTAAATGTTGGTGGTTTTTTTTTTCTTCTTTCAATTCTTGTCCGTTTATATTATCCTTGGAAGAATGGAAAGTCGCATCAGTCCCTACCTGCATCCCAGGCCACACACCTTCTACATTCCTACTATACACTTGTTAGTTTTTTTTTGCGTTCTGTTAGCACGTTGGCGATTTTCCGTGCAGCCTTTTTCCCCCCCCCCCCCCCCCCCCCCTCAATGCTTCATTTTATCAGATAGTAGATTTATCGTTTATTTGCTAATGACTACTAGAAGCTATAAGGACAGAATGGGAAGACTAGGCCCCGGAATAAGTTCTATTCCTTGTAGAAATAAAGTTTCTGAGTCTCTCATTTCATCTTCTCTCGTTCGAGTCTCTCGTAAGACCTCTAGTCTCATCTCCGGTCTCATCTCTACTCATCTCTCCTCTGTATAGTAATGTATGCATTGTTTATGTTAGGCCTAGTGCATGTATTTTTATTTTATGTGCTCATTTGTCGCTCACGATTATGTGCTTTGCGCAGTTGGTGTTTTTTTGTATTTTTGTTACGATGACATTGTAACGGGCCACATGCCGATATGCAAATTTAAATCATTGTCAAATTGTAAACTCTCTCTCTCTCTCTCTCACTCTCCTGTCCATCGGTCACTCCGTCTCCGACTCATCGATTATCATCTCTCTCCTCAGTCCCCTCTTTCCCTTCAGGGGTCCTCTCTCTTCCCCCTACTACTACTTTAGTTGTTGGGTGTTTTGTGGTCAATTTGTTTTACCTGTTTCTCAACGGATTGTTATACAGCGAATATTTAACCTCGTTTCAGATAAAACCCAAAGCTGACAATCAAAAAACAAACAAATCCAACGAGAGAATCGAGTGAGGGACGCCATTGCACTTGCAGATCTAATTAATACTAACCAATTCACTGTGGCAAGCAAATCCCACTCCTCCACAGAACATAGTTCTCCAAGTTAGAAAGTCCGTTAGCTAGTTTTGATCTTGTCACGCAAGCGAATTTAGCGCTATGGAAAGGAAACTTGCCGTACTGATACTGGGCACTTTAAATTGTATAAACAAACAAAACCAAATAACTAGCCTTTACAATGGTAAATCGAAACACACCAGTATTATCAAACGATTATATGTGTGTCCGCATTCAAGATTGTGGCAATGTCTATGATAGCAAAATGAGTGGAGTCATCTTTTTTATAACCAGTTCACGTGGTAAACTATTCGATAGATGTTTTTCGCAATAATAATTATAATTGGTGTTGTTATTTTGTTTCCTAAGACAGTGACAGAAGGCGCTAGCGATAGTATATGATAACAATAGGTACATGTGTCACACACATTCTCAGATGTATAGAGTATCAAGCTTGTTTCTTGCTCTGAAAATGAGAAACTGTTCTTATCAACGCTGCATACGACATGTTTGCAATAATGCTCCACTGACGAAATGTCAGAGATGACGTAATTTCAGTGGTTGTGTACTTTCAGAAAGATGACGTTTTTTCGATGTCCTGGTATAAATACAAAAGTGTCTAGAGTACACCAACATGGTGCTGCGCGGTGGTGGGGTACCATGGTGGGGTACCATACACACCAGGTAGTGTTTGCTACTCTATTAACAGTCACACTGCCTGGAGTTTCTGATGGATTGGCATTCTCCCCCTGTGGGGATAAAGAACCGGGCGGTTGTCGTTTTTTGTCAAATAGTTTGCCCCCCAAATATATGTAGGTGCCCAGTGCCACCCCCACCACTCACCTCTGGACGTTATGTGCTTTGTAAACAGCTCCACTGATCTACCACTCTTTGACCTCTGTCTGGGCCAGTTTCCCCATTTCCCCCTTTGTTTACGTCGTCCATCTACTAATCTTTCTGACCTTATTGGGCCCATTGCTCTACTATTCCTCCTGTCACATCAGAAGAAGGACATGGTTGCAAAGTTGGATAATTTGGACGCAACCCAGTCCAAATAGTGCCCACATCTTCTCTGGAATTTCTGTGTGCTTGTAACTGAAAAAAGTGATGGGGTAAGGGGGATGATCCTTCGGAACTACCACGTAGGTCTTTTTGACTCTGCCTTTTTTTTTCCCCTTTGCTTTGTGTCATCCACTATCCTTCTCATTTTTTGGCCCATTCTCCATTCTCCTGCCTAAAACCCAGTATTTTACCAAGATAGAGGTTTCTCCTTTGAGCTCCTCCGAATCCGGAATGTGTCGGCTGTACGCAGCAGCGCAGAGACCAGTGAAAACTGACACAGACGTACCGTTACCCATTACGGCCTGGGAACACAGTAGATGAGAAGACGAAGTAAGAAGAATAAGAACAAGAAGAAGAAGAAGAAGAAGAAGAAGTAGAAGAAGAAGAAGAGGGAGAGGAGAAGAGGAAGAAGAAGAAGAAGAGAAGGAAGAAAAAGAAGAAGAATAATGAATAAAATAGGAATAAGCAGAGAATAAGAAGAAGAATAATATTAAGAAGAATAAGAAGAATAAGAAGAGAAGAAGAGAAGAAGAAGAAGAAGAAGAATAATATGAAGAATAATAAGAAGAATAAGAAGAGGAAGAAGAAGAAGAAGAAGAGGAAGAAGAAGAAGAATTCTTTGCCAATGCTGACTGGAAGGCTGGTTTAACCGTCGCGCTCGGCTGCACTAGACACGGAAAACCGCCAGATCCAGCCATCCGTGCGGCAGTATTGTATGTTTTTTCCGGGTTCAGTGACCTCGCAGGAACAAACAGACAAACACCCTGAAACCAAAGTCCGATCGAACAGTCTACACCTCCCGCAACTTTACAGTACCCACGCGCCAGAGAGGATTCTCAACTGTAGCTCGGAGCACTATTGACACTCGAGAAAAGCGGTGGGCGTGGCAGCATTTTCGCTCCAGTCACCTTTTGACCTTTGACAAGACCTTCTTTTTCGAAACGGGGATAGATATCGTAAATAACATCGCTTGCAAAATGTTAAGCCCCCAAGTCCCTCCGTTTCAAACGGTATCGTGTTTCAATAGTCAGCCATTCAGACAGGTAGCTAGATACAGTCAGAACAAACAGAAAGCCCCTGAAAACATTTAAACCAGCTTTCAGCTCGCGGCTGTTAAAGAGAGCACACTGAGACGAACCATCAACCGACCACCACAACCGCTATCATACGTGCTTGGAGACAGATCCCTGCTGTACTGCTATACAAGGTCTTGACTTGCAAAGCTTAGTTACTCTTGTTGGGTTTGTTTCAATAATATTATGTGAGGGATCCTGGAGTACTCTATGGCAAGGTCCTGACTTGCCAAAGCTTAGTTAACTCTTAGTGGGGTTTGTTTCAATAATAGTAGGTGAGAGGATTCCTGGAGGTACCGAGGGAAGAGGGAGGAGGAGCTATGCAAGGTCTGACTTGACCAAAGCATTAGTTAACTCTTTGGGTTTTGTTTCAATTAAATTATGTGAGAAGAATCCGCAGTAACTGCTATGCAAGGTCTGACTTTCCAAAGCTTAGTTAACCTCTTGTTTTTTTGGGTTTGCTTTAATAATATTATGTAGAGGATCCTGCAGGTACTAGCTATGCAAGGTCTGACTTGCCAAAAGCTTGTTAACTCTTGTGGGTTTGCTTTAATAATATGATGTGCGAGGATCCTGCATGTATGCTATGTCAAGGTCCTGACTTGCCAGAAGCTTAGTAACTCTTGTGAGTTTTGTTTCAATAATATTTGTGAGGAGGATCCTGGAGGTACTGCTATGCAGGTCTTGACTTTGCCAAAGCTTAGTTTAACTCTTGTGGTTCTTGTTTCAATAATATTATGTGGAGGATCTGCAGGTACCGCCTATGCAAAGGTCTGACTTGCCAAGCTTAGTTACTCTTTGTGGGTTTTGTTCAATAAATATTTTTGAAGAGGATATAACCTGGAGTTACTGCTATGCAAGGTCTTACTTGCCAAAGCTAGTTAACTCTTGTGGGTTTTGTTTCAATAATATTATGTGAGCGGTCCTGGAGGTACTGCTAGGCAAGGTCTCGACTTGCCAAAGCTTAGTTAACTCTAATTTTTTTTTTGGGTTTTGTTTTCAATATAGTATGTGAGAGGATCCTGGAGGTACACTAAACTGCTAACTGCAAGTCTGACTTGCCAAGCTTAGATACGCTCTTGTGGGTTTTTTTCATAATATTATGTGAGAGGCTCCTGGAGGTACTGGCTAAACAAAATGGCAAGGTCTGTGACGTATGCCAAAAAGGATAGATTAATCTTTGGGTTTTGTTTCAAATAATATATGTGAGAGATCTTGTTTTACAACATTGCTTCTTGGAAATATTTTCATATTTTTTTTGCCCGATGTTGTTCAACTCTCTTCTCCTTCTCTGTCCTTACTCTAACTGCACCAGAGCCCTGTTAAGTCCTGTACCGTGTTCGTCGTGAGTGCTTCTTGGCGGTTGATGTTGGATGTGGATTGGACTAGGCTGGCAGTTTGGTCTGTCTGGCATTTTGGGGCTACCCCCCGTGTTGGCTGCAACTGGGTCACACTCATGTTTCTGTACGCGCAATGCATGTAAGTAGCTTTGGGTAAGAAATGTCTTTTCTGTGTTTGTGTGTGTGTTGTGTGTGTGTGTGTGTTGTGTGTGCGCGCGCGTCGCGTGTGGCGTCGTGGCGTGTGGCGTGTGCTGTTCGTGTGTTGTGTGGAGGTGTGTGAGTGCTGCGCACGTGTGAAGTATCGTATTTGTATTTAATATATATATCGTTATCGATTTGTGATTTGTTTCGTGTTTATTACTATTGTTATTGTTGTTGTCTAAAGTTAACTTTGTACGCGCGCGCAACTGAGCTCTTTGGAGAAAAGAGCGCAACAGGGATTTTTTTTTTTTTCCTCTCACTTCGTGCACTAGGCCTTAACGGTCTGAACGTGGGAGGGGGTCTTCGGATGAACGATAAACCGAGGGTCCCGTGTGCCCATGCACTTAGCATACGGTTAAACCCAATGGGCGAACGAAAAGTTGTCATTTGGTCAAAATTTACCCCCCCCCCCTCCTCATCGTGACAAAAATCCCGCATGGAAAAAAAACCAAACAAAAAATTGGGATGGCGCGCCTCTGCTGCGACGCGCTATCCCAGGTGGGAGCAAACCCGAATTTCACAGAGACGGCACTCTGTGACTAGACAAGTACATAATGATCCATTATTATTATTATAGTATATCTCTTTCCTTTGTTTTTTTGTCTGCATGCTTGAGGGGATGTTTTATTGTCGTGTTCCATCGTCTTGGTTTTACTTTTAGATTACTTTTTTTTGATGAGGTCATTTCGGTCGTTGTGCTCAAAAACCTATTACGGTATGTGGACTGGCCGATGCGCTCCGATGAGCCGTTTCAGGTCTGTAACCCAGCGGGAGTCACTCTATTATGGGCTTGTTTTTAAAGGAGAGAGAGAGAGAGAGAGAGAGAGAAGAGAGAGAGAGAGAGGCGAGAGAGAGAGAGATAAGATAGGCGAGAGTGTGTGAGTGGTGGGCTGCTAGAATTGCTTTCCAAATGAAACGCTAGCGTCAAGGGGCAATCCATCTATCCATTCATAAACAATCCATTCATCCATCCATCCACAATCCATCCATCCATTAACAAACAATCCATCCACCGAAGGGTGTGTGTGTTGATCCTTATCTTTACCAACAATTCATTACATTTCGGCATCCATTAACAA
>JAGGCT020000035.1:2248863-2275072 GCA_017654935.2 Phymorhynchus buccinoides
GGTTCTGAACAATCTGAGGAAGAACGACTGGGCCCCCCTGGTGATTGTGGCCATGCAGGCTGACCACGTGCGGAGGGTGATGACGGACATCGTGCCCCAGATGACCTCCACTGACCGATACCGCTTCCTGTCCTTCGACGGCTGGGGACGGGGCGCTGAGATCCTCCGTATCCCCCGGGCCTCCAGACTGTTGGGTTCCCTCGTCTTCTCCTCCGAACTGCCGCGGAACCAGCTTTTCAACGAGTATTTGAGAAACGTGGGTGTGGTTTATTTTTGTTTGTGGCACAAGCACAAACCTATAACTCACTTTGTCGGTCTGTCGGTCTGTTGGTCTGTCGGTCTGTCGGTCAAAAATTGTCGCACATAATTATTGTAAAAGAGAAAAAAAAATACTTGGTTATAAAGTAACATTTCAGTTGTCATATCTACAGTCTTTAGGTATGGAAAGAATTGTATTCTGAATAGAGCTCATGAATCTTCATTTTAAAGCGTACAAAATAATAAACATACATAATACAGACACTGCCAACAGACACGACGAGTATGCGGTGCTTCTTTCCGATGAGTATAAGTAGGATAAATAGTTTTAAATGATTTCCAAAAGATATTAAAAGTTACCGAAATGGTGCAGAGATACATTCTGGTTTAACAGAATAAAATTATTGAAAATCCAGGGGAGGCAACACAGTGTATGTAATGATTTTGGAGTGTTAATAATAGACAGCTGCCAAAAACGATTGCGAATCCGCGCTTTTGTTTAGTTTTAACTTTGTTAGTTTTCTTTTGGGTGGATTTTTTCAATGGTGATGATATTATAATGAGGGGGAGAAAGGGGGAAGTCAAGTCAAGTCAAAGTCAAGTCAAGTCAAGTCACGTCAAGTCAATGTCAAAATGATCTTTATTTACCCGTTCACACCGCCTTTTTAAGCATCACAATGCTTTCTAACAACCATGTCACTATAAAGGCATCAAATCAGGACCTGTTTATCTGAAGACCCTATTTTCTTAGTTTTGTGAGGTAAGGATAGGCATAATGTTAGACATGTCACAGAGGAATCCGCAATATTGCAGATATATTTTTTTCTCTACCAAGTTAAGTTTAATGGTAGATTTTTTGCCTGAAACAATGGCTGGCGGTGAAAGGGTTAAAGGTGGACATTGAATAAGCAAACATACATGCTTTTTTTCATCCACGACATACAGGGATAGGGGTGATGGTGCAGGAAGAATGGATGAATGGGAAGGCCGTGTACACACATAAGCGGATATTCCGTGCGGAAACCCGTGCGCAATCCATAAATAAGTGAAACAAAGAAGGGAAAAGATTTGCCGCACGTGTCCGAATTTCCCCTACATGCGTAAACTTGTATCCTTCTTTCTTCTACTTATTTAGGGTTTTCCGTACGGAACTTACGCGTCTAATAGTGTGAACCCGGCAGAAGGGTGTAGGGAATTTGTGACGCGTAATTTGGTGCCCAGTTTGATTTTTTTCAAAATACCTCTTTTTTTGTTGGTTGGTTGGTTGGATGTTAGTTTCTTTTTCTGGAGTGCATGGGTTTTTTGTGTAGACCTGCACACCACCCACACCCCCCAACTTTGCATTAAATTTGATTTCCGTGTTTGTGAGACGAGAGGTTGAATGTTTGTACTAAAGAGATATAAAAAGCTGCATCCTGTCGTCATTTATAGACTGCATTTACATCGCCCATCGTCAGCATCATCGAACTGCTGTATCATTATCATCAGCAGACAGTAGCAATCATCATTGTTTTTGTTGTCGTTGACATTATTGTCCTCCTCCTTCTCACCATCACCATCATCATCATCATCATCAAATTCATCATCATCATCATCATCATCATCGTTATCATCGTTGATCATCATCATCATCATCATCATCACTCACCATCATCATCATCATCATAATTCATCTTTATCATCATCATCATCACCATCACCACATCATCATCATCATCTCATAATCCATCCATGCACCTTACATCATCCACCATATCATCACAATCATCACCATCATCACCATCAGAATCATCATCATCAATACACCCATCATCATCATCATCATCATCATCATTATTATCATCATCAGTCATCATCATCATCAGTTATCATTGTCATCATCATCATCATCATCATCAATTTCATCATTATCATCATCGTCGTCGTCGACGTCATCATCATCATCATCATCGTCATCATCATCATCATCATCATCATCACCTATCGTGATCGTCATCATCTTATGCCTCTGTGCTTCACAGGGTAACAAAATAATGTAAACAACTTTTGATAAATGTAAGCAAAACTACTTGCACGAATTGCTACCTTTATTATTATAGCCTTAATCAAGCTTTGTGATGGTCTTAATTATTTTCCAGGGGTGCGGGGTGTGGGTGGGAGGGTGGTGTGTTCACAATGCGTCAACCTAGCCATATATATATATATATATTTATTTTTTTTCTTCTTTTCAGAACACAAATCATAAAGTTAAAGTTAAAGTAATTGAGTTTGTTTCTTAGGTTCACAAAACATACATTGGATACCAAAACAGTTTTATCAAAGCAAATTATATACATAAGAGGAAAGTTTAATGGTGTTGTTTGTTTTTTCTTCTTCAATTTTTGATCGTTTATGTTATCTTACCGAAGAAGGAAAGCGCATAAGTCTAACTGATCCAAGCACACCTCTCTACACTCCTCCTCACCGGGTGTCTGTTGGTGTTAACTACGATTTCTGTGACCTCCCTTTTTGAATCCTTCATTGGATCCACCAACATGGCATCCCATCTTTTCTAATCTCTTCGAGGGATTGTAATTTTAGGACATTATTATTTTGTTATTTTACATAAGATTTTTCATCATTTCTTGTTGAATTAAGTGCTGGTCTGCTTTTATTGTGAACTTTCAATCTGACGCAAAGAGGACAACCATTATCTTGTAGAAAGTATTCTGGCTCAGCTTGAACATTCACTGTGGACAACTTTGCAGGCCGACATGCAGACTGAAGAGTCTTTCACGAAGACGAAACAGCTGTCTTTTGTATAAGGCATTTGTCTAGCTTCCCCCCCCATTGGGAGGAAAAAGTAAATCAGCACATTTTTTTTTCTTCTTTTCAGAACACAAATCATAAAGTTAAAGTTAAAGTAATTGAGTTTGTTTCTTAGGTTCTCAAAACATACATTAGATACCAAAATTTTTTTTTCTTATCAAAGCAAATTATGTACATAAGAGGAAAGTTTAATGGTGTGTTCATTTTTTCTTCTTCAATTTTTGATCGTTTATATATATAAACGTACAAGAAGTGAGAAGAAAAAACAACCACACCATTACACTTTCCTCTTATATATATAGTTTGCTTGAATAAAAAAAAAATTGGTTGTCCCCCCAAAAATATATAGTTTGCTTTTGATAAAGCTTTTCTGTGTCCAATGTCTTTATTTGTGAACCTCAGAAACAAAACCAGTTTAACGTTAACTTTGAGTAATGTTCCGTGTTCAAAAAACAAAAAAATTATATAAATTGTGCTGATTTTACTTTTTCTCCCAATGGGGGGGAGGGACAGTGCCTTATGCAAAGACAGCTGTTTCGACCTAAGAGTAAATATATATATATATATATAAGATTATATGTGTAATGTGTATGTGTATCTGTGCCATGTGCAGACTGACAAAATCTGAACAGTGTAAAATCCTTGGCTGAAATATTTCCTGGGAGGCCCGGGAACAATGCTACTGTTGACAGCAGTTTTCCAAAGAAAGGTATCGAGAGAGAGAGAGAGCGAGAGAGCGAGAGAGAGAGAGAGATTTTTCTCATGCTTAACTGTGTTTGTTAGCGTAAATGTATGATGGTGTCTGTGTGTGTGTCGCCTCTGTTGTGGTGGGTGTGTGTGAGAGAGAGATTGAGAGAGGAGACTTGAGAGAGAGAGAGCGTGTTTGTTTGTGTGTGTGCGTGTGTGTTTGTATGCATGCATTGGCTTGTAGTTAAGCCTACAGGTGCACCTGCGCGTGTGCTTGTATTATATGTGCCTATCAGTGCGACTGAATGTCTGTATGTAAACCTTTATGTGTTGCTTGTCCGTGCGTTTTTTGTCAATGCATGTATGCGCCTATGATGATATCACTGCATATGGACGTGCCCGTGTATATCTCGTCCATGTGTTCATGTCACTATGATTTTGAATGTTACAAAGTGCATTTATAATCAACTTACTCATCCGGCCCCCTCCCTCCCTTCAACCTAGCCCATTTCGTTCTTTTAGGTTGAGCCAATAATACTAACTATTCATTGATTTAGAACAATCTTCTTGATTTTCTCTTCTTCCTTCAATCAACTCTATTCCCGGGCATGGCAAAGGAGAAAAAGCATCTGAAAATATTTTAGGGGTTCCGAAGATATTGTCTCTTGGTGTGATCAATGGATTGCAAGCCCTTTATGGTCAAACAGGCGGCAACTGCTCTTGAAGATAAATTCATAAAACCTGTTCAAAATTGGGGAAAGGGGCATATCCTCAAAATTAAAACCCTTTCATCGCCACTGTCGCCTCTTTGGCACCACAATGATTTAACATCCATGCACTAAAGGCATCAAATGAGGGTCTGTTATCCAATTACCTTATGTTCTTAATTTTGGGAGGTAGGGATAGGCCCTATTGTTACATATATCACAAAGGAATCCCCAGTATTGCAGATGAATGTTTTTCTCTACCCAGGGTAAGTTTAATGGAAAGTTTTTTTGGCTGAAAAATGGCTTAGCGTTGAAAGTTTTTTTTAAAGACCCTTCTGACGTTTGTTTTTCTATACTCACTTTTCCTCTGAATTCAGAGATCTCTTTGAAAATTCCCATGTCTGATTCCCAGGACAAGACAGGGGTGTGTCCGTCTGATCTGACCAACGGCTACATTCAGGACACCTACATCCCCTTCTACATCGACGCTGTATACATATTTGCTCTGGGACTCAATGCCGCCATGTTGACGCACTGCGACCAGGCAAGAATAAGAACTGTTAATACATTTTAGTTTGGGAAAATATTTTTAAAAATGGGTCATGACAACTCATTGTTTGGTGAATGAAAACTGGGTCATGTTAACTCGATGTTGGTGAATGAAAATTGAGTCATGATAGCTCATTGTTGATGAATGGAAATTGGGTCGTGGTAACTCCATGTTGGTTAATGAAAAATTGGGTCGTGGTAACTCCATGTTGGTTAATGAAAATTGAGTCATGATAACTCGTTGTCTGGTGAATGAAAATTGGGTCATGGTAACTCGTTGTTGGTGAATGCAAATTGGGTCATGGTAACTCGTTGTTGGTGAATGAAAATTGGGTCATGGTAACTCGCTGTTGGTTAATGAAAATTGGGTCATGTTAGCTCAATGTTGGTGATTGGAAATTGGAGTCATAATAACTCAATGTTGGTGAATATGAAAATTGGGTCATGGTAACTCGTTGTTGGTGAATGCAAATTGGGTCATGGTAGATCAATGTTGGTTAATCAAAATTGAGTCATGATAACTCGTTGTTGGTGAATGCAAATTGGGTCATGGTAACTCAATGTTGGTTAATGAAAATTGTGTCATGACGACTCTTTGTTGGTGAATGGAAATTGGGACATGGTAACTCGTTCTTGGTGAATGAAAATTGGGTCATGTTAACTCAATGTTGGTGAATGAAAATTGAGTCATGATAACTCAATGTTGGTTAATGAAAATTGAGTCATGATAACTCGTTGCTGGTGAATAATGTGAAACCTGCGGGACATGGTAACACAGTGTGGAAAAAACGAATATTGGGCCGTGATAACACATTGTTGGTGAATGAAAAATTGGGTCATGGTAAAACGTCATGGGCAAATAACCATTGGGTCGTTTCCCCCATGATAACATACTGTGGGCAAGTGACAATTGGGTTATGATAACTCGTTGTGGGCAAATGAAGTATTGTGGGTGCTAATTGGGTCGTGTTGATTCATTGGAAGCAAGCGACGATTGGACCACATTGAAACCTGACACACACACCCAAAAAAAGAAGAGAGATTTGATGTGCAAAGTATGCTAGGGACAAAGAGAATAATTTCATTTTCTGGACATACACAGAGAAACGGACGAAAACAAACTAGGGCTCATCACACGAAAATGTTCAGGGTCGTCTTGTATTTTGTATTAGGCTATATTATGCAAAGCGTTTAGCTGTCAAATAAAAGGGAAATATTAATAGAACAAAACTCGTCTGTGCATCTATAATTTGTTTTAAGCAACTTGACAGTTTCAGTATGGTTTACAACTTTTGTGTTCCGCTTATTGTGTTTATGTATGCTGTAAAAACAACACCACATTCTTCTCAAATCGGCACACAACTCGTTCCATTTCACAATTGAGGGTCTTTGGGAGAAGAAAAAAAGACAAGACGCATCTGTAAGAACAAAGTTCGGAGTTCTGATAAAAGGATCAAGTGTGCAGACATTTCCTAGCCAGAAACAAAATGACAAGTGGCATCTGTAAGAACAAAGTTCGGAGTTCTGATGAAAGGATCAAGTGTGCAGAAATTACCTAGCCAGAAACAAAATGACAAGAGGCATCTGTAAGAACAAAGTTCGGAGTTCTGATGAAAGGATCAAGTGTGCAGAAATTACCTAGCCAGAAACAAAATGACAAGAGGCATCTGTAAGAACGAAGTTCGGAGTTCTGATGAAAGGATCAAGTGTGCAGAAATTACCTAGCCAGAAACAAAATGACAAGAGGCATCTGTAAGAACAAAGTTCGGAGTTCTGATAAAAGGATGAAGTCCTAGAAATGCGAACGGCCCTAGAAACAATGTACAAATCATTTATTCGTCCACATTTTGATTACGCTGACGTAGTATGGGATAATTGCACTGAAACTCAGTCAAATTCATTAGAAAACCTACAATTAGAAGCAATAAGAATCATAATTGGTGCTGTAAGGGGAAGTAGTCATCAAAAATTGTACAAAGAATCTGGTTACTGTATACTGAAAGAAAGAAGGAAAAAACGTATGTTAGTGCACTTCTTTAAGATGATTAATGGTGTATGTCTTAATTACTTAAACGATCTTGTTCCTGAACTTGTAGCAGAAACTAATCCTTACAGTAGGAGAAGACCCTTTGAACGTTCAGTTTTGAAAATTCAATACTGAAATTTACATAAATTATTTTGTACCATCAACTACTGTCCTCTGGAATAACTTACCTGACTGTGTGAAAAATAGCACCTCTCTAAGCCAACTCAAACGTTACTTAAATGCTAACGATCCTATTGATCCTGACTTTTATTATTTTAGTAATAGAAATGAACAAGTAATACACTCTCAACTTCGTTTAGGAATTAGCAATCTCAATTATGACATATTTAACAGACATTTAAATTAATAATCCACTATGTGATTGTGGTGCTGCTTTGGAAACTTCTGATCATTACCTACTTTCCTGTCAACTCTTTCATATAGCTCGATCAAATACAATAATTAACTCTACCCCCAGACTATACTAGATTACAAACGTTACTGAAGGGAAATCCTGTACTATCAAACAAAATAGATAGTTTTATATTTGAAACTGTTCATCAATTTATATGTTCATTCAAAAAGGTTTCTGTCGTAAACTTGCATTTGGTGACACATTTACTAATTGATGCTTATTAAAAGTTATATTTACCATGTAAATATCCATAGCCATTTATGTTTATCATCTTTCTCATCCATAGTTTGCTTATTTAATGTATCACACTAGTGTATGGCAGACCTTCCCCTGTGCATTATTGTTAATGATAATAATAATATAATTAATAATCATAATAATAAAATGTACAGTGATCCTTGTTTAGCAAGTAAGATGCCTTGTAATCACTGCAATTAGTGATTGATTCACGGGTCTTAATTATTTTTTTTTTTTTTTCATTTATTTTGCATTGGTTTTCCTGATATATTATTTCACGAAGGATTTGAAATGTACCTATCCTTATACTTTTTTCTTTTCTTTGATAATGTTTAGATTAACCTGTTTAGTCTTGTACTTGCTATCTGCCATTCAAAAATTCATGCATAGTACGTTTGCACAGTATAATCTTTAAGCTTGTTGTTGCCGTTATGCTTGCTTAACATGTGTATAATGCGCGTTTTGGTAAATAAAAATCATTTAAACCAAAAGGATAAAGTGTGCAGACATTTCCTAGCCCATATTAAAACATGTTTGCAAGTAGAAGAATTTGAAGGCAATTCATCAAGTGACTGTTAATTTTGTGTGAGTAGTATGGTTAATAATGTTATGAGCTTCTTTTTTTTAATACAGATTTACATCATCGATTAAGTAACTCACCTGCCTTTTCTTTTCGCTTCTTTCTGCCTTCTCATATAATTCTTTCTCTTCTTCCGTTCTTTTCTCGTCTTTTGTTGTGATCTTCTTTGGCTATTTTGTTTTCTTCCTAGTGGTGGTTTTTTTTAGCGTCCTTTTCTTTGGTGTTTTTTGTCTGTTTGTTTTCTAGATTCGTTCTTGTGTGTTTTTAACGTCATTTTCTTTGGTGTTTTTTGTCTGTTTGTTATCTAGATTCGTTCTTGTGTGTTTTTAACGTCATTTTCTTTGGTGATTTTAGTTTTTTTTTTGTTTTCTAAATTCTTTCTTGTGTGTGTTTTTTTAACGTCATTTTCTTTTTTCTTTTTTTTCTAGATTCTTTCTTGTGGTTTTTTCTTTGCTTTTTTTCTTTTCTTTTTTTCCTAGATTATTTTGTGTGTGTTGTTTTAACGTCCTTTTCTTTGTTTTTGTTTAGGTTGTTTTTTTCTAGATTCTTTCTTGTGTGTTGTTTTAACGTCCTTTTCTTTGTTTTTGTTTAGGTTGTTTTTTTCTAGATTCTTTCTTGTGTGTTGTTTTAACGTCCTTTTCTTTGTTTTTGTTTAGGTTGTTTTTTTCTAGATTCTTTCTTGTGTGTTGTTTTAACGTCCTTTTCTTTGGTGTTTTTGCTTTTTTTTTTTTTTTTTGTAGAATTATTTCTTGTGGGTTTTTTTAACTCTTTCCTTTTCTTTGATTTTTTTTTTTCTTTCTAGATTCTTTCTTGTGTTTTTTTAACGACCTTTTCTTTGGTGTTTTTTTGTTTTTTGTTTTCTAGATTCTTGTGTGTGTTTTTTGAACGACCTTGTTTTTGGTGTTTTGTGTTTGTTTGTGTTCTAGATAATAAATAAATATTATCTTCTTATGCTGTTTATTTCTTGTTCACAGATCTCGCTTTTTGGATGCAAAACGAGAAGCGATGGACTCATATGTGAAAAGTGCTAGCAGGGAAGCAGCATAGAAAGATAAGATCTCATTATGACCTGTCCAGCCACAGCGTGCTACGCTGGATATTGGTGCGATGTGTTTTGATGCAAACGGTGAAGGGGAGGTGGGGGCTTTAAGATCTTCCAGGTGTCCTTTTCGACAGCCTCAACGGCAGACACTGAGGATATGGAATAAGAGGAGGTCAAGTCATACAATTTTTTTTTTTGACCCGACTCGATACGATTGTGGCGATGTCTGTGAGTTCAATATTCACGTGAAATATTTTTGTGTCAAAATAACTACTACTGTTTTCGTTCACTATTTCCTCACGTAGACCGCAATACACGAATCAAATCAAATGGCGGATAGTGCGTGAGTTTGTGGGTGTGTGTGCGGGTGCGTGCGCGCGCCGCGCGCGCGCGCGTGTGTGTATGAATACTGTGTTCGGCACTTTTGTGGATGTGATTTTGTCTGACTATTGTTTTTTTTTACATTTATTGTTGGAATTGTCTGTTTTGTTTCTTTCATGTTTTTTTGTTGCTTTTTTGCTACTGTTTGCTTTTGCTCTTATGCGAGTTGTTGTTGTTGTTGTTGTTGTTGTAAGGTGGGGCGATACGCCTGTGACAGCCTGAGGCCTGTACGGGGACAAGGTGGTGAATTTCTGGATCTGAGTATGCAATTGGGGGGGGGGGGGGAGACCAATTCCAAGGCCTGCAATGCCTGCTTCCCTCAGCCGCCTGTGGGGTGAGAATTATAATAATAATTATATATCTGACCCTGTCTGTCTGTAACATTATGTTTCTTTCTCTGTTTTATTGTCTGTCTGTCTGACTGTAAATCTGTCAGTCAGTCTGTGTCTTCTGTGTAACTGTCTAAAGATAATGTGTGGATACGGGACTATTTGAAACTACAGACACATTGGTTATGTGTGCACGAATGTGTATGTGTGTGTTCCTGTAATGCATTGTGTGTGTGTGTTTTTTTTTTTGTTCTCTTTTTTGTGTGCTTGTGTGTGCGTGTGCGTGTGTGTGTGTGTGAGAGTGTGTGCGTGCGTGCGCGCCGCGCATGCCGTGTGCGTCAAGTCAAGTCAAGTCAAAATGATCTTTATTGGGAGGGTTAAAATAATAAGCTGACAAGGAGTTTTATTCATCCTGGTGTGCGAATGCGTTTTCCAGTCTCTGTATCTGTATGCGCTTCCCTGTTCGCCACACCAACTCTGTTGTAAGGTTCTGTGTACACACAATAAGCGCTATTCCATGCGGAAACCCGTCGCGCAAAATCCATAAATAAGTGAAAACAAGAAGGGGAAAGGATTGAATCGACATCTGTATTGTTAACAAATTCGGAAGATTTACTGGTGTTTCACTGCCTCCGCGGTATTGCCTCCAGGATCGTTTCCACCATCTTATAGCTGCTAAAGTACCATACTGTGTCTGTATTCAAGACCGGAAAGACGTTAAACAGATTTTTATTCCAGGGAAAAGATGTGCGCATGTCACGTGTCAGAATTTACCCTATATGGTTAAACGTTTATCCTGCTTTCTTCCACCTATGTAGGGTTTTGCACTTCGAACTTACGCGTCTAATGTGAACCTGGCCTTATCCTTCTTTCTTCCACTTCTTTAGAGTTTTCCCCTACGGAACTTACGCGTCTAACGTGAACCCCGGCCTATATCCTTCTTTCTTTCACTATTTAGGGTTTTCCTTACGGAACTTACACGTCTAATGTGTACCCGGCCTTATCTTTCTTTCTTCCATTTATTTAGGTTTTTCCGTACGGAACTTACACGTCTAATGTAGAACCAGGCCTTATCCTTTTTTCTTCCACGTTACTTAGGGTTTTTTCCGTTCGGAATAACAAACGCCGTCTAATGTGAACCCGGCCTTATCATTCTTTTTTTCCATTTATTTAGGTTTTCCCGTACGGAATTCTTGCGGCCAAATGTGAACCCGGCCTTACTCAAAATGTGTTCCATCCACAGTCCCGGGTCCAGCGATGACCAAGAAGACGACGGAGTGTCCGGCCAGCTCATCGGCACGGTCATCGTCATCGTCCTTCTGCTCATCGCCCTCGTCGTCCTCGCCGTTCTCCTCTTCCTCGCCTGTCGTCGTCTGAAGGCTCGGAGGGCACACAGCCACGAGCAAGGAGAGAAGTTCGCCTTCGACAATCTGTCGGGCCCAGGCTCAGGAGGTGAGAGAAGCCCTCAGATATGCACTGATGATAGAACAGTGACTGATAAGACAATCTGTCGGGCCCAGGCTCAGGAGGTGAGAGAAGCCCTCAGATATGCACTGATGATAGAACAGTGACTGATAAGACAATCTGTCGGGCCCAGGCTCAGGAGGTGAGAGAAGCCCTCAGAGATGCACCCATGATAGAACAGTGACTGATAGGACAATCTGTCGGGCCCAGGCTCAGGAGGTGAGAGAAGCCCTCAGAGATGCACTGATGATAGAACAGTGACTGATAGGACAATCTGTCGGGCCCAGGCTCAGGAGGTGAGAGAAGCCCTCAGAGATGCACTGATGATAGAACAGTGACTGATAGGACAATCTGTCGGGCCCAGGCTCAGGAGGTGAGAGAAGCCCTCAGAGATGCACTGATGATAGAACAGTGACTGATAGGACAATCTGTCGGGCCCAGGCTCAGGAGGTGAGAGAAGCCCTCAGATATGCACTGATGATAGAAACGTGACTGATAGAACAAACTGATATCCCCCCGTGGTGATACCGGGGGGGGGGGGGGGGGGGGGGGGTCCTTTGGCTTCACATAGTTTTCCCCCACCTTCTGGACATTTTATAGACATCTGTATCGTTAAAAGTTTCGGGAGCTTTTACTGGGGTTTCAATGTCTCCGGGCGTTGCCTCCAGGAATCGTTCTCCACCATCTTTATATCTTACTAATGTCCCATAGCATGTGTGTCTGTTCCAGACCGGAGGACAGTAAGCAGATAGTTTCATTCCTGGAAGTTCTGTGCTTGTAAACTTCCTCTAATCTACAGGACAAAAATTCTATCCCCCGTGGGGATACCGGGGTGTGTGGGGGTGGTCTTGTGAATAAATAGTTCCCCCACCTTCTGGAAAGTAGGCCTCAAGGAAAAGACTGTCTTTAATAAAAATATGAAATGTCATTAAATAGTCTAGCGTAGTATAATAGAATAGGTGCCTACCTCTGACGTTTGCAACTTTGCGACAGCGGTTGCAACAACAACAAATCCAACTATGATAGCCAAAACATTGGACAAAAGCTATCATCCACAATCGTTGCTGAATAACTTTTAAATAATGTCCCGAAGTCTGAACTTGACGTACGCATCAGTAGGCTCTACCCGGTAGGCTTTTTGCGTGTACATAATAAGATAGGCAATCATTTTAAGCGCACTAGTATGTGCAGATCGAGATCGTAGGCATGTGCAAGATAAACATGTGTACGTATGCATGCATACAAGGTAAACCAAAGTGTTCCTTTCCTTCTATGCAGATTTTCGACCACTGCCACCCATCCGCGACGGCTCAGTCTCCTACAGCCCCAGCGTGGGCTCGGGGTCAGGCTCAGGGGGTGATCAGACCCACGTGGACGCCTACGACTACCTGCACTCTGTGGGCGCCACCCCCAACTCCGCCCGCTCCAGCCACGCTTACCTGGCGCAGGGCCAGAACCCCAGAGGTGTCAGTGGCGGAGGGAGTTCCGTGCGTAACCCCTCCCTGACTGGTAGCTACCTCTCGCATAATGCTGCCCATCGTTTGAGCTACGAATCAACGCACCCGCCTTACGATAGATTCGCCAACCGTGGTGCCCCCGCTGCCCCCGCTCCTCCCCCTCCGAGTGTAGGGGGAGGGTCGTTGAACAACGGGGGTCGTCCTGGAGACTCGCAGACAGGAGAAGGGAGAGGGCAGCAAAGGTACAGCCATATGGGAGAATGGCGTCCTGGTGAGGAGGAGCAGGAGAAGGAGGAGGGAGGGCAACAGAACGGCCAGCCTCAAAACTGGAGACGCAAGGAGATCGAACGACTCAACAGCCAATTAGAAGACCTGCGGCGCGAAGAAGAGGAGGGAGGGCAACGGAACAGCCAGCCGGAGGAGGGCGGACAAAGGTACAGCTTTGCCGCGGCGCCTGGTGACAGTGGCGGGGGCTTCGTTCCTCGGCCTGTGGTGTTTGAGAACGCAAACATGTCCGACAGCGGTTCACTGGCCCCGCCAGAACCCTGCAGGTCGTCCACCAGTTCTGGGTACCTGAACGCCCATTCAAGGGCGATGACGGTCAACCCCCTCTGCCCCAAGAACGAAGCCTTCCTCCCGGACGGGTGACCGATGATGATGATGATGTTGACTACCTAGTGCCCACGGGTCAGGACTACCTAACGCCCAGCGATGACTACCTGACGCCCAGCAACGACTTCATAAAGTCACAGGCTCAGATTTCAAAAGTTTGAATTAGTGGGAAGGAGAGCTATAGATGATAGATGTTTTTAAAAGTAACTGCAGGTCTTGGTTGTGACATTATTTGGGGTTCATATTCATGCCCAGGTCTTGCGGGTCAGCCTGTCGTTTTCGACCACATTACTGCCAGGTTCATAGCAGAGGGTGGGCAGATGCTATTCTGGCGGGCTGGGCAAGAATTTTGTTTATTGTGGAGATGCCTTGCCATGGGTAAACCCCCGGCTAGATCCTACTGACGCGATGCTAGGAATCGTGGTAAGATTTGTTGAGGGTCTCTACAAAAGCCCTCTAATGGGTGCCCAGTCCAAGTCGGAATATAACAGCCACAGGCCTTCTTGAAGTTTGCGTGCGTGTGTAGTGTGGTGTGTGCGCGTAGTTATATTTGCTTTGTCATATGTTTTTTCTCTTCGAGGATAGCACCTAAAAAATAAGAGTAGAAGACATTGCAGCACAAAATGTGCCTAGTGGGGTTTAAATGTCGCCAAACGGCAGGCATGTCTCAGAGTTAAGTCTTTGCATCCCATTGATTAAGGGTGTACACACCACCAATGAAAAGGTGTATATCCCAGTAAAGGAGCGGGAGCGTAATAGTAAGAGTAAAAGGACATGTAAGCACAGGAATGTGCCACGTGGGGATTAAATATCGACCAGCGCGGCAGACATGTCTCCGTGTTTAAGGGTGTACACAACACCAATTAAGGGTGTGCATCCTGATAAAAACGATTTGCACCCAGTCAAGGGTGGGTGTGTAGGTGCATCACCCAAAGAAAACAAGGAGGGCAGGGGGCCTTAGATGTGAGGGGGAAGGGAGGTTACAGAGCGGGGCAGGTACGGGCCGTAACCGGCAAAGGGACCTATCAGAAAAAAAAAATGTCGCTTGGTTTTTTTGGTTTTTGTTAGTCCCCTGAGCCGAAGGTTCGGGGAACTATTTTTTCTGTCTGGTCCGTCCGGCGTGCCTCCGTCCGTCCGTCCGCCCGGCTATTCTTCCGCTTTTCTAAAAAACTATTCAGTCTATCATCATCACATTTTGTTATACTAGTTTGCCACGATGCAAGCTATCCATTGATGTATTTAGTTTTACATTAAGGTCAAAAGGTCGCGCCAATTACGGGGTTCAAAAACACATAATCGCTAATATCTCGCTAATATCTCGCGAAGTTTTGCATGTATTTCAATGCAGGTTTGTTTCCACCAACATTTGTTGATGAAATGGTCTATAACACAGTTGTCATTGATTTTTTCTGTGCGTGCGTGTGCGCAATTATCGCGAGCGCTCAAATCACGGGTCAGAACCCCAAGGCTATATATTAAAAAAAAAAAATATTCAGTTAAGTGCTGTTTTGATGCGTTTTCTATGTAAGTACGTTCTCGTACTGTTTTGAGTTCTCACTGGTCTCCCCGCTGTGTTGTGTAAGCCGACACATTCCGATGTTCGGAGTAACTAAGCTAGGCTGGCGAGCGGGACTTTGCAGCCGCTCTGGCGTTGCACTTGGTAAATTTTTTGTTTGTTTTTCTGTCTTTGTCAAGGATATAACCGAAACTGCTTGACAAATTTCCTTCAAAATTGTGTGTGGTTGGTGTGTCACCTTGAGAGGAAGGCATCCGTGTGTAAATTATCGCCGTCTTGACCTTGACCTTGACGTATGAACTTGAAAACCTAAATCTTTGAGGGGCTATAACTCCTACACCGTTGGACTTAAGTATCCTTACAGTCTTCAAACTTGGCATGTATGTGCATTGGCTTATGGCGATTCTGATGATGGGGTACCAATCAGGTTCAATATCAAGGTGAAGGAGATCGGTAGGCCTTGGAAGTGTTAGGGGTTTTAAAATTGACTTTTAAGCCATAATATATTTTCCACATTTTTCTTTGACATAAGCGCTTCAGATTGTGTGCGGTTTATTGTATCCTCTAGAGTAGAAGACATCCGATCCTGAATTATTGACGTGCTGACATTAACCTTGACGTAGTTGCTTGTGATCTTGAAACCAGAAATTTCCTTCTTTGAGCTATATCTTTTTTGTATGAGCTGTATCTCTTGAACGAAACGATATAATCGCTTCCAATTTTGTGTGAGGGTGTAATACAATGCATTGGTACATAAATTATGGTCCGGGAATGACATGTCGCCGAGTGGCAGACATGTCTCCGTTTTTCTTCATGCTCTTGTATCTCGTGAAATACTGCATAAAAAAAACCTCCAAATTGTGGGTGTGGGTGTACTACTAAGCGTAGAAGACATTGCAGCACACATTATTTCACATGGTGTTTAAATATCGCTGAGCAGCAGACATGTCTCCGTGTTAAGGGTGTTCACCCCACTGATTAAGGGTGTGCGCCCTGGTAAATGAGAGGTGTAATACTAATAGTAGAAGACATTGCAGCACAAAATGTGCCACGCAGTAGGAAACATTGAAGTTTCTTGACCGTTGTAAACCGAAATGTCCTTCTTTGTAGAGAAAAGGGAAGAGAGAGAGAGAGAGAGAGAGAGACGAGATCCTTGACGAGAGCAAGAAGAGAGAGAGAGAGAGAGAGAGAGCACGAGAGATAGAGAATTGTGCGACACGTGCACGCAGGTATATAAAATAATACATTTCAGTTGACTCAATAAGACCTTACAACGTACAGGCTATTTGTTTTTAATATAAGAGGCGAAAAAAACTGAAAGTAAACATAAAAAAATGTAATCTATTCATTACCCCGAATCTGTGTAGGTCAAATAATTATTTATATGATTAGGAAATACCAATAAAATTGCAATCTTAACCATCAGAATTGTGATTTGACGTGTGTGTGTGGTTGTGTGTGCGTGCATGTGTGCGTGTGTCTGTCTGTCTGTCTGTATGTCTGTCTGCCTGTCTCTGTGTGTCTCCTCTCTCTCTCTCCTCTCTCTCTCTCTCTTTCTCTCTCTCTTCTCTCTCTCTCTCATCTCTCTCTCTCTCTCCTCTCTCTCTCTCTCTCTCTGTTGTTCTTGTTATATTGGTCGACTAGCAGCTAACGTCCCGGTCGCTGCGCATCGCGGCAATCAATCGCGGCACTCTTCCCCGGGGACAGGGTTCTTCAGAATAGCAGATTTCGCCAAAAAAATAATAGCACTTTCAAATAGCTCCCTCTGCATTCTCCTGGTGTTGCTGATCACGAATAAACATGGTTATAGGGATCTTGAACCAACGGTTTTCAAACTACAGTTGCTTTTAGTTTTATGCGAACGGTCCAGTGAGGGTCTTCAGAATAGCAATCACCAGAATAGCACTTTTGACAATGTCTCCCGCTCACCCCCCCTACCCCCACCCCCTCGGTGATGTTGTTGTCTAAAGTTAACTTTGTAAGGTCTCTGAGCTCTTTGGAGAAAGAGCGCCACAAATATTCATCATTATTATTATTATTTTATTATTATTATGTTGATCGTGAATATAGATGGTTTAGGTGGTCTACGGCCAACTGTTTTTAAACTACAGCTATTTTGTTTTCGGGTTACAGCCTGTTTTCAAAATTATAACAGCCTCAAGGTCAAATTTCAAGGTCGAGGTCAAATGGCTTCAAATATCTCCCACTGCATTCCTTAGGTCATGAATGCTTAAATGAAGATAAAAATATATATGTGGTTATGTGCCTGTTAACCCAATGGTTTCCAAACAATAGCGAGAGCTATAAAAAAAAAAAGAAGAGAAGAGAGAAGAGAAGTTAAAAACTCAGGGTCAAGGTCACGAAGATGATCAATACTTTGCACCACACATGACCTTAAGCCAGTCTACTAAATTGCTAACTTCAAAGCCTGCAACTGAAAACTGGTTACAGATATGGCCCAAACACAAATGTGATGCCTCCAACGTCTATGTCACTGACCTTGACCTTGACCTTCATCAGTACCCACTACCCTGAATCATTACTAGCCAATTCTGAATCATGATTAGCCAGCTAATCATGGATTATTAGCCAATTTTAAAAAAATGGGTGTGTTTTGCGCAAGGCATTTAAGTAAAGTAAATTAAGGACACAGACTGAAAATTATGAGTAACAACCATGTGCAGCATCGCCTTCATAATCCATGTTATAGTGGGAAACAATTGTGGTATTAGGAAGTTATCATAATTTTTGAAAATCATAGAAGACGAGAATCAGAGGAAGAACGGAGTTGACGATAGGGTGTGTGTAAGTGTGAAACAGATCAGACAAGTAAGTAGGAGCAGAGCCAGAAGGAAATGACAACAAAGGTAAGAGTGAAAAGCTTGCTACTCAATTATATCAGATTCGAGGGGCGTTTTGTCTATTCGTGTCTATATTACACTGCCATGAATGGATGCAATAACACAAGCTATCCTTATTGCAAAAGGCCATATCTTAAAGCAATTCACAGTTGAATTTGTAGTGATGCCTGCAAGGAAGACGTCTCGATATGCTTAACCTGACATAGTATGAAGAATAAATTGGAACTACTGGCATGCCTGACATCAATTGTGTATGTTCATAACATGGTGCCTATTCCATGCCACTCCCTTTGAAAGTACGTAAGGAAGAGCCTCCCTAACATAATCACTCACCAAGTAAATATCTTCTATTGCCTACATTATCCTGCCCTTTGTATCCTTCTGGAATACATATTCGCTACAGTCATGCACCCAGCCTCAGTAGGATTAGATTGAATGTTGTTTGACTGTGTGAAACAGAAGGAGATAGGTATAATGCTACGTGATTGCCATTAGTTATGCATGTAAAGCAAAACTTAAGCACATCGAATGAAACAGGTTCATACAACGTGTATGTTTGAAAGACAGTATCTGGTCCTTCACTATCTGCTCCCCAACACCAACACCACTCTCACTTCAAATTGTCGTGTCTATGCATTAGGTTTGGCAATAATGGTGGAACGATATTGGTGTATTTTTGTTCTTTACATTAGGACTATTGGTTCTCAATTCTCTGTTTTGTCTCGACACTCCCATGTCTCTGTCTCTGTCTCTGTCTCTCACTCTCCCACAGATGTGAGAATAGGCTTCGCCTAAAATTCACCCATGAAAAATAGTTTCTTGTTCAGTGTTATACTCTGTATCTGTATCTGTCTCTCTCTATCTCTCTCTCTCATCTCTCTCTCTCTCTTCTCTCTCTCTCTCTTCTCTCTCTCTCTCTCTCTCTCTCTCTCTCTTCTCCTCTCTCCTCTATCTATATCCTGTTTGCTTTGTGTTTACACGAGTTGAGTATAATTGCACATTGTTACTTTTGTAGATCAAAGGTTTTTGGGAATTCGTAAAGTTGCCGTGAAACAATATCGCTGAAAATCACTCAAAAACGTTATCCCTGGACGGTAAACGAGTTTTAAAGGAAAACACATTATGAATGTTAATCTGCATCAAGCTGACTGCATGTTGAGTCAACGTTGCATCAATATACAAACTTCATTTGGACCTTTCTAAAGACGAATTGTCTTTATTCTTTCTTTCCTTACTTTTTTAAAAAAATACAAATAAACAAGACTGCATAAGCCGCGGGCGTAGGGGGAGGCGCCGAATGTCTTTGTGTTGTTCACTTCTTTTACTTATTGATATTCATAAGTGTTAAACAAGACTTGCTTTATGTTTGTAATTATGTTGTAATTACTTACACTTTCCTTTTACTTATTGTGCATTGAATATGCACCTATTAATCAAAATAAAGAGCATTATAAAATAACTTAAGAAACAGAACAAGATATGCAAGTTGTCATAGTGTCGATCTAAGCAACAACTTGTCCTGGTCTGCGCACACATAAATAAGTTTGCCAAGAAAGCAAATGTCAGCCTGGGTATGCTGCGTAGGAACCTACATTTTTGTCCTGAAACCTGCCGAAAGGCTGCATACATCTCACTTGTCAGGTCCCTCCTCGAATATATATAGCTCCACAGTGTGGGACCCATAACAAATTATGTGCACAGCGACATCGACAAGCTAGCTGGAAGGCGTCCAACGCAGGGCAGCCAGGTTCATCAAACGTGACTACAAGTCCCGCAACCCAGGCTGCGTAACAACAATGCTGCATGACCTTGGCCTCCCTCCACTGCAAGAAAGGCGGAGAAAACAACAAACTGGACTTAACCTTCTTGTACAAGGTCGTGGAAGGTCACCTCCCAGGCATAGAGGCAGAAAACTTTTTCAAGCCCATAGAGAACAAACGCCTCATCAGGCCAACTAGGCGTACAAACCAAGAGACCAAAAACGTCGTTGAAAATTACGTAAGAAACAACCAACGCTGCCACGATATTCAGCCGTCCAGAACAACAGTGCCAACAAAAAAGCTAAGTTTTCCCCACGCACCATCAGGGAGTGGAACAGCCTGGACGACAGAGTTGTTTCTGCTGCGTCAGTGGAGGAACTTAAGACCCTCCTCCAACTGACCCCTAAAAAGAAGAAAACAGCACACCCTTCCGCCCACTCTATTATATATTCCACCCACACCATGTCCGTATCCCCATCTAACCATGCTCCACCTTACCAAACTCACTCCCCCCTCCGCCTCCCATATCCCCCCATCTGTGTACCGCTGGAAAATGACACAGAAAAGGGAAACAAACTCGGTGGGTGAAAAAAAAGAAAATAAGAGAAAAGAAAATATGTTAGTATTATATAACTACGTAATATACGGTTGAGCATGCCCTGGACCGCGGCATCAAGCTGACAGCCTGCCCACGTCTGAACGGGCGCCTGCTGGCCAGGTTAAAACCAAATCAAAAAAGATTAGGGTGTGCTCTCCCCTAGCTTTCGTTTAGCGAATATGCCACGATGTGGCCCACTATACAAAATATCTGGACTGTAGATGAAGACGAGCCCGATTCAAAGAAAGCATCATCTGCCTACTTCCGTTTCTCAATGGCGGCCCAGCATTTCTCCGTTCTGCCTTAGTGACCCGCAAATTTTGCAAATGTCAACCTAAACAAACATTAGAATTCATAGAATGTTGATGTCTCCCTACGTACAGGAAACTCGTTTAAACCTAATGCTCGCCTGCAGTCTGTTCATACTAACTTTTCAGCACTTCTTGTGTAGTTTATGATTTTGAACAATATCCCAATACTGTTTTTCATTGCCTTACCGTCTTTCCACTTCTTCTTCTTCCTTTCTTTCCGCTTTACAGCGCATTCATTTGAGTGCCTCCGTTTGGGCAAAAAAGACGACTGATCATCAGATAAACAACATGGCTTCTCAGAGGCGGTTCGACCTGTATGCAGTGCGCTAGCTCTATGTTAACGATTATATTGCTACAGAATGGTCCTGCTGCTCAGATGTCGTATTTATGAGATTCCGAGAGCAAAAAGATCTCAAAGTCTTTTCGCGATGTTGATGTGGCACAAAGCTTTCGTATCGTTCACCAAAGATAAAGACTGGATATCCAACAACAACGCGTGCTGGTGGAGGGAGGAAAAATATCGCAGGATTTCTGACGGTTACTAAATAGTTTCGCAGAGCACCCCGCCTAGAGGTTAGAGTAGTTTAAATGCATAATGTTATTAGCTCTAGCAAAGTTAGCATTCACAAGAATCTGATGTTATATTTAAAATATCTAGTTGAATAACCTGAAGTGGTATTCGGATAAATGGACAACCGTTAAACTCATTTATGTCAGCTTATCAGCCTTACTATTACTTGATGTCTGATTTCATTTCGTAGTGGATAATGTTATAAGTCTGGTGGATCCTCGTAGGTCACAGGCTGTTTACACTGAAAAATAGATTTGATGAAACTAACCCACATTTTCAACAGCCGCTGTAGCTCTGTGGTTGGAGGTTGCTGCCTGTGTAATCGAGGTAGGTTTGTGAGTGCAGGTTTGAAGCGACAGCGGGGTATGCAGATGGTGTGTACCTAGGATACCTGGAAAAGCAGACTGATACGAAGTGACACAATACCCTATATATCATCCATCATCTCTCACCCAGGTGTAATTGGGTACCTGACGTCAGTTTGGGAAAAAACGTCCTTCGGATGAGACTTAAAAACCGAGGTCCAGTGTGCGAACGCATGCACAAAGATCTTGCACACACGTTAAAGCCCATTCCACTATTCAGTATGACTCTACAGACCTGCCTACTGCTACGATTTGGCCGTAGCAGATACGAAAAATAAAGCTTTGCTACGGAGCTACGGCAACATTAACGTTGCTACGGAAAAAAAAAAAATTGCCGCCGCATTTTATTTTTGCTTATGCCATTCCCGGTTTTGTCTGTTTCTAAGAGCAGACGTCGTTTCACACGCAATAACCTTGTCACTTCCGTTTTTATCAAAGTGACTGTGCATGCGTTCTTATTACTTTTCTCTGAAAAAAATGGCGGACTCCAGCAGCAGTAGCGATTCGGGAGGTGTTTCAAACGAAGAAAAACGAACCCAAACCAGAAAACGAAAATAATCTGGCACACCATCTTGTTCTAAAAAAAAACATCGGCCTGCCGCACAAGTTTTGAAAATAGCTTACAACGGAGGAGTGGCCTTGCATCGTCAGAAGTCGACTCGGTGCGAACCATGCTCACTGCAACCTCTGCCATGCGGGACTCTCTGTGAATCATGGCGGTAGAGACGGTTGCCGTCAACACGTTCAATCGGCGAAACGTATTAAGCAGTGCGTTTCAGCTCAGGAAGAGAACAAATCGATTGCCGTTGTTTGTGGATGCTACGGAAAAATTTGCCATGCTACTGAAAATTGATGGCTGGGCTACTGATTGGGAAAATTCCAAGTAGGCAGGTCTGACTCCTAGGACTAGTAGGAGTAGGCCATGTTGTGCCAGTGGAATGGATGACACAAACTCACAAAACATGCATCCTGTGCGCCAGTTGCAGTCTAAATGAAGACTTTGGGTATGGGGCAGGATAAACATCCCCAATAATAATAATAAGAAGCCCAGTCAGATTACCAGCTGCGCAATCGAAGCTGATAATATTTTTAGTGACGTCTGTCTGTTTGTTCCTGGCTGACTATTTTGGGTGTGGCTATGATTATTGGTATTTGGTAAGTACTTACATAGTATACTTTATAGTCACAGAGGCGTCTCTATGAAATTCGGATTGCTCACTACCTGGAAAGCACATCACAGCCATAGGCGTGCCACTTTTTTTTTTTTTGCATGCGACTTTTGTGTGGCTGATAAGGAAGGAAGGGGGGGGGGGGGTACATTTTGACCAAATGACTTTTTCGTTGCCACTGGGTTTAGCGTGTGCTAAGTGCATGGGCACAGGGGGGGGGGGACCTGGGGGGGGTTTATCGTCCTCGTCTGTTCAAAAGACTCCACCATGGTTCAGACCATAAGGCCTAGTGCAGATTGAGAGGAAAAATCCCCTGTACCCAGGTTCGAACTCGGGTTTATTATTTTTACATGAGGCGAACGCGTTACCTCTGTGCCCCTCTACACCATTATTATTCATGAACATTGTTCATTCTAAACAGGAACGACGGCTCGTTCTCCATCAAGGGCCTCCCTTCGGGCTCCTACCTAGTGGAGGTCAGCAACCCCACCTTCCTGTTTGAGCCCCTGCGGGTGGACATCACGTCGACGGGCAAGATGCGGGCGCGCAAGGTGAACCGCCTGCAGCCCAGCAAGCTGCGCACGGTGCAGTACCCCTTGGAGTTCAGGGAGCTGGCCAAGACCAACTACTTCGAGAAGAGAGAGGAATGGAGGATCACCGACTTCTTGTTCAACCCTATGGTATGCGGTTTTATGCATATATATATATGAGAGAGAGAGAGAGAAAGAGAGAGAGAGAACGAAAAAAAACAACGAAAATGAAAAGGAAATTTTATTTAAACCAGGGAACATGAGATAAGCAATAGTTACATTTTTTTTCCACCCAACCCTGGGCAAAAATAAAGTAAATCAAACAAGAAAGCTAAAATAATATATGTACATGCAGAAATGAGAAGAAAAGGGAGGGGGGAAGAGGCGACAGAGGGGATACGGAGGAGAGAGAGAGAGAAGGAGAGATTGTTTTGGGTTAAGAAATAGGCACATTGAACTGATTGAAGGCCTTTTTACATTTCTGCCCAAACAAAAAGACAAAAAACAACAACATAAAACACAAACTTTAATAAGGAACTAATATTCAATAAACAAAACCAAAGAAAATGCAAAATGCCAGTGAAGATAATGAAACATGCATATTTAACAAATTGCACGCTCTACTCTCTCTCTCTCTTACACTTAAACACACACTGCATCAATGCCAGTATATACCACAATTACAGACTACAAGGCCACACCTGATTCCTAGAGATTGTAAGGAGGGGGGGGGGGGGTGTGGGGGCTGATGTTGATTGTGTTCAAAAACATTTCTAATCAAATGTGTGTGTTGTGCACTGTAATGTAATGTGTCTCAATTCTAAGTAAAGGGTGTAAAAAAGGAAGAAATTGGAATGAATTGAAAGTATATAATAGCTTCCCGAAGGAGCTGATTCCATATTGCTATTAAATTGATATAATTATTAAGAGAAGAAATTAAATGTGTGTGTGTTGTGTTACAGGTACTGACAATGGTGTTGCCGCTGTGGATGGTGGTGTCCTGCACAAGATGATGAACTCAGCAGACAAGACTCAGCCAGGTGGGTTTTTTGCTTCATCAAATTTAAGGTGTGTTTAAACACACTTTTCAACTCACTGTTTTTGCTGTTTGTGTCTTTGTGTGTTTTGTTGTACAGCGGCTTTGTTGTTGTTTTATCTTAAAAAGGAAGCCTTTTTGTTTGGTCAATGGACCCAAGCTCCAAGCAACATCTTAGGGCCTAACAGTAGCAATGAAACGTGTTTGTTGGGAGGGAAGAAGAAAGAAATAGACAAGTGCATAGCTATCCTAAATGAGTACATCTGAGGTGACCTTTAATAACTACTAATGTACTATCATTCATGGGGGGAAAGAAATCCTGAACAATAAATATGAAACGATGACAAGTACTAAGACGCTTAGTAGAAACAAAAACAAATTTGACTAATAATATATTTTTAGGGTGCTGCTAACTCTTCTAGCACCATGGTCAAATTATTCGCCAGTACATCACACTTCCTCACAACCAAATGCCAAGACATTCACTAGCGAGTGCCCCTGGCCATGTATTTGTTAATTTCAGAGCTTAGTCAGTGAATTTTCTGTAAGGGCGACGCATGCGCACTCAAAAAATCAGTTACTCCCCTCTGTCGGTTGAATGCAATGGACAACAAGAACATAGAACATCCAAAAAATAATGGCACAAAAAGAGTTAAGAATGGGTGATCTTGGCGGGTGTAAAACTATGGTCTGACTTCATGAAAATGTTTCACTGTTGGGAGATAGAAAAATTTACGATATGATATGATATATCTCAGCATCTACAGCTGAAAGAAAAAAATCGTACAAACATTTTTATGGATTCTCTAGGACTTTTAAAAAATCCCAGATTGGACCCCTGGCCCTCATGAGATGACTTACATTTTAATTAGAAAGTTATAGCAAACAAAATCTGAATTTTACGTAACATTTTGGGGGCAAGCTTTTAGTTTTAGTTTATAATTAAAAGAAAGTTATGGTAGGTGAAAGAGCTGCTCTAATTTAATATTGCTTCACTTCTTCCAGCCTTTGCCATGTTTCTCTGTCAATTATTACTGATTTTATATCTAAAAACAACCCACTGTATCTAATGCAGGCGGTATGTTTAACAAAGCCATGCGTTATTGGAGGATGGGTTGTGGTAAAATGTGCAGTGGTTGTCAGTAATATCAGAACGTAATTATGTCCCTTTTGACCAGGCCGATCGGAACAGAAATGGCGTAATTTTGTGGTCATTTACGAGCTATGAATTGAAAACAAACTTTTTAACTTTTAAGCTATGGATGTCCACCCCATACTCCCTCATTCTATTGCGTTATTCTCTTTCGTTTTGCTCCACTCTGTAATACGGCACAACTTATTGTAATAAATATGCCTCCCTGATTAACTTTTGTTCTAGAGTTACTAAAAGGTCTGAACGTTGGTTGGGTCGTGCGTAACCCCTTGAAAATCGTCAGATAGAGATTGTAAGATAATCGCATCATTGTTTGCGTCATTTTGAGGGGGATGCAACCCCATTGGTACTCTGTGCCATTGTGTTTTTCGACATCTTGGATTGTCCGTTGCATCTCAAACAGAAAAAAGAGGATAAATTTTTTTGGAAGTGCGCATTCGTTGCTTAAGGGAAAATCAATGACATAAGCTCTAAAATGACAAACAACAGGCAGGGTTACTTAGCTGTGAAGTCCTGTGAATTATTGGGGGAACGTGAAGGGGACGTATCTGGCGAGAATGTCTTCACCCATGGTGCTAGAAGAAGATTAAAAAAAAAAAAAAAAGAAAGTAACCCCCTCAGGGCTGTAACCCGCTATGGAGTTGTGTTGACTGTTTGCCATGGCGATATTCACGTACGATAGCATGAGACGTAGCATGATGCTAACCTTAGAAGCTATTACAAACTCTATTAAATTCTATTAGAAATTGGAAGAGATTCTAATTTAAGGCATCATGCTAAGTCCAGA